>CM040399.1:10898886-11298886 GCA_022702515.1 Ilyophis sp. 1 JC-2022
TGCAGATTCGCGTGTCCCAAAAACCTCAGCGTGCCCAGCCTTCCTCCCCTGTCTCCCGAAAACCTGCAGCCAGAGTTAACTTCCCTACCTTTGGCCACAGGTCACAGTATGGCGTCTCATGCAGGAAATGGCCATTCTTGTGCTGCGAGGTGTTGATCCCTTAACCAACCACAATGGACGGTCAGGCTTGCTGAGAGATGGGTTGCCGTGACGTCCGTGAGATTGGTTCGGGGCGCCAGAAGGGCGTTCTGACTGCACTTTTACCCCTCGCTGTAAAAAGACTCAGTCCTCCATCCTCAAGTGTGTCTTTAATTCTTCAACAGGCATGTACATGTGTTTTGTGGTAACGTGATTTGAGAGTTCTGTTAAGTCGGTTAAACCAACAGTTTTTATTGCCCTCGTGCATCTCAAAACTGTGCCTGCGTTTTGTGGTAGTCATTCAGCCAAGAGTGCATTGAATGTCTTTGATCGTAGAACTGACTCGGTCAACCACGGCAGTTAAAAAAACATAAAACTCAGTGAACTACGACGGTTATACATTCATTAGTCAAAAGGACTAGGCTGCCCTCCTTAAATGTTTAAAGCGCACATCGCAGCATAGTGTGTGTAACGCAGGTTTAAAATTCAGTTTTTATAGGCATTGATTACACCCTGCCTCTGTCTTTGATGTGAGCGGTAAGATGTTTTCTTCTTTCTCTGGTTTTCAGGATTGTTATAATTAATACATTAGGGATTTGTTTCCCATGCCTGAGTAATCATAAATAAACAGACTACTCTATTGTATTTTTTTAATAATTTTTTTTCCCTGTACAGTATATCCTTGTTGTGGAATTTTTTTATATATGTGCGGATAGATATGCAGCGGTTTCCTAATTGATTAATTTTAACACCAGGGTGTGAGAAATTACTTTTGATCAATTCTTCTCTATGAAGTGTGTGTGTGTGTGTGTGTGTGTGTGTGTGTGCACGTGCGCATGCTGGTGTGCATGAGTGTGTGTTCATGCATATGTGTATCCGTATGTGTGTGCGTACGAATCACTGTGTTTGAATGTGTGTGCGCGTGTGTGTGAATTGCAGAAAATTGATACAGGGAAAAGGAGTCAGATGTAGGCTGGTGATTTTAATGTTTTTTTTAAGGGTTAAACCCCTGAAAGGAGACTCTTCTTCTGTGAAATGCAACTTCAGAGGAGGCCTTCTCATCAGGAGAACTAAAATGCATGCGTAGTTGTTTTCCTCCAGCGTATCAAACTGTCCAGTTTGCAGTGAAGAAAGCAACTAATGGATATAAGAAGGAAGTTTATACAGTGAGTGGTTCACCAAACATTTTGAGACGGATTTTGAAAGAAGCCACCACCTCTTTGAACCAAGATTTTCTTCACGTGCTGTTTGATATATTAATCAAAGAAATATTCTACCATTGTTACTCTCATTAAAATTAACATTCAATTACTTATTTCATTCATGTTTGAAGCCAATATTGGGACGCATGTTTCTGGACTGCATTTCAGTAAAATTATTATTTTTATAAAATTTGTTTATCAAAGGAAATGTTTACTCTTTAAATTTAAAGTGAGTTGGTTTGTTAACCATTCATCGTGTATTGCAAGTAAGCCCATTTATTTTTGCTGTTTGATATATATTAGCGATGCTCTCAAAACTGCCTGATTTAGTATGTTTTTGCACATTAATTTTAGATGTAGCCTATATTTAGCTGTGAATTATGGGTAACCTTGACCTTATACTGGATATTCATCTAACACAGAAAACAGAATTTTCCTTTGACAAGTAGTACAGTTGGTGAGATTTCACCTTGCAATAATATCTGACAAGCTGCTAAAGACAACAGCAAAGTGAAATGGGGAATTGGGGCATAATATATTTATGTAACTGTTATATTTGGTTGCATTTATTTGGCTTGATTTTTTTTACAGATAAAAGCCTTCTTGCAGATTCACTTTAGTGTATCAGAGAAAAAAGGGGCTTTCTGGAGTTATTTCTTGGTTTTAAATCTGTTACTAAAATGTGTTCTGTTGTTAAATGGAAACAGTTGGGTTTGTGGAAGGCTGCTCTACCTCGAATTTGAGTGTGAAGCACCTCACAGCGGTTCTGACTGCACGCCCCCCCCCCCCCCCCTCAGAGATCCAGGTTTGTTGTATAAATACACCCATGGAAACACGAACCCAGTGCCTATTTCTCCGCTGCTGGGAAAGCATTTGCCGAAAGTCGTCCGTGGATCAAGCTATGTATGCTCTTTAACGATTTCCAAAAAAAATAAAAGCCTGCCGTCTGTGTTTTCCGACCGCACGTCTGTCATTCAATGAATAAAGCAGTCGGCGTGCCAGGTCAGAGGCAAGCCAGCGGCCTGGTGGCTGGGATTCCGGTTAGCGGCTCTTTACGCAGTGGAAAAGAAGCTTCCCAGAGCCCAGTTTTGCGGCTGTTAAAGGGTGTGTTTCGTGCTATAGCTCATTAGCACTGTGTTTATATCAGAGAGGCGTTCCGGCGCACCTCGCCCCGTTCCTTCGCCTCCACTGTAGCGTGTGCCTCACGGGCCCCGCTATTCCCAAACCTCGGCTCGGCGCATCTTCACAGCCGAAAAAGCGCTGCTACAGGGATGCAATTACCGCACTCCCAGAAGCCCACTGGAGGATCGTGACAAGGTGTTGCTCGCAAAATCATCAAAGCCTGATTTTAAATGAAGCATTTGATTAAGTGCAGTGTGTGTGTGTGTGTGTGTGTGTGTGTGTGTGTTTGCTGTTCTTGAGAAGTTGAAGGAGGGACTTAGTCACTTAGTCCTACTGGGTGCCGTTCCTGATCAGTGAAAATGTAGGAAGCAGATTAATGTGAGGGTTCCTCATGTGTGGCGTAAGAACCGCAGGAGCTAATGGAGAAGGCGTGCTGACGCATGGCCATGTGCTGCCAACATGAGGTGCATTGGCAAATGTGCGGATTTGGAGTGAACAAAGAACGACCGCTCCGCCACGCATCAACCCTCCCGTCCTCCCGCCAACATATCTATTGTCACATTTCTTTAACGTGTGACATCGGGAGACAGTTCACGTGTTCACGTGTTCACGTGGCCTGCCGACGCAGCCCGGAGCTAGCAGGGGATAGCTGTGATTCAGGTTGCCCCGGCGACCGCAGCATGCGGCATGTGCGCCCGCGGGTTCTTGCCACAGGTTAGTCATCTTCAGCTCTCAAACGTTTGACTTTACAATCTGTTCAGTTCACAGACACGAACAGACGGAGAAACGTTTGGCTTGCAAGCAGTAAAGTTTTATCTCAAGAGGCGATTTTTCTGCCGCTCATTCACCCCATTCATTTCCCCATAGCTTATGTTTCAATATGAGGTTTCAATTATCCAGTGTTTTTAGTATACACATGAGTATTGGGGTAGTATAGCGATCAGCTAATAGTGGCTTACAATATTTGTTTGAAAACCCCTGCTCTATAATAAAGCAAGCAAGTTGACATATGTTGTCCTCCGAGTGAAACTTGATTGCAGTTTTCATTCGTGCTATAATGAAACAGGCACTTACCATTTTGGCTGGCGCTGCCCTAGCGGCGACACGTCAATCGCAGCTCACATCTGAGTTCCGTTTTGTTTTTGTTGCTGGGTCGGTGATGGGGGTGCAACTCGACCAACTGGAGGACGTTGTGGAGAGGAGGAGGGGAGCGAAAGTACGGACCATTTTAAACCTCAACACCCAACCTCTCTACAACATTTTTAACCAGCAACGGAGTGTTTTTAGCGGCCGCCTGATTTTGCCAAAGTGCTCCACAGAAAGATTCAGACTGTCTTTTATTCCGGCAGCCATAAAGCTTTTTAATGAGACTTTGGCAGTGAAACTGCCTACAGTTGACCTTGGGGGGTGGTGATGATGATGACGATGATGATGATGATGAGGATGATGATGGTGATAACCCCATTGTGGCACTTTTTATTTTCTCCCTGTGTTTTGTGTAATGTCTTGTTTTTACGCTGTCGTGATGTGCTGCCATTGGCATTGAATTTCCCCCTGGGGATTAATAAAGTATTTATCTATCTATCTATCTATCTATCTATCTATATGGTGCAGTTTTTAGAACTAGTATCATGTGGTGGCGACTCCACCCTCGGCATCTTCTTTGAGCGGCAGTGTCATTGGCGGGCTCTGCTGGGGCTGCTGAGATTAGCACGATAGCAGTGAAGTGGCAGGAGGAGACTAGTTGGTTATCTACAAGAAGCGTGAGTTTGGAAAGCGATCATGCATGGTGCGCTTTACAGTTGGGCAAGGTTACGTCGGTTCATTAGTATCTTGTTACCCTTCGTCTGGTGTTGGGCAAGGTTACGTCGGTTCATTAGGATCTTGTTACCCTTCGTCTGGTGTTGGGCAAGGTTACGTCGGTTCATTAGGATCTTGTTACCCTTCGTCCGGTGTTGGGCAAGGTTACGTCGGTTCATTAGGATCTTGTTACCCTTCGTCTGGTGTTGGGCAAAGTTATGTCGGTTCATTAGGATCTTGTTACCCTTCGTCTGGTGTTGGGCAAGGTTACGTCGGTTCATTAGTATCTTGTTACCCTTCGTCTGGTGTTTGGCAAGGTTACGTCGGTTCATTAGTATCTTGTTACCCTTCGTCCGGTGTTGAAGCCGAAAAGATCTGTGAGCTTCCCTTCTTGCAATTTAGGAAACTGCTGGCAATAAAATACGTATGAAATATAATGTTACGTTTAAATTTGCATGGTGGTTAGCGGAAGCACTCCGTTATTCAACATTAACAACATTGTCAATCTAAATTTGTGTTGATGGGACCATTGATTGCTGTTGTAAACAGCCAGTTGATTAGGCAATGTCAGAACTGGGCATCCTGATGGCACTGTACTGCAGAAAGAATAGGGCTGAATCCGGTCAGTTGCATTCACGTCTTTGATTGTCCGCTTGTGCTTCATGATCTAAAGCAAGCCTCCTAACTTAAAAAAAAATCACTCTAGAGTTGCGTTTCTTCACAAATAACTCCGCTATCTCTATATTAAATCTGAAAAGGAAGAGGATTCCCACTGACGCGCGTACGAGTTGAAAGACTAGCGGAGCGATCACAGTGATGCGCATTGGCTTTCATGTCTGGTATTAACAGAGCTCCCGCGTTTCTAGTTTTAACACGCCGACAACCGTCTCCACGTGCGGTTCGTACATGGCGTGGCGGGCAGCGGGCCCGGAAGGCAGACGGGCTGTGCGCTGAGCGGGCGAGGAGTGAGTAGAAGGCCAAGTCCCGAACAGCAGGCCGGACGGCACGTTGTATAACTGGTGTGGTCAGACCGTACCAACTGTCTCGGCAATGGCGGACATACTCGCTCGGTCTCTCCAAGTCCTACTCCTCACCTTCTCTCCTCTACATCGAGCGATTTCATTAGACATCCTAAATATCTCACACACTCCACCATCTCCATCATTTCTCGCCTCCGGGCATTTAGATAATTACTCATTCTCATTCCCCCTCTTTCTGGCAAACGGGAAAAGTTGTCTTGTGTGCATTAGTTTGTATGAAATATTTATCTTAATATAGCACGTTCTCACATCCTACCAATCCCGTCAGCGCGCTGACTGACAGCTGTCTGGCTCTGCGGAACGGAAGTGCCTTTGTTCCGTAGCGGGAGCGGGAGAGAGCTGAGAGGCTGATCGAGCGCTCGGTGTGTGGGTGTTTTGTGTTGTCTCTCGTTTGAGGACAGCGTTTCTCAACTACCTTCTGGAGTGTTTTCTTTTGCCGCGTTGAATTTGGCATACCTGTTTGTGTCTGTGTGTGTGTGTGTGTGTGTGTGTGTGTGCGCGCGCACAGGTGGTGGGCATCCAGCATGGTGTCTATTTGTTTCGAGGCTGTTCCATACTGTCTCATTGACTCCCGGGGCCCCGTTTCACAGACACTCAACCCCAAGTCCAAGACCCCGTGAGGTGTTCCCCGTCGAGCAAAGCTCTCCAAATCAGCAGGGAGAACCCCACTGTCAACCTCCTCCCACAGACCTTGGTCTCCGCCCACAGACCTGTTCATTCTCCATGCTGAGATCCTGTCCGTAGACAGGTAAATATTAAGAGAGTGAACAGAGTGAACTTGTACCGATTTCTTAACAAGAACGCTCCGTCTTCCAATTGTGTCTCCCCAAGCCCAGACCACAGGGCCTGTGTCGAAGATATTGAGCCCCTCACCGTGGCGTGGATTTCTCAGAACTTCAATCCCCTGACAGATTCTGGCGGGGATCCATGACGTGAGCAAAGCAGGCTGGGAGAAAAGAGAGAGGCGCGTGGATGCTTTAGTTAGATGCTTTCTCTCCTTCCCCTTATTTTCTCAACCTTTTAGTTTCCATTATGTTGGCGCGATGCAGCTGTGAGGCACTTTAATTTAGCTCACCAAGACGGCAGCTCTCACCCGTGAAGAAGATGGCGGATCGAAACACGCCGACAGCAGAAAATTGCGCTTAATGGCAATTTTGTAATGAAGATTGATAATTGAAAGCTGCTGTTTATTAAGCGGTTAAAGTCATCGTCTGACTCCATCACCCATATCGACCTCCTCCTGCTGCGGTCACGACCGGCGTGCATCACGTCTTCCCGCTCGTTGGCTTTATGCAGGGAGAAGCGTGTGGTCCCAGCATGCTTTGCATGTGGACCTGTGGGATTCTACCGGGTGTGTGCAGTCGGGCCGTGCAAAGCGGGAAGAGGTGGCGGCTTTGCTGCAGGTCGTAGTGAGGATGTGCGGGCTAGTCTGTGCTCTCTCACGTTTACCAAAAACGATGTAGCAGTGGGACTGTATACACGTGTAACTGGACATGCCAAACTGGAAGAAAAATAAATATAGTGGTTAAAAGATGTGACGGCCATAGAAAGCATTCTGTCCTGCGAAAATACTTGAAATGTATTTAATTTCTGACTAATAAATGTAATACATTTTCTTCTTCCTTCTTATAATTTTTAATACAGGCTATTAATTGCCCTGTTCCATTCTGTGATTCTTGCAGAAAGTAAATTCGCGTTTAATTCATTCTTTTGTCATGATGGTGTTTCCAGGTTGAATATACCCAAGTTGATCATGAGGTGCCAAACACCAAAATCCCTGGCGTGACTCAGCGTTCTGAAGAAAGAGAGGGGGGGTTTCCTGGAGGCGTGAACATGATTTTCTTCTCCGTAGATTCACACTTGTACCTGTGGATGAATCGCAGCAGCACCGTGATCTGATCGGCCCTGCGGCCGTCGACTGTACAGCTGCCCACTGCCCGACAAGGGGCTGAACTTCAGACACGTAGCTGGGCAGACTGCTCTGTATTCTTCTCCCATCCGGTCTGGAGACTCACTGGGGGCTCAATCTAGCCACAATATGTCCTTAATGACCTAACTAAGCTGCAAAACGTGCTGTGAGCAAGAGCTTTCATTACAGCGCTATGAGTTTGCGCGGAGACACCGGGAAAATGCACGTGCATTGTGTACCAGAAAGGCCTCTCGCACTTTCTCAGTGTGATTGATACTCTTTGTAAAGGACAGAGTGCACTACGGTTATATTGAATGGACGCTTCAGCGTTTCCGCGTCACCATTTGCAGGCCCCCCACAAGCATATGCAGGACGTCCTTTGGCCTTCTGCTGGAGCTTTCTGCTACGACCGCGTCGCGGTTTTCGCTATAACGAACGCCGCGAGATGCTTTGCGCTTGTGTCATTAGGATAGTCGGAGGACGAACAGGATGAGTACGCATCGCAACAGTAAAGACCTCTATGTTTGTTGTCGTGGAAAATACCGTGTCTAACATTTGAGGCAAATTACGCTTGTATGTCTCGCAGTTGAAATAACAAATAGAAACTGAGATAGACGGCCCTAAAAATGGTACGATGGTACAAATGAAATGCAAAGATAGCTTATTTTTAGGAATGAGAATGAGAGGACTGGTGGTCGATGAGTTGTGATAACAGGAGTTGGAAAGGCCTACCTGGGTCATAGAATGCCAGATTCAGATCTGTCCGGAAATGCAGCCTCGTGCCAGCAACACTGCCCATTGTTTGCTAAATTGTGCTGGTTGCTCATACATAGAGTTACTCATATGGGAACATGATATGAATTTGTGATCTAAATATCCAAGCTCTCTTGCTTGAAGACATCCGCTACATTATTGATTTACTAAATTGCCCTCTGGCTGTACTGTTGGTATCGTGGCTTGTGCCCCAAAGAAGTGCGGATTAGCTAAGATGTTTCAAGTTTATACCGCTACACACTGGGACACTGAGTGCGGTTAACAGCAATTAAACGTGATTTATTAAACCGGACACAGACATGAACACATAGCTTGGTGCAACACGTCTAGATTAAGATTCTATATTAATAAAACACTTCAAATATGCAGATTACACATTATAGCTATATTGTAGTTTGGTATGGTGGACAAGGTCCTTGTGGGTGAAACTGCACTACACCACAGAGACAGTATCAGCGATTGGAAACTTTAGCATGAGGGTCAGCTCAGGACAGCCTGGTGAGCCCGGCCTTTTGCCCTTGCGTTACTGCCCGCCGTTGCTTCCACACGGCTAATCTCCGCATCTTCAGTGGCACGGACTCAAAAAGCACGTCCACTTCTCTTGAAGACGACAACATTTTTCAGTCAGCCAAAAACAAACCGCAAGAAAATTCCATCTTGTGAAGGTTAAGACCACGCCAATAACAGATCTTCGTTCTGACTCGACCCTTGGCTTCCACCATGTGTAAGACAGCTGATAAGTAACTGAAATGGCTTCCTTCAAAGTTTTGATCAGCCTTAGATGAAAGCAGAGAGGCTGATAAACAGCCACTTACATTAGCTGTTCAAATAAATTATATACAGCCATGACTCAAAGAACCGACATGTCTATTTTAGGAGTCACAATAGAAATTGGAACGGCTGTTTATGTGGCCCAGGGAGGAAGATATGATTATTCATTCTACCACAATGTTTTCCTATCAGTCATTTTGGATAATGCATTGGTTACTGTCATATTTATTTATCATATCATATTTATCATTGCCTGAATATGATCAGAGTATTCGGTGAGTTCAGAGTCATGTATTTTTATGCTTTAATGTTTAAGGGTGGGAAGAAAGAGCGTCAGGAAAAAATCTGTGAAAAAAGCCAATCATGGTTTGTTGCCTCTACCGATTCCTTTTTTTAGTTTTTTTATGGGGTTTTTTTAGGAGAGATGTTGCCATGAGAAATGGCTCATTTTCTCATAGACGTTGTGCAATGGCTGACAGTGGTTAAAACGAAGCTGTGTCTTTGATACGCTGAAACCCCCCCCACCCCCACCCCCCGATTTTCATGTCAGTAAATCCCACGGTGACAAGGCGTAGAATCTGTCATGGAGACAACGTAAGCCTTTCACATGCATAGCCGAGATAAGAAAGAGACATTTTATCAGCCCGGCTTGTCGCTCAGCCTGCAGTCGAACGCACGGTTCCCGTACCCCCTCCAAAAAAAAAGAAACATGCTCCTTTAATGACACTGCCTGCGCTTGCCAAAAAGCAAAGGTTTGTTCTGCACAGTAACCTGATAAATTTGCCAATTACACAAGGCAGGGATGTACGCAAACATATCAGGAGAATAGCGACATATTTTCCCTTTCTTTTTTTGGCTCGGAGCTCATGAATGGTCCCCCCGCTGTGACCCATTCTGTAATGTTTGAGGAAAATTAAAAAGTATTCCTCGAAAAACTCCGGGAGCCACAGCAGCCTTTATGACAGGGCGCCAGTCAACTCGTCATGCCACCAGACTGGCAAAATGTCATTGATACGTTTTTTTGTTTTTTTTTAAATGCTGATTTGGCTCCTCTTTTTTTGTTCCAGGGGCATGTTTAGTATTGAAAAGCACATTGTGCACGCGCTGAGAGCGCAAAGCACTGCAGCGTCCCTCTGAGGCCAGGAGAACATGTACAAACAGGATCCCAAACGCTGTTCCTTAAAATGTGATCCGGCTTCGGCGCCAAAATGCTCCGACACGGACTCTACGAGGTGTGAAAGACGATAGCCGGCGTAAGAAAAAGGTTACAAACAATACAGATGTAGAGAGACCGATGAGTAATATGAAATTTGGGAACGGCAAGCAAGTTATGAATTTCCGTTTAATGCTGGATTCGGCGTGAACCTGACGAGCACAAGACTGAGAACATTCGATTTCGTACTCTCTTCATGTGGTGCAGCGAGAGAACTACTTTTCTTTTTCTCTCGAAAACTATTGCGGGGGGAAAAAAGCAATCTTATTGATGAAAAATGTGTAAATCGGTTTTCTCACGTTCCCACAGTAAACTTTGAAAAAAGTGTTCAAAGAGTCATACGGTTCTACTTCTTTCACTCGGGATGAAAAAGGTTAGTGATTATAAAGGATTTTTTTCCCCTCCATTCTAAAACACGTAACCTGAATCCAGCGGAAGAGGTCATGTAGTTTCACGCTTTGGCTGTATGATGGGCGTCTTGACATTTCTTGGTTTTAGTGGGGTGTTTATTGAAAAACAGGGGCGTTACAGTATATGAGTTGCAGCGCAGTGGAATGGCTTTGCAGTGGCCCTGAGAGGCCGTTGGCATGGCAACTAGTCCTTTTCCCGCCTGCGCTAACTTGGGGGGGGGTTGCTTCTCAAGGGGGCTGGTCAAGGCATGATGTCAGTACCTCGTTGTTATTTTCGACCAGAGCGGTGACATGCCATGCTCGTTTCTGGACCTGGATTCAACCAACAGTGAACAGTTAACTTTGACGCACAATTAGCCTACATGCAACTCTTTGATTCATTTAGCCATCCCAAAAAGGTACTTGCCAAACTGTATGGAGCACTGGTGCAGTAACACTTGAATCTTTTTGTAAGTCAAAAGTTGATTGAATCCTGACTCATGGGCTAAGCCCAGCCTCTGGGAGGATTCATTTCATGGATGTGACACACTTGTTTGGGCAACTTGCCATTATCCATAGGTCACATATTGGGCCTGATTTACTAAGACCTTTAGCATGTGCAAAACCTTTTAGCGCACGCAAAACGAATCACACAACCAATGATTGGTGCAAAGCAAATACCACAACCAATCATTGGTGATGTTATCGGTTTTTGCACGTGCTAAAAGGTTTCGCGCACGCTAAAGTGCTTAGTGAATCAGGCCCAGAGATGGGTCAAACAGAACAGAAGCCAGTACGAGGTCTGGTTTTCAGTGGCATGGTTACAGAACCTTGCTCAGCATGATATGACTAGGTTCCTGGGCCAATCCTGCCACACTTCACTTTTCCAGGCAGGTCAAGGTGTGGAGGGGGAACAGGCAGGGTGATAATCCTATTCTCTTTCGCGTCACGCTTAGCACGTAACAATCTAGCCGGGAAGAAAACCCAAAGAATATCAGTCTGATGTGGCCGATTCCAGTGCTATAAGAAAATCAGTACAGCCCATGAGTATATGTTATGTATAGCGGTTTTATTGGCGAAGGGCAATAGTCTTTATTCCATGAGTATATGTTATGTATAGCGGTTTTATGGGCGAAGGGCAATAGTCTTTATTCCATGAGTATATGTTATGTATAGCGGTTTTATGGGCGAAGGGCAATAGTCTTTATTCCATGAGTATATGTTATGTATAGCGGTTTTATGGGCGAAGGGCAATAGTCTTTATTCCATGAGTATATGTTATGTAGAGCGGTTTTATGGGTGAAGGGCAATAGTCTTTATTCCATGAGTATATGTTATGTATAGCGGTTTTATGGGTGAAGGGCAATAGTCTTTATTCCATGAGTATATGTTATGTATAGCGGTTTTATGGGTGAAGGGCAATAGTCTTTATTCCATGAGTATATGTTATGTATAGCGGTTTTATGGGCGAAGGGCAATAGTCTTTATTCCATGAGTATATGTTATGTATAGCGGTTTTATGGGTGAAGGGCAATAGTCTTTATTCCATGAGTATATGTTATGTATAGCGGTTTTATGGGTGAAGGGCAATAGTCTTTATTCCATGAGTATATGTTTATGTATAGCGGTTTTATGGGTGAAGGGCAATAGTCTTTATTCCATGAGTATATGTTATGTAGAGCGGTTTTATGGGCGAAGGGCAATAGTCCTTATTTTGGTAGTGTTTACAGAATGGCTCTTTGTTCAGAGAAGGCGTTGAGTTTAGGTAGCGAGGACTTGTTTGCATTGGTTTCCCACGGACCGCAACAGCAGCTTTAGGGCCCCCCGTTTTTAAACTGCAACCCTTCCCCCGTGAGGCATCAGGAGGCAGGTGCCTATCAACGGCACTGGCGGTTCTCTGTGACTTCTGCCATTTCTGGCTCTGTGAGGGGCAAGTAGATTCATCAGCCACTGTCCAGATTGCATCAGCGAAAATCAGATTTATCCCACGGGCCGCGAGCCAGCAGCGTCCCGTTATTTAGCGCCAGCATGAGGCCGCGTTATATAACCGTGTTTTTAGTGAATTAGTGTGGGTAAATCCCTTTATTTTACTCTCAGCCCTAAAGATCTACTGGCCTGTGTGCGAGGTCTGTTATTGAGTCAGTGAATCATGATAACCTTGATTTTAGACAGCCAGGGTCGTGCGTGTAGTCGTTTGGAATCTGTTGCAGTCCATTAGAAACAGTGATTCTACTGAGAAGGCAATGACCACAACTGTTTTCCCCTGCTCAAGCATTTCTGCAAAACACAATCCCATCCCATTTTTATATTCAATTGGTTTCAACCAGTTAATTAACAGCTTGCCATGTATTTGGGTTTTTTATTATTTATTTTTTATGTGCATGTGGTGATGCCTAATACAAGGTAGAATTCATAATGAAGGTTTCTTCTACTCAATAATATCTGCCTATGTGTTATATTACTCTGGAATTTGATACATTTTCTGATCTTTGCAAACTCAGGGCTGGTTTAATATATGCCTCATCATGCACGTTAAGGCTATTTTGTATTTGAACAGTGTGTGGGCTCGCTGGGCTGACTAATTTCGGATTCTCTGATCTTTATGAAGTTTCATGTACAAAACTGACCCGTAGTAAATATAGACACAAGACAGCCAATCAGTAGTTGCATATAAAGCCTCCATACTGTAACTAAAGAGAATGAATGAATATTCAGAATTGTGTAGCAAATGCCGTGTAATTAATTAACTGGGCAACATTCTCTGGACCTCCAGTGATTTGAGACAAACTTTCAATCATTTTCAAAGTGTTGTAATTATTTGGAGGGGATGTCAAAGCAGCCATTGAGAAAACCGTTTGGAGGATTATATTTCCATCCAGTCAGTCCACTCTCTTTTTTAAAATCTTTTTTTTTGGTTTTGGATATAAGGGAAATAAACGTTAATCAGCCCGACCAGGACATGTATTTTCTATTTCGTTCAAATGGAACAGTAAATTGAAAAAGGTTCACGACCTTTTAACACACACACACACACCGCAGTTCCGACAGCCAGTCTACATCATCTGGCAGATGTAGATGTTAAAAATAGCCATGCTCACAGCCAATTAGAGGGATCATTTGGCTTCGAAGGTGAGATATGAGTCTGTGCATGTGAAAACTCTGGCAGTGCTGTAACATGGGACCATGCATCACTGTTTAGATTGGTGTATGTGCTCTATTCATAAACTGAAATGTGAATAGTAAACAGTAGCCTTTTTTTTTTTAAAAAAGACTGTTTTCTCAGGACAGGCGTGATTACCATTACGTTATATAGTCATGCGGTCTACATGCGTGTGCTGTGCCCACTCGAGCAGCAACTCCTGAACTTCGGTACATTCATCGTCGTTTAATGACATACAAGGTTGCTGCTATCAGTCAAAGCCAACTTCTTTGTGATGTTGTCATTTTTTTGACACAATCTCACACAAACTGAACTGGATCTTCTAAAGATGAGGCTTGTTGTCAGTCTGATTTTGTCAGACTATTAAAGCTTTCCGAATCTTGATTTCTGCGAATGAGCGGCTGTGTGTTCCGTCTAAAACAGTTACACGCGTGACGCGAAGCTACGAGAGCATACCGGCAGGGCCAGATATGAGATATGTGTACCGAGATAGTGCTGTGAGATCGCCGTTATTGCTGTGTGATAAACATGAACTGAGTGTTCTGAGTGCCTCCATGTCATACTTAAAGATGTGTTTTTTGAAGTGTCATGCGAATTGCTTCTATATTCATGTTCCCTCCTTGCCAAAATGAATATACTTTGGGGAATATTCTAAGGGAAAGTCAGACAGTGAGGCTGTGGTGTACGCATTTTACACCAAACATTTTTTATGAGTCAGTGCGTAGAATGCCTTGTTTGAAAGCCAGAGTCCGCTTCTTCTTTTTTCAGGCACACCTGTTTATTTAACTTAATTATCAGCCAGAGAGAGAATAAAGATAATGCTCCACCATTATGAACCGGCTGCTGTGAAACAAAACAAGTCCACGTGCTGTTCTCTTGAAAACAAATGCCAGCGCTCTACCCCTAAATCATCGTTTAATGTGAATGTTTAATTCCACCTTGAGTGAAGTCAGTAAGTGTGTGAGTTCTGTTTTGTAGCAGGTGCCCATACACTAAGCTCACCTCGCCCGTTGGTTTAACCACTTGACACTTAACGCTTGACTTGTCTGACCGAGCAGTGAATTTAGTTTTTCTTGCAGAACGACTAACTGCACTTTAACATGAGCACAATGGTTTGAGCGTACGGTGAAAGCTGTGCAGCTGTGGTTGGAGGTCGAGGTGTTTGCGTGTGCGTACGCGGGTGTCTCTGTGTCTGCTTGTTTGTCTGTCTGTGTGTGCAGAGCGAGACAGGAAGAAACCTCTATTTGTGGTCAAAAGAATTTCTGCAAGTTGTTTTTGCTCCATTAGTAATCTGTGCTTTGCACAGCGCATTTACAGATGGGAGTGTGCGCGGCTTGACTGTGTATTTAAGCTTGTGAACATCGCGTGTTTGGAAAGCTCCGGACAGTTTAACAAGCCGCTGCATTCGATGCAGGAGCACACGGCGATTGTTTAATTAGCTTTCAATTAGTGCCCCAGAAAAGGCCGAGCTGACACCAAAAACATGGTCACGTTCCATTATTTAAACTCTTTCTGTCCCCTCACGCCCACAGAAATGGCCTCATCTCTTTTAAACGGAGTGTATTTTGGCTGTGCGTCTGAGCGCGGGAATCCAGAGTTAACTGTTCATTTGGCTCTTATTGGAGTGGATTAAGGATTCTTTACTGCAAACCCGGGGGAATGTGGAGACATAAATAGGCGGGAGGCTGTTTGCAACCACGCCATAAAAATAATTGCAGGTTTCAAATCATCTCGTTTCGAGCACCAGCTTCATTGGAATGCACGCTTTGATGTAAAAATCCATAATTCACATTGAATTAATGCCCCCCAATAGGTTAGGAGTTGCTAATTGCACGAGACTGGTTATACGCGTCTAACAAGGCGAGTAGACAGCCTTGATAAAGGGATAATTTGTCGAGACCAAGGATGAATGGATGTGCGGTGAAAATGCGCTCGGCCCGATTATGGCCAGGTGGTGGCGTTCTTCCTCTCCGCTGCGAATAAACGGCAGGAAGTCTACGCCAATACCCAGGGCTCAACCTTGCTCGGTCACACACAAGATGGAAATGCATTTTTCAAGGACCTGTGTGCTAAAAAGCTGTGTCTGATTCACGTGTAACTATGATCGTGATCATGCCTTTTCAAAGATGGCTGACCTCTTTCTTTCCCTTTTGATACCGTCCTAAGTCAAGCTAATTCGCAGTAGCGGCGAGGCACCTTCGCTTTAGACTGGGTATGGAACACTTGAGGGTCTGCGATAAAGTTCTCACTTCACGAGCATCAATAAGTTTATTTCACTCAAGCGACACACCACCAGCTCCTGGATGTTGCCGTTTGTTGCTTTAGTCATTGGCTCCTGAGCGGACAGCCTTAAAGGATGTGAGAAGAAATGTACACATTACTCATTTTCACAGCTGGGTATTGACTGAGGCAACACAGATCAACTGCCCTGCTCAAGGGTACAGCAGCAGAACCCCATGTGGGATTTGAACCCGCAGCCCCCTTGATCAAAAGGCCCGTTCCCTAAGCAGTATTCCACAGTTCTGTTTGTAAATTAAACCTCAAGGGCAGGTAAACATGCAGGGAAAAAACCTCAAGTAAAAAGCTTCTTCTTTTTTTTTTTTCCATTCATACGTGGCAAAACGTGGCTAAAGAGTGGATCTTGTCTGAAGGGGTATGCGGGTTCAAATCCCAAGCGAGATACAGCTCTTGTCCAGGTGTGTATACAGTATATATATTTACTATATAAAGCGGGTAATTGGGTGAAGGTGAATAAGCATAATATATCTCTGACGTGAGTCTGAAGAAAGGAGCTCCTCTTCCGTGTGTATGCGTGCAGTTAAATTTGCGCAACGATTGTAGGTGCAGCTGTTAGCACGACGCTTAAGCTGGATATTAATGACAGGACATGCGGTGCGTAACCTCCCGTGTCCTTCCCGTGTGCGCGCAACATCTCCAGAGAAGGAAGCGTGACGGAGAGGGAGCTCTTCCTGGTCACTTGACTGCGTTCCAGCGCCTGCCGGCCCACGCAAGATCAGATGGGCCCATATTACAGGCGTACAGGACGGGGGGCAGGCAGCGCGGTGCTATTATTTAATTATTCCATTAATTACTTAATGAATCGGCCGGGGTGGGGGGGCAGTGCTCATAACCCGCTTCCACCCTTCACCCTCCCCCACCCTCCCCGCCACCCCTCGACCTGAATCCGAGGCCACTGTGTCTGTGTGCCCAGCTGTGCTCTTCCACACTGGAATGTAATGAGATGTACATGGTGACAGCAGGTGTTCCTTATGGCATCTTAATGGCTCCGCAGAGCTGTTGTGGGGTGATTTATTGCCGTACATGCCTGTGATAAGGTGTAAGATGTAGATATTTGTCTTTGCTGACAGCTGTAAAACCTATTCTTTCTCGCTTTCCAAGCCTCTGTTTCGCCAGCTCCTGTAATCGGTGGCGGGGGCGGAACGCTTTTGGAGAATCTGTTTCAGAACCCCTGATTAAATATTATGTAATTCCCTCTCCACAACGCGAGGTCTCAAATTCCTCTTTGTCGGGTGTTTGTTGATTTGATGTCGGCTTTATAAAGGTGGGGAGGGGGGCAGGTTGTGAAAGTGGCTCAGGGTGAAGCACGGTTAAAACGGCTCTTTCTCAGTGAGCTGGAGGAATTCTGGTGGGCTAGTGTTACCCAGGGGTGGCACAGTGATGCTGGTGGCTAGTGTTACCCAGGGGTGGCACAGTGATGCTGGTGGCTAGTGTTACCCAGGGGTGGCACAGTGATGCTGGTGGCTAGTGTTACCCAGGGGTGGCACAGTGATGCTGGTGGCTAGTGATACCCAGGGGTGGTACGGTGATGCTGGTGGCTAGTGATACCCAGGGGTGGGACGGTGATGCTGGTGGCTAGTGTTACCCAGGGGTGGTACGGTGATGCTGGTGGCTAGTGTTACCCAGGGGTGGCACAGTGATGCTGGTGGCTAGTGTTACCCAGGGGTGGCACAGTGATGCTGGTGGCTAGTGATACCCAGGGGTGGTACGGTGATGCTGGTGGCTAGTGATACCCAGGGGTGGTACGGTGATGCTGGTGGCTAGTGTTACCCAGGGGTGGCACGGTGATGCTGGTGGCTAGTGTTACCCAGGGGTGGTACGGTGATGCTGGTGGCTAGTGTTACCCAGGGGTGGTACGGTGAGGCTGGTGGCTAGTGTTACCCAGGGGTGTGTTACCCAGGGGTGGTACGGTGATGCTGGTGGCTAGTAATACCCAGGGGTGGTACGGTGATGCTGGTGGCTAGTGTTACCCAGGGGTGCTACGGTGATGCTGGTGGCTAGTGTTACCCAGGGGTGGTACGGTGATGCTGGTGGCTAGTGTTACCCAGGGGTGGTACGGTGATGCTGGTGGCTAGTGTTACCCAGGGGTGGTACGGTGATGCTGGTGGCTAGTGTTACCCAGGGGTGGTACGGTGATGCTGGTGGCTAGTGTTACCCAGGGGTGGTACGGTGATGCTGGTGGCTAGTGTTACCCAGGGGTGGTACGGTGATGCTGGTGGCTAGTGATACCCAGGGGTGGTACGGTGATGTGCTAGTGGCTAGTGATACCCAGGGGTGGTACGGTGATGCTGGTGGCTAGTGTTACCCAGGGGTGGTACGGTGATGCTGGTGGCTAGTGTTACCCAGGGGTGGTACGGTGATGTGCTAGTGGTTAGAGTTACCCAGGGGTGGTACGGTGATGCTGGTGGCTAGTGTTACCCAGGGGTGGTACGGTGATGCTGGTGGCTAGTGTTACCCAGGGGTGGTACGGTGATGCTGGTAGCTAGTGTTACCCAGGGGTGGTACGGTGATGTGCTAGTGGTTAGAGTTACCCAGGGGTGGTACGGTGATGCTAGTGGCTAGTGTTACCCAGGGGTGCTACGGTGATGCTGGTGGCTAGTGTTACCCAGGGGTGGTACGGTGATGCTGGTGGCTAGTGTTACCCAGGGGTGGTACGGTGATGCTGGTGGCTAGTGTTACCCAGGGGTGGTACGGTGATGCTGGTGGCTTGTGTTACCCAGGGGTGGTACGGTGATGCTGGTGGCTAGTGTTACGGTGATGCTGGTGGCTAGTGTTACCCAGGGGTGGTACGGTGATGCTGGTGGCTAGTGTTACCCAGGGGTGGTACGGTGATGTGCTGGTGGTTAGTGTTACCCAGGGGTGGTACGGTGATGCTGGTGGCTAGTGTTACCCAGGGGTGGTACGGTGATGCTGGTGGTTAGTGTTACCCAGGGGTGGTACGGTGATGCTGGTGGCTAGTGTTACCCAGGGGTGGTACAGTGAACTCAGGAGTTGTCTGTGGCATGGCTTCGCAGTGACATGACATAGCCCTGACCCTGGCGGGGGACTTGGTTGGATTTACCCCACTGTGACCCCAGCAGAGTGCTGCGTAGTTCAGTGAGGTCACAGTGCTGTGTAGAGCCCACGTCAAGCCCTGGTTCAATTGTTCTCTCAGCATTGCTTGTGGCGTTTTTCCCCCAATGGAAAGTATTGGCTGCTAATGAGAGCGCAGAACAGACCACAGGACACAGGCCGGGCCTAGAAGAACAGGGCAGATTTGAGCGTGTCAGCTGACTTTTAAAGAGCTTTTAGCATGCTAACAGAACAGGCTGCCTGTTATTCCAGGGATTTCAGGTGTGTTTATGCGATCGTCAATCCTGGCACCCCTTTTCTCTAGCGAGGATTAGAGCTTCGGGTCCTTTCACACGGCGTTAAGTAGCTGTAAACCTGCAACCCCACCGCTCTCCCTCCCAAACTTCCCCCTTTCCCCAAACCTCCACATTCCTCCCGAAACTTCATCCTTTCACTGAGACTATCCACTTCAACCCAAAATGTCTGCCTTCACCCATTTCACCCTTTACAAAAAGTCCCCAATTGGTACTCGTGTTGTGAACAGAGTCCTGTAGCCTCAGCGGCGAATGACCTGCAGCTAGCGTGACTTGCACAGTGTCTCTGCGTGCTCGCCCATAGCATGCCCAGATCATCTCATCTAGGAATGTACTGTCTGTGATGCAGTGGAAGCCCTCATGAGAAGCAGAGACATAACAATCAGGTGAAAAACTAAAATCTGGCCCAGTTTAGACAGCTGCTAGACTATTAAACTATTTAGACAGCTGCAGAAAATAATAGGAGAAAGCTTAATAATGAGAGAGAATGAATTGCCAGTACGTTTTCCCCTTTAAAAGTCCTTTCGCGAAAGGAAGAGCAAGAAATAAAGAGGACTTATGATCATGTTTTTTTTTCTAGTTGGATATGTAAACAATTCTGTATCCAGGCCTATATGAATCTCAGTTTTTTATTTGATTTTTATCTGGCTTATACCAATCAACACTCTCTTTTGAAAATTCACATTTCTCATTTATAGTTGCCCAAGTTGTTGCCTCACCATTGGAAATCAAAAGATTTCTGGGTACCATTTAATGATTTTGATAATGAAAAATCTATCCATGTGCTTAGACTCAGAAGTTAGGCCAACAAGATTTATAATTTTGTAAGCTGAAATATATGATACAGCTTCTGGTTTTATTTGGCACACTGCACCTGTGTATATGGTGCAGAACCGTTGATTAAACTGTCGGACTGCTATCGATCCATGTTTGGATTAGAATGCCTTCAACTGCAGTGCTCAATGCACTTATGCTTATTTCCCTTACTTATTGCTTTTTGAAGTATTTCAGTTACTAAAATTATTTTGACAGACAGTAATATGAGATAAAGCAGTTGTCATATATATAGGCCTAGATTCCTTATGCACAATAGCTTCAAATATGGTTTCACTTATACTAAGGCTTCACATGTCCATGCAACTTGAATTGATGAAGAGAAAACAATGTTGCTGAATCAATAAGCCAAGTATGTGAGACTACAGACAGAAAGCTGTTTGTTTTGAAAGGGCTATCTCTGAGTCTAATGTCACTCTTTGTTCAGACAGACAACCGTGTGTGGATTTGCACTTTATACCCGGCCCCTATTTCTCTCACTCCCGGATCGATCTGTCTTCCTTTGAGGCAAAAATAGTGATCAAAAGCAGAGTTTTCTGGGCGTGTGGTGAATAACGGCGTATTGACGACTGAGTATTGAATTTGTGTGAACACCAAAGACCTCTGCTGGCTTACCCCATAGCCCACTACAGTCACACAGCTCTGTATTAGGGGACATGGTGTGTATTAGGGTGGGGTGTTAGTTACACTGGGTGTATTAGGTTTTGGTATTGGTTATACTCTCTACGACTGTATATTAAGTGTTGGTGACGTCGGATATACTCTCTGTACGACTGTATATTAGGGCGTAGTGTAAGTTATAAACTCTACAGCTGTGTATTAAGGTGAAATGTTGGTTATTGTGTGATATGTAGCGTGATAAGGCTCTATCGCTGTGCAAGGCTGTTGCAGACTGTGGCCCTTGTGGTTTTAATGCATTTGTTTTATTTCTCAGAAGCATGTGTGAAGTCTGAGAGTGGTGAGACTGCAGCAGGTGTTTTCTTTCCTGCACCTGCGAGCAGTGCAGGAACCTCAGCGGCCAATCGAATCGGGGTCACTCGGCGTGTCCTGCAAGCGAGAGGTAGGCAAAAAAAAAAAAAAGCAGGACCCCGCACAGAGAGGAAGTTAAGCAGCAGGTCTCCTGCTGATTTCTGGGTAGGGAAAGACGTCTTTCTCGTGACCCCGAGACCGCAGAGGTCCTGAGATGCTGAAAGACAGATGAAGGTCGGCCCAGTTGGCGTTTCAGGGCTATCTCTATAAATCTGCATGAGGAAGGATTTTAGCAACACGGCTAATGTAGCGAGGCCTATTTGTCTCCGTCACACATCCTGCTGAATAAAGCCCCGCTTGTCGGCGCGGTTCATCTTGAACCGTCTCCTGTGGTATTTCCGCGGTGCCGTTATGAGCGCCCGGCTCGCAGGTGGAACGGCGGGAGTCATAACCGCTGAGGCACCTTCTGTGAACGCTGTCGAGTGTCATACAAATACACACCGGCAAAGCTTCTTCAGAAGGTCACGCTTGACGATTTCAAGAGTGTTTCCATTCACACGGTAGAAATAATTTTACCGGGGCTTTTCTTCTTAAATATCGTGACTCGTGCTATGCCTTCTAGTTGCGTTCTGCTCTTGCCGGCGGTCATTCCCTGGAGCTGGGTCACAGATGGTCATGATGCGCCGCAGTAAGGAGGGAGCCCTTTATACGCGCGTTGATATCACGGCGCGGGTTAGAAGTCCTGTGAATGCTGTAGCTCCTGTTGTGACAGCAGGGTGCAGTGCTGAGCTGGAGAGATGCCGGGGGCCAAGAATAGGACGGTTCATCTGGTGTTTGTGCTGTTCTTAGGCCTTAACTGATTACAAGATTAATGGCTTTCCTGGAAGGGGGGGGGAGGTGCACCTTACATTCCTGGACCGGGTCAAGGATGCTTGCCAGATTTGGTTTGAATGCCTGCAAAAAAAGCTCAACAGCCGTAGCATAACTGAACCTGGCCCTTAACCTCTGAAACATCTAGACGCCAGTGGAATGTAGATGGGAGTTGTGACTTGGGGAGTTCATTACAGTGAACATTTTAAATTGCATATTATTTGATGGTGCTCGATAAGGTAAGGTGACAGCAATGTAACTGACAGCAATGTAGGAAAATTGACTGCCGGTTCGGTATGGTCATCTGTGACCGTATGGGCGTCCCCCCAAGGGGGGCGCTGTTTCAAGTTTACCAACGTGACTTCCTTCTGCTGGAGCTGTCTGCTGGAGGGGGAAGGGCCCTCCCGGGCGTGACTCCGGGCCGTAGAGCTTTCGACATGCAGCAGGGCTGATTGAGCCTCAGAGGCACGTTCCCACGGAGAGCATGCTAGGGCCATTACTTTCGGTTCAGAGGGTCTCTGCGTCCCCCGTCCGTGGTCCAGGTGCTCCGCTGACCCAGTGACTCAGAGCATCAGCTTGAGTTGGGGGGAGGGGAGAGCCCCCCCGCCCTCCACCAAAGCCCCCGAGCCAAGAGTGGGATTCTACAGGCCGTCTGTCGCAGGGCCCACAGCCAACACCCACGAGGCTGTGTCCACACATGTTCACTCCGCGTGCATCGCTACACTCTGCGTTGCCTCACACGCACTCGGTGCTCTTCACGTAGAGGAGCATCTCATAGCGCAGGCCGTGCAGAGCCCCCTGTAATGGTCAAATTTGTCATAGCGCAGTGGGGCATAGCGGCGAGGCACCTGGGTTTTTGACTCGGAGGTTGCAGGTTCTGGATAAAGATGGTTAATCCGAATTTCGCTAGGAAATTTTCTGCTCTGTAAATTGACGGTAAAATATATTTATACAAGTAAGCATGTCAGGTAAGTTAAAATAAAATAACAACGGTACAAGTGTCAAGCAGCGAGTAGTACAGGTCAGTGGTGGCTATGTACTGGTTTCTCCATGAAACCGACGTGGACGTACTGAAGATTGTGTTATTGTTCATTGTCTAAACTAGTAATAAAAGCCTTTTTACAAGCAGAAATCTGTTGGAAACAGTCAAACTGAATCGGTTGCATAGTGTGATATCAGCTTTTGCAAGTTTTGATGAAACTTGGCATTACAATCCATGTGTGAATCTACATGCTGCAGTGACACAGGGAGCTCTTGCAACAAACATATGGTATCGCAGCAACCTAATCACTGCACACAATGAAAATAGATGTTATGAAGATCTACCGCTGCACGCAGTGACGGAGAGAGCGCTCGTGTTAGCGTTTCTGCATGGAGACCACGTTGAGTCACAGACAGAGACGTTATTCGCTCACGTGGACAGAAAGATGTTGCTAACACGTTTAGGCGCTGCGTCGCCGTATCGCTCCGCGCGGTGACAGACAGAGATGTTTCTCGTCCGCGGTGAGAAAGAGAGACGGCGCATTAACGGCACGCCGAGGCGCGGGGACCTTATTGGCACGCGCGCGGAAGCGGCGGGAGATTGAGGCCCTGCCTGTCAGCGTTGAAAGGAGGAGACGCCGGCGCAGGACGGGAGACGGGGCTGGGCCGCGGGCCTCCGCTGCTCTCGCTCTCTTTCTCCCCCGCTCTCTCGCTCTCTTTCTCCCCCGCTCTCTCGCTCCCTTCCAGCGCTCTCGTCGGCTCCGGCAAGCCCCGGCGTTCTGTTCTGTATCCCCCAGAGTGCAAACGTCAGGAAGCTCGTCAATCTCAACCGCAGCAGCACATAAATTAGGGGCCCAATTACTGCTGTGCCGTCAAAAAAAAAAAAAAAAAAACAGTGAAAGAGAAAGAGGGGATGCTTTCTCACCCCCCCTTTTCTATAGTACCTCAGCCGCCCCGTAGTGGGTGTCAGAAAGCGTTTCGATAAAGGTGTCAAGGAGAGAGAGGACTATGGAGACATTGCAGTGTTTAAAGGCATCTTGAGTTGTAGGGTGCTGGAATATTAATGGCAAAACACACACATTCATTCATTCACACGCACGCACGCACGCACGCACGCACGCACGCACGCACGCACGCAAATGCACCTGCAAACTCTCTCGGACACACTCATGGGCTGTGTCCGAATCAGCACCCTTCCATACTATTAGGTAGGCTTGTTGAGTAGACAGGACGAGAAAGTCGTTAAGTAGGCAACATTTTCTCTAAATATAGTATTCTTAAAACCCCCGTATGATACACTTACTTTCAGGGTTTCGCTGAGTATATTCGGGAGCGCACTTTAAGAAGTACACAAATATTTTGGTCACATAATATGAGACGCCTTTTTCCAAAGCCAATTAGTTGATTGGCCAAAGGGCGGTGCTTTTACATGTTTCAATCTGTTATCCTTAACATAACCTTCCCCGAAACAGGTTAGCCGTGCAGAGTAAGTTGCCGTGGCAATATACCCTGATTAAAAGTGAGTCGGCTTCGTGATACAGAAAACCCAGAGTTGAAGCTTTATTTAGCTCACCATCCCCTTAATCTCGCTTCGTAGTACACCCCTCAGAGCACACACACTTGCACACTCTCGCATATACACACATAGTCAAGCACACATGCACTTTCTCTCTCGCTCATACATACCCACACACTCATGCAGACACACAATCACATGCACACACACACATAGTTTCTCTATTTCTCTCTCTCACACACACACACACACACAATTTATCTCTCTCACACACACACACGCACACACACACACTTTCTCTCTCTCACACACACACACACACACACACACACACACACACACACACACACACAGAGTGAGTTAAACTGAGAGCAGCCTTGGGCAAGTGTGGAAAGTACAGTGGAGTGCAGTCTGGCAGGAATCAGACAGAATCTTGGAGCTCTCAGCGCTGGGTTTGAATGTTTTCTCAGCAGTGCCCCCGCGAGGCCCTGGGTGGCTCGGGTTTGTCTTGTAGGCCCGCGTGCAGCACTCAGACGGAGGTAGGAGAGGCTTCTCTCCGTCTGCCTCGATTTTTCCACAGCCTCCCAGCAACTTAGTTTATTTTCACTCATGTGCATGTCTGCAGATTTCCCCTCCTTTTAAGTGCTTGAAAGGAGACGGCTCTATGATACCGGCTCCGATAGCGGGATTTCCCCCAGGTCTAAGGGTTAGCCAGAGAAAAGGTAGCGGCGGCAGAACAGATCTGCGTCGGCGTGTTTTCTCCTCTCCCGCCGACGCCGAGCCGCGGAGAGGCGGGCGCCGTCAGACTGTTGCGCCGGCGGATGACTGTTGCCAAACAAATGACAGATTTACGCGCCTCTGCCTCTTCTCTATTCGCCAGCATCCTTTTACCGCTGGCATTCAAATAACCTTTCCTTTCGGCAGGGCTGGGGGAGAGGAGAGCGCTAAATGGCAGTCGGATTCGGTTATACGACAGCGCCGGCTGACAGACGCAAGTCATATTTGAACATCGATTTCCAAATGAGGGCCCCTTCTTTTTTTTGCCTCGGTTCCACGGATATGAATGTTATTTGCACTTTGTCTGTGAAGCTGAAAATTGTCTCACTGGCCCAAATGCAAAATAACAGAGTGTAACAACATTAGTCCCCGTTCACCGTGCCCGGCATGAGCTGACTGAATGATAGCGTGGTCCGTAAAGCTTTATTCAGGGTTATAAATGCTTACACACACAATAGCGTTGTTTTTATTTGGTGTGAGCGGTAAAGAACGATGATTGGCCCTTGCGCTCACCCTTACACATGAAAATGGTTTGCATGCGAGAGTGGAACCGCCAATGAATTGTATTTTACGATGTTGATATGATAGAATTTGATTAAATTGTCATTTGTCCCTGTGCACCAGATTCGAGGGGGACTGTTAAGCTTTGCATAATGCAATCGCTGTAGCACACACTCGGTTTTTCAAACCAATGGCTTTTACATAATCTACTGACATGGGGCTCTGTCTTGCGTCATTTAGTCACTGGCAGCTGTCTACACACACACACACACACACACACACACACACACATGAACACAAACAGACACACACACACACACACATGAACACAAACAGACACACACACACACACACACACACACATGAACACAAACAGACACACACACACACGAACACAAACACACACACACACACACACATGAACACAAACAGACACACACACACACACACACACACACATGAACACAAACAGACACACACACACACACACACACATGAACACAAGCAGACATCATGGCAAGAAAGTAGATGATTTGCACGAGTGTACCATGAAGGAGATGTGTGCCAAATAAATATAATTTCAGTGTTGTCATCTGCTCTATTAGTGTTTATAATCTTTCTTCCTTTCATTGTGTTGTTGCAATAATAATAATAATAATAATACTTAAGCTAAGTATTTTACTGTTTGTGGAAAGTACTAATAAAAGCAAGCAAACAAAAAAATTCTGTCACCAATCTCCAGTTGGTATGACAGGCTGTCTCCCTCCTTCCTCTTTTCTTTCTATTTTGCTTACTCTGTCTCTCTCCCTCTCTCTCTCGCTCTCTCATTCTCCCTCTCTATGACAACCATCAAATGTCAGTCAGACAAACAGATGCATGTCATTGGTTAAGCTGTCAGTATATCTTCAACATTACCTGCGCAGATTTTTTTTCTGGTGCTCCTCAAGTGGTATCTTACACCTTGAAAGGTTCCTGTTGAATGTCTAATGTTCAAAGCAATTTTAGTCAACAATATGTGGATAGGCTATACAAAAATAAAACAATTTGTCTCTGTAAATAGCATGCTCAGGACAGGCCCACTAGAATGAAGCCTATGTGTTTGCATCTGTGCGTGATAGGCCTACTAACAGAGTGTATATATTTTCATGCTAAAATAGTTAATCTGCTAAAGCACGACGGTGGCAGGTTTTTTTTATCCTGAACTGTGTGCAGAATGTTGAGGTCGGGAGCAGCCTACCTCCGGTAAAAACCAAAAAGTTATTAATCAGCTATACTTCCGCGTGTAGCTGACTAGCTCGCAGGAGTCATGGCGAATTTCTTGTTACAGTCTTCGCAAATCGTCTTGTTTATTTTATGTATTTTCGGCGTATTTTGTCAACGTTGCGCTTTGAATCTGCTGCTCTAAATGACGTTCCCCGGCTGCAAATTAACGGCTGCCGCGGGCGCGAGGCGACAGGAACGCGGCGGTGCTGATGTCAGCTGTAAAGGTGATGTGCGACGCACGCGGTCGTCTCTGACGGAGGCCCGGCGAAGCAGGCGGGTCGTGTAATCCGAAGCGTTCGTTTTCCTGTTGATGAGAGGGAGGCTTTTTTAGCGGATGGGGTTTTCGCCTGCCTTTTTTTCTGCGGCAGATTTCAGGCGTTGATCAGGACGTCTGTACTGTAAAGGACATGGTTGTTGGAGTTAAGAGCCTCCACACAGGATGTGACCTAGGCAGTCGGCAAAGCCCTTTGTTGCCTCTGTTTTATCAGTGGATCTAGCCGTTTTGTACATTATTCTTACACTTTCTTCCAGTTTTTTTTTCTCACCGCCTGCCCCAGCATGCAGTGTGCTGAGCAGCTGAAGCACATGCACTCTTTTAATGGGAGACTCCGACTGTCCACACTAGAGTCCACACACCACTACAGGAGAGATACCGCCAATCGGAAGAGAGGCGCATCACTCGCTGATGAGAGGATTTGTCTATATTTGCCGGTTGTAATTCTCATGAGAAAAGTCTGGGTTTGAAAAGTTAAAAAACTTAGCGACAGGAGTGCTAAAGTGCTAACTGTTCCAAATGGCCCTGACTGATGGTCAGTGTCCTTCAGTGAATGGAGCTATTGATGGAAAGCACAGACTGTCGATACCCTGGGTTTGATCTTGTCCTGAGGAGAGGTCGACCGTCAGTGACGCACTTATGCTGTCGAGCTTTGCTCCTGTAGTCCACGGCGGTTCATCCTCAGGACAAGTGTTTGCTAATATCAACAAACTGTGAAATTATTAAAGGCTTGCCCATTATTTTATAATGAAATGTAATAATGACAGATGTTTCATGGGATAGTATGTTACCTTCATAGTAAAGCATTTCCTAATCATAGTCGTAGTAGAAGTAGTAGTAGTATAATTCTACTTTCTAGTTTTAGAATCTGAATTTCTGGCCTCCTGATAAATATGAAAATATGACGCATTGTTGGGAAATCTTTTATGTCGAGCATTATTCACCCTTGCTTAAATCTGTCAAAAGATGCGGTCTCTGGCCTGCCACAGTGCGCCGTGGCGTGTGGCCTGTGGGAAGGTGCGCTTTGCAGGGGGGGGGGGGGGGGGGGGGGGGGCTCGGAGAGAAACAGAACCGCACGTAGAAACCCAGGCGTGTCACGGTCCAGGAGAGAGGAGTAGCATCCCCGTCCTATAAAGTACCGATAGTACCGGGTGTAGGTGGGGTGTGGTCTGGTGGGTCTCTAGCTGGGGGGGGGGGGGGAAAAAGAATAGGGGGTTCAATTGGCTGGCTATAAAATTGGAAAAAAGGGGGGAAAAAAAAATAAAAATAAAAAAAAGATTAAATCTGTCAAAAGATTAAATCTGTGCTGAACAAATATAAAATGCTGATGAGATGCCCAGAAATAAGACTGTATTTCTGTGTGTGTGTGTGTGTGTGTGTGTGTGTCTGTCTGTAAACAGTGGATGTGCTCATTCTAATAAGCTAGACCAGACTGAAAGTCAGTGACAAGGCTGTGCTCACGTGAGACTGCCTCAGAGGGCAATTGTTGCAAATGACTGCATATGTCAATAGATATTGATGTGCTGATCTCAAGTACTTTGGCACCTGGCCTTCAATTTTTATAACAACCCTTGTGGTTAATTGTAAACCACTCTCTGCATTTGGAGTGCTGTTTAAGAGCCCCAAGACACCCTTATCCGAGAGGCAGGCAGCGCAGTAATGATCAGCTCCGAGTTCTTGCTGCTTTTCAGGGGATAGGCTCGTGCTTTAATGACAGCTTCAGTGACTCCTCAAACCTCGATTGAGCTCGACGGATATATAACAAATGAAAATTTGGATCATCTGTAAGGCTATTCAAATATTTCATGAAGGGAACCCAGGGTTCCCCCCTAAGTGGTGCTCAGGCCCTCGTGTCTGGTGGGTGGTAATGGAGGGGGAGGGGAGGGGGGCCAGTGGAACTTTTACATTATCATACCACCTTAAAGTCATTTCTGCATTCTGGGCCATTACAAAAATGCACAAAAAGCCTTCAGACAAGCCAGAAATTATGGCATTTAAGCCAGTGATCAAAGTAATCTTACATTTTATATTCTCTGAACAGATGATAATACATATTCAGAGGGACTACATAGGACTACAAAAAATACATGTATTTATGAAAATAAACTCCAAAAGAAAATACATATTAAAAGTGATAGATTATAATCTGTCACTTCAAGGTTTATGACTGAATTTATAAACTTTTAAAAAAGTAGTTATATTATGAAATATGTGAAAAGTCTAGACTGGGCTTAATGGGTACTCAGTAGGGGTGGAACGGTTCACACTGCACGAAAAGCTTGGTTCGGTACGTAGCTTGGGTTTGACTTCACGGTTCAGTACATTTTCAGTACAGCAGAAAAAAATGAAGTGCGAAATATTAAATTGCAAAAGGTTCACAACGTGCAGAAGGGAAACACTCGTACTTGAGGAAAGAGGATTTTTTTTTCCAGCCTTGACAAAGTAGATACTTGATCAGATGGCCGTTGCTGCTTCCGCAGTTTCACAGAAGCCACGTCTCTCCTCTGACTACGTGTAGGTAGAGTGGCAACAACACTGACTGTAGAGATGCAACAACACTGACTACGTGTAGGTAGAGCGGCTACAACACTGACTACGTGTAGGTAGAGCGGCTACAACACTGACTGTAGAGATGCAACAACACTGACTACGTGTAGGTAGAGCGGCTACAACACTGACTGTGTGTAGGTAGAGTGGCTACAACACTGACTGTAGAGATGCAACAACACTGACTACGTGTAGGTAGAGCGGCTACAACACTGACTGCGTGTAGGTAGAGCGGCAACAGCACGGACTGTGTGTAGGTACAGCAACTACAACATAGTTGACGTGGGGTACTATGTCCGTTACATATTAGCAGAAGTGAGGTAACAGAATAGCACACTACCTCTATTACATTATCTGTAGAGAACTTTGAGAACCTCTTATCAGCACGGGTCTTGAGTTTGGAGGAACGGAGATTCAACCTTTTTTAAGTTTTTTAGATAAAAAATGAATGCTCGATGAACATGTCTGAAGAACGCTTTTAATGTTCGCCATGTCCCACAATTTCTTTAAGTCTGACCTCGTGACTTTGCCACCAGAGCAGCGAACTCCAGGCAGGTAACCTTAGTTTGTTAGACGTCATCAGCACCAGCAGATTTAAGTCCTGTCACTTACTGAGAGTGATGCAAACGAAGCTGGAGTCAGCCACGGTGTGGTAGGGAGCCAAGCACGGGACATCGTCTTGTTAGAGTGTAGGGAGAAGAGGCAGCCGCAGCACTGGAGCGCCACCTGCTGGCTAGCCCCCACGCGCTTAGGCCCCCGCTGCCCCGACCCCGGCCGCAGCCGGCCCTAATGCCGGCCCTAATGACGGCCCTAATGCCGGCCCTAATGCCGGCCCGCTCGGGCTGTTGTGGTTCCACGTCAGAACCAATCACGTAAGTAACGAATCGCAAAATGCCGAAGGAGTGGAAACACAATTCCCTGTTAATATTCAAACAGTGAAACAAAAATCAAAACATGCTGAACAGGCTGGGCAGGGATTGGCCCAGGGGTAGCATCCTAGAGCCAGCCGGGCAGGGATTGGCCCTCGGGTCGTGTTAGGGTACCAGCCAGGGCCTTAAATAAAATAAAAGCCACCTCTCTCTCATAATCTCACCATGCTTATTTTTTTTAACCCTACCCATTTTAATACTGGCTCTAATCCCTGACATCTGATGATACACTAGACAATAGACCAAAGTGTGAGGAATTCTTTATATCGGTATAGGTCTCGCTTTTGTCATGCCGCTCTTATATTGCTTGACGGAATGTACCAGGTGGGTGAGTGGGGGGGGGGGGGGGGACTATTCAAAAATGACAGTAATGTAGTCGCCTGTCTCCGTCGCCTTGGCGCGCTGAAATGTGGGCTAATACGGTACTTGCAGGTGGGGGTCACCTTCCGACTTCATTACGGCGAGCGGAGACGGCGGACGTTTCTGATTGGCCGGGGCGTCCGTAATGCCGGAGACCGAGCCCCTTCTCGGCACGGGGCTTAGTGGATCAGCTGTTCGCCGCGAAGCGCACCCCCAAGGCAGGCCTGAGGGACGGCGACATTATCCAAATGACACGACGGCAGCTCGCGGGGCCGCTGATTAAATGGGCTTTGCGGTTCGGTCGAGGCTCAAGGGCGGAAGGTTGATTCGGGGGAATTAATCTCTCGAGGCGCGCCCAAGGAATGCGCGGCCGCCTTTCACGTCTTTGGTAGAAACGCACTCCCGCGCGATGGAAGCGCACTCCCGTTGATCCCAGAGGTACTGGCGCGACTGTGTTTGGTCGTTTCCACGTGAAGGGCGTTGCTGTAGAATTCACTCACTCCCTGTACGTTAATGGAGTGGGAACTGTAGATTGTTTACAGTTGATTTGACGTAGTATTTCTGTTGTATAGGAATTAATTTGTGTTCATATTGGCCCTGCCCTGAAGCTAAATCATCTATCTGTGATTTCACTATATTTTGGCTATCTGTGTGGAGTTGTCTGGACTGAAGCCGTTGTAACCCAGATGTCTGCATAATTATGCGTGTAACTATGGAGCGCAGACAGACGTGAGCGATATCCGCTCTCGATACCAGTGTGCCTCCCTGAGTAGAAAAGTCATGTTTCCTGTTGGGATAGCACAGAGCTGGGCTCTTTTCTATCCATAAAAAAACAAATAAAGTATTTGTAGGAGGTGGCTGAGGCAAGTATACAAGCAAAACATTAAAAAGTAAAAGAGAATTATAAGATATCTTAAAAAGTCTATAGATCTAAGTCTTAAAATTAGTTATAGGTGTGCGGGGTTGGGGGGTGGGGGGGAGGTTTAATATAAAACACGGAAACATTTTAATTATTAAAAATATATATAATAAAATATAGCACTGATGATAAATAAATAAAAGGTAATTTAAAATAATGAGCGATAATATTGTGTAAGGTCATAGGTGCTAGTGCATGTGCGTGTGTGTGTGTTCATGTGCTACGGCGTCATTGGTGCTTTTTCAGGGAGGGTTAGGGTTGAGCAGGTGGAGCATGGCAGATAGAGTGGTCTTAGTGGTCCATTGTGCCTCGTGAATGATGGGTGTAACTGATGGGTTATGGGTGGCTCTGCTGAGGTAGTTTTTACTGATTACTTCTTGCTGTTGTTTGATGAGTCCAGAGCTCTTAATGTAGTTGGTGTTGATGTAGGTGGGTAATCTGTAGGCCAGTTGTATTGCTTTGTTTTGGATGGTTTGGAGTTGCTGTAATTGGTAGTTTGAAACGGTGATCCAGGATGGCATGGCGTATTCGAATCTTGGGCAGCTGGTGTAAACCTTGATGATAGTTTCCGGTGATGCTCCGTTTCTCCTTTCTGTGAGTGCTCTGAGGTGATCGAGTCGTTTATTGGCTTCTGCGGTGATGTTGCTGATGTGGGTGGTTCATTGCCTGTTTAGTTGAAAAGTGACATCGAGGAATTTAGCTGTTTTGCTGATAACAATGGGGTTTCTGTACAGTGAGATGTTGATGGGTTTCCTGTGAGTGGGATTATTGGTGAACTGATGCACTGTGTTTTTTGTGGGTTGAGTTTAACTCACCGTTTGTTTGACCAGTGTTCTATTTCTTGGCTGCATGTGGATAGTTTCTTGGCAGCAAGTTGGGCTGATTTTGAGCTTTACCAGAAACATAGATTGTCTGCAAACTGTGAGATGTGACCAATGGTGGGTGGGGGGTGGTAGATGTCAGAAATATATGTAATGAACAAAAATGGGCTCAGGACTGCACCTTGTGGTACACCTGCTACAGGGGTGAATGGTGTGGAGATGGCTGTGGAGACATTGACTTATTTTGCGATTGTGGAGAAAGTTGTGGATGAGTGTGATGGCGGTGAGTGGAAGTTGGAATCTGGAGTCCTTAGAGTGCCTCCCCTTCCTCTCTGCAGAGCTTAAAATAACCCAGGGACCAATAGGAAGCTGTGCCACGATTGGCTAGCTGTGCTAAGCAGGCGGAGCCTGGATGAAAGGAAAATCATAGGCCGTCATTCTCCCGGTCGCCGGCTGCTGGAATGTGAGAGCGTTCCCGTGGGAGGAGCTATATGATGAGGAAGTGTGCAGCTTCTCGCAGCGATGGAGATGAGGTCTGCTCAGCACAGTATTGCTACAGTAGTACAATACCTTCACACTGCTTTGCATCTATTTAGCAAAGGACAATCAACATGTTAAGGATCTCGCTGTGCCACCTTTCTTGCCCTGCCCAAGATTCAAACCTGCAAACTCCCCAGTTATAAGCCCAATCACCGATCGCGTCATAGTGCAGGGTATAGCCACAGACATGCCCAGGCATGTTTAGAATCCTCCTGCACTCCTCCTGCACTCACCATAGAGAGAGCCGTGGGCTGTACAGTGCGCTTCTCTGTGTGCCCACCTTCTCCCCAATGATTCCACGCTGTTCTGTGTGTGTGCTTATGTGCGCTTAGCAAACGCTGTGACGTCTAGTGAAGTTTCTGTTATTGCCTTCGTGTGATGTCATGGGAACCGCGGGTAACTCTCGGCTTCCTCGCTTGAGTAATCGGAGTGTAACACAAAACAGCGTTAGGCACGGGTGTTGTGAGCCAAAATGGCCCCCGCCTGTACGGGACTGTTGTGCAGGCCCCTCAGTCCGTTTGTAGATCTGTATCGTGCGTCACGGCTCAACTGCGGTGGAAATGTTTGATGTGACGGGTGACAGTGTGGTTCTGAACGCCCCTTCCTCCCCCCTTACTTCTCTCCCTCTGTCTCTCTCCAGCTCAAATCGAAATTATTCCTTGCAAGATCTGTGGAGATAAATCATCAGGAATCCATTATGGTGTGATAACGTGCGAAGGATGCAAGGTAAGGGAACGCCAGCTCCTGCGGGATTGGCTGTTGCTATTGACACATTGATCATGCCCCTGGCAGCACTCAACTCCTGTTATTATCCTCATGTACATTCATGCATGTTTGTGAGTAATGAGTATGACTGTGTGTGTGTGTGTGTGTGTGTGTGTTCGTACGTGCACATTTGTTTGTGTTGTTGTGTGCGTGTGTGTGTGTGTGTGTTTGTGTGCTCTCACATGTTTTTTTTGTTTGTGCTCACATGCATAGTTGTGTTTGTATGTGTGTGCACAGATGAAAGATCTGTGAGCGTAGGTAAATGGGACAGGGTGAACCCCTGAACTTCAGAGCAGAACCGTCATTTAATGGCAGACTTCCTGTTGTCTCTTCACCAGTCCAGTCTGCACTTTGCACTTTTTTAAAATGAAAATTAGAAAATAAAGAATGAATGTTCAGAAGTGAACTGAGTTCATGTTATTCAGTGTGCTCTCTTGAAAATGGTCTACTCCCCAGGGAAAGTTTTTACGGAAATCTAAAATAAAATCTTCCAATGATACAAACTCAATGAACTACTGTAGTAGTTATCTTTGAAATGTGGCATGTATTTAAGTGGTGTCACAGAGCAGAGCTCTTTCGAGCGCACCAGAATTATCCGTATAACCGTTTATACTTTACTTTGATGTTCATGACGTTTGTGAGGTCACCAGATTATGCATTTGTTTTTCTGTCAATAGTGAACTTACACTGACACTTGTACAGACACACTCAAGCTAGACAGTGAGGTCTTACTAATCTTTTAGCCACAAGTAGCTAGCTTGTTCATATCAAGTCAGCAGCGGTCTATTGCAAACCACAGCCGACAGAGCTTTCCATCCACTTCAGCCTAGAATGCAGAGAATGCCTGTTGTGTGAGTGAACCCACATACAGTCCTGTGCTAAAGAACTTAGTACAGTGCTGTCGTAAAGCTCTGTTAAAACTTGAGTAAAAAAGTATTTTCTCCACTTTTGATTATCACTGTATTTGTTTTGTTTGATATCACACTCGAAAAGAGAGAGAGAGGAAAGCGTTAAAAGAAGTTTTCTGGGCTTTTACCTGTGGGAGCCAGACAGAAATCTTACTCCGAATGGCTCCAGACAGCTCACTACCTTTCTTCGTGTTTGTGGCACTTGGCTACCAATCAGCACGGTGAATGTTGCTTATGGCGTGCCTTGCTTTGATTCTTGTCAGCAGGTAGGTCATTAGTATTCACACAAGCGTGACCGCGCGATCGCGCCGTTCGCCTCGCGCGAGAAAAAGGGTCTCCGTTTCAGAGGAACCGCGGCGCGAGGGTTTAAGTAAAGCGAAATCTGCAGAATAATGTGCTGAAATGTAACTTTAATGATTGCTAATTACTTCAGGCACAGAGGCATTTAATGATATGTGCAAGTACACCAGTTTGGACCATAAATCACAGCATTATGAAAAAGCCTCGCCTGTCACCAACAGTTTTACTCCACTTTCATAATGGCTGCCATTAGAAGGTAACTTGGCAGCTGTCAGCTGTTTTCTTGTAATTAAACAGCCAATGAGCAACTAATTAAGACATATGTGTATCGAACGGCAGAGTAGAGTATGTTAATGATGTGCTAGAATCAATTAATTAAGAAGAAAATTGTCAAAAGACGACGGTAGGCTGATCTCCAATGATCCCCCCCAGACTAACCCGACCCCCCCCCCCCCCCCCCCCCCCCTCGGTCCAACCCCGTGACGGATGGCGGATGCTGATGACCTCACTGCGGCACAGCGTCCCCCGCCCCGCGTCTCCATGGGAACGCATTAAAGAGGGGCGGCTTTAGCCGTCCCCGAACCTCAAACCGGACAGTGCGGACCCCCTCGGTCCCCTGCCCTGTTCTTCATGCTGCTCACCGGCAGCTTGTTAGCCCCCGGACCCCGAGCAGGAGCCACAGATCTATCAGTTGTCATTTATTCATGTGGCAGATGTTCTTATCCGGGGCATTGGAGAGCATTAGAAATGGCAGCGCAGAATAAAATCAGCCAGCAAGCAGGGTAATACACAACTGTCCTATATATGCTACAGATTCTGAATGAAATCGTGTAAAAACCCGATGGAAAGTCTCTCCTGTGTACTGTGGTGTTTTACTGTGTGATAGTTGTGTAGCAGTTATCTTCAGTCTCCTATGCAGTATGGACTATGTTCTCTGCTTTGTGGTTAGGGTTGCAAAGGGAGGGAATTTCCCAGGTCATTTAGAGATTTTCCAGGATGAAACACCACTCACTGTAACAATCTCATGCTTAAACAACGCTAATAAAACACAAAAGGTTGAAGAAAACCATAAATAAAGAAAATGTGCTGAACAGGCCCAGGTCCTTCCTGGAGAGCAGGTTTCTGCAGCATACGGTACCATCGCTGCCTTTGCACAGCTCCTTAATCTAGATCAGGAGAACGTTCTTATAAGTTTGGATAAATGTTCCTGTAAGGAAGGGCTGTGGAGTGCTCCATCTGGGAGCCAGCCAATCACATCAAGGCAGCAACCTGGTGGAAGGGACTCTAAGTGTGAAGCCATGTCCCCTGTTGCTTCAATCATTCTCCAGATCCCCCCAACATCAGCTTCATCAGAGCGGAACTGGTGCCTGTTTGGTGGAACATACAGCAGAGTGTGCAACAGGCTGACAAACGAAAGAGTTGAGAAGCTGGTGGCTATTCAGTCAATCTTGAAATCCTTTGAGCCCATCAAAGATGACACCACACAAATTGAATCTGAGGAGGATTGTCCAGATTGAGATACATAATTGGTTGGTTGAGATACATAATTAGCCTAAGTCAAGCAAGTCAAGTTAAAAGTTTTGTTTAACCTTAGTCTAGTCAAAAGATGAAGTTGTTCCAAGTAGGAATAACTCCCCACAAATATCTGAGGTTGAGAGGGAAGGTATTAATTAGACATACTAATGATTTATGAAAAATATTGTTAACAGCATAAATTCCCAAAATTACCTCAAAAGGTAATTTTCCAGAAACTTTGCAACCCTAATTGTAGTGTATGGAAGTGTGTGTTCATGCACATGTGTGTATGTTACACTCTCATCGTGCATACATTTGCATTCGTATGAGTCTTGTGTGTTCAGGCGCACACACGTGTGCATATGTTACTCCCTCTCCTCACACTGTGTGTGTGTGTGTCCTCTATGCAGGGCTTCTTCAGGAGGAGCCAGCAGAGTAACGCAGCCTACTCCTGTCCCCGGCAGAAGAACTGCCTGATCGACCGCACCAGCCGTAACCGCTGCCAGCACTGCCGACTGCAGAAGTGCCTGGCTGTAGGCATGTCCCGGGACGGTACGTACACAGGCAGGGGTGGGTGCGGTTTGGGGGTTGGGTACGCTGGAGCAGCGGTTCCCAAACCGTGTTCCTGGAGATCTACCGTCCTGTAGGTTTTCACTCCAACCCTAACAACTTACACCTCATTCAACAGCTAGAGGTCTCGTTGAGCTGCTAATCAGCAGAATCAGGTGTGCTAAAATAGGGTTGGAGCGAAAACCTGCAGGACGGTAGATCTCCCGGAACAGGGTCGGGGGCCACTGAGCTGGAGGATGGGGGCGGGTGAGTGTATTTCCTGCACTGGTGAGATGGGATAGAGGTAGCACTGGACAGCATAGTAAACCATTTATATGTAGCGGGATGATGAGGCGGGCGTGTCGCGATACGCTGGCAGCTGGTGGGCAGGAAGTTGCCCTGAGGGTGAGCTGAGGGTGGTTAGCATGTCTCTGTAGCGTGTGGTGGCGCTGCCATGTGCAGGGCGGTGCGTGGGACGCTGGGCCCTGGCGATGGGGGGGCGGGGCGGCGGGGAGGGAAGGGCGCGCCCCGCTCTAATCAGGCCAGCCCCTCTGAGCCTTTCCGCTGCTCCCTCACACTCACACAATCAGGACAGGCAAGGTGACCTCCACCCGAATCCCTCACTCACGCCTCTATCTGCGGAGCTCCACCTGCTGTACCCTCCATCCTTCAAGCCTGGCAGCACTCCTGCCAGAGGGGAGAGCGGTGGCTCTGCTACACAAAGCATAACGTCAGGCCTCCAACCCTCTCTCTCCCTGTCTGTCACAGTCTACGGCTTCTATTCTGCTTAGATAGCTTCTCTCTCTCGCTCTCTCTCTCTCTCTCTCTCTCTCTCTCTCTCTCTCTCTCTCTCTCTCTCTCTCTCTCTCTTTTCTCTTCTCTCTCACACATTACCAGGGGGTCTGGTGCTGAATCTATAGCAAGACAAGGTAGTCTTGGTAATCCTGGTTGTTAATTTGTGAAAATGTTAATTTGCTTTTGTATATATATTTTTTTTGTCTTTTTTGGGGGGTTTGGGTTTTTTTTTTGTTGTTGTCTTAAGCTAAGCCTGGTTTTATTTAAGAGCTTTTAAAAGTAAAAAAAAAAGTCTCTCTCTCTCTCTCTCTCTCTCTCTCTCTCTCTCTCTCTCTCTCTCTCTCTCTCTCTCTCTCTCTCTCTCCCTCTCCCTCTCCCTCTTTTTCACTCCCTCCCTTGTGACTCACCAGTCCCGTTGTGTATCTCAACCCTCAGGGCTGGAAGAATCACAGCACTGGCCAGGGATTAGTACACAATAAACAGACGTGGGTGCATTTTAATCAGCGATTCGTTTGGTCTAATCTTAAACTGGCGCTGTCTAAACAGGGATTTGTGTATTCTGAACTGGGATTGGTGAATTTTAAACTGGGATTGGTGAATTCTAAACTGGGATTGGTGAATTCTAAACTGGGATTGGTGAATTCTAAACTGGGAGTGGTGCATTCTCAACTGGCATCTGCGAATCTTAATCAGGGATTGTTGTGTTAGAAACAGGGATTGGTCCTTATTAAACGGGAATTAGTGCATTTTGAGCTGGGACTGGTGCACTGGGATCTGCAGGGATTAGTCTGAACAGGGATTGATGTATTTTACAGGTATAACTCTTTCTGATAGGGATGGATATGTATTTTGTACAGGTTTTTCTATATTATTAGCGTAATAGATCAGTCTGAACAGGTATCAATATATTTTTACATGGGTCAGGATGGGTGGTCCTCCGCAGCACAAGGTAGTCACACGTGTGTTTGTGTGCGTGTATGTACGTGTGTGTGTGTGTGTGTGTGTGTGTGTGTGTGTGTGTGTGTACGTGCGTGTGTGTGTGTGCGTGCGTTCTCTCTGCGCAGCGGTGAAGTTCGGCCGCATGTCTAAGAAGCAGAGGGACAGCCTGTACGCCGAGGTGCAGAAGCACAGGCTGCAGCAGCAGCAGCAGCGCGACCACCAGCAGCAGCCCGGGGAGGCGGAGCCGCTCACGCCCACCTACGGCCTGTCCGCCAACGGCCTGACCGAGCTGCGCGAGGACCTGAGCGGCTACATGGACGGCCACACGCCCGACGGCAGCAAGCCCGACTCTGCCGTCAGCAGCTTCTACCTGGACATTCAGCCCTCGCCCGACCAGTCCGGCCTGGACATCAACGGCATCAAGCCGGAGCCAATATGCGACTTCGCCCCGGGTTCCGGATTCTTCCCCTACTGCTCCTTCACCAACGGGGACACGTCTCCCACCGTGTCCATGGCAGAGCTAGGTGAGGGATGGCGGGTGGGGGGCTGGGTGGGGGTGGGGGGGGGAAGAGCTCAACCGGGGGGCAAATGACACAAAAGGTGCCTTAAAATAGCAGGAGATTGGAAAACTCATCTCCGAGACTCATTAAAAGCGCCTTTTTCCTAATTAGTTTCCATTAATTAGGGCCAATCAGGATCCAGCAGGGCACGCATCAGGGGAAATCATTTTTTTACGTTCCCCTGTGTGTTGAAACCCTTTTCCTCTTAACAAATGTATTTTGAAGAGAAAAAATATGATTCGTTTTTTTTTTTTTTTTTTGGTTCTGTATGGCTTTTTTTCCCCTCTCTATCAAAGCAATATGACCTTTTGTTTCTGAGATGAATGCCTGATGTTTTTCTCCCTGCGCCACCCCTGCTTTTCATCAACTGTCATCCCTCCGTTCCGTCCTGACTGCCTCTTTAGCTCTTAGCTCCCCGGAGGCAGCATCAACGGAAATGTCAACGGCCCCCTCTTCCTGGCGAAATCGCTCGTAACAAAATTTTAAAAAGGCGCACAATCATATCCGCCTCACTTTTCTCGCTAAAGGTTCTATTACGGGGTAGCGTTGAGCCGTGCCTTGTGCTCGGTGAATCGCTCCCTTTGTCTCTGGTCCAGTCATCAGCTGCTGCTGTTGTCGTTGCTTTAGAACATCTGGCCCAGAACATCTCCAAGTCCCACATGGAGACGTGTCAGTACCTGAGAGAGGAGCTCCAACAGATGACCTGGCAGGCCTTCCTGCAGGAGGAAATGGAGAACTACCAGAACAAGGTACCAAGCCCCCACTTCCTGTCCCTGTCCCTGTCCCTGTCCCTGGCCTCACGCAGGAGACTGATCAGTGCTAAACCACCTCTGGTATTGTAGGTTTTACTCTGACAGAGTACATGAGAGCCTCTGTGCGTGCGTATGAGTACTGTACATAGACGTCATTTCCACAGGAATTCGCAAGGAGGAGAGGAGGGCAAGGTATCATCAGAAACTGATTTATCTTGATCACAGAGCTGCTGTTATATTTATGTTATAAGTATGTTATAGTTATTGTTATAAGTATGTTATATCACCTATGTTATAGTGTTATAGTTGTTCGATATCTAGGGTTTGGTCGCTACCACCAGGCGGTGGAGTAAAATACATTTGAGTTTTTTTCCCCCCATAAAATGACATTATTGCTTTGCTTAGGCTACGTCTAAGAAGTCTGTAGCTACAATGTAACATGTAACACCCTTGTCTTTAATGCATTGGCTACGCACGGTGACATCGCTATAAGCTAACATGCGCCTTATAATGATACAGTGTATATATACTATAATCTCAGGGCGCCGTGTTCTTCGCGCGTCCAACCGGTATTTATAGCAGTTTTTATCCATGGCCCGTTTTCACCGCCACAACATGCTAACGCTACACCTTCCCATCCTTCATCTTTCTCCTGCCCGACCCCCCCCCCCCCCCCCCCCCAAGCCCAGGGAAGTGATGTGGCAGCTGTGTGCCATCAAAGTCACTGAGGCCATCCAGTATGTGGTGGAGTTCGCCAAGCGCATCGACGGCTTCATGGAGCTGTGCCAGAACGACCAGATCGTTCTTCTGAAAGCGGGTATGTCACCCAGCCCGCTCGGCCCGGCCTCACCAACGGATATCCCCTTTACTGACCACAGGCCATATAAGCTGAAAGTGTTTTGATATGAGAGCTCATGAATATTTATGAAGGGGTGTGGTTTAAATCAGAACTTGGATATTTACTGGAGCACGACAACACTGAGAGAGCCCAGTACCCTTTCTTACACGGAGAGAGCCCAGTACCCTTTCTTACACGGAGAGAGCCCAGTACCCTTTCTTAGCCAACAGGAACTTCCTGGATATGGAGAAAGGTGGAGGGGCGGTACACAGGAACTCAAAATCTGGCCACTAAAAAGTTTGCGTAAAACTATAGTAAACATATGATAGTATCAAACTCTATACAGAGTACACATTAGTTGGTAATTGCATATCTATCTTTACTGCTGGGGATGAGATCATATATTTGATATTTCAAATGAAGATATGATCACTTTTAAGATTCAGTTTTCCAGTGCTTATTAATGCAAAAAATAATTTTTCATATTTATTTTGCCTCCTTAGAGTACAGAGCTGAGGCAGAATAAGAATCAACTACTGAGAACTCATCTTAAAAACATAATTTTTACAAATATTTTCGTCTGAATATGTGAATGAATGCAGATCTCAGTACAGCACATCATTATTAACACAGAGCTATATATTTCTACTGCTCTTTGAGGGAAAAAAATCAATGTTAGTCACACAGATTATTCAAATATCAAATGAATGGACCATTTTTTTAATCCCTCATCGCTAATTCTTAATTTTGCAGTGATAATCTTCAAGCAATAACACAGCACCAGTACAATAACATCACACCACATTTCAGCAGCTGTGGAATGTGAGCGTTAGGGAACGGCCCTCATAACGGAGGTTAACCCTGTTTGTGTTACTGCAGTCGGTCAGTGTGAAGATCCATTGTACACCAAGGATATATTTTCCTCTATGTTGCTGTAGCCCAAGGGGAATTGACCTTTTAATAAAAGAAAAGGTTGTCTGTTTAAGTCCCCGCCACATCAGTGGGGTCTGACGTACTCTTGAGCAAGGTTCTAAACGGAATTGCTTCATCGTCCAACCATATGAGCGGGAGGGGGTGCTAAAGGAGGGTGATGGAAGTTTCCTTGCGCTCAGCACGTGTCGCCTGTGGGGTGTATTAATAACTCTCTCAGACGGGCTTGTGGACGGAGCTTGTTTCCCCGAGACGCCTCTTCGCTCGCCGTATAGCGCGAGGCCGCCTCGCTGGTCTGCCTCACTGCCTGTGCCCCGCACCAACTGGTGCCTTTTTAAACGAAAAGGCGGATCGCTACCCCCCCCCACACACACACACACACACACACACACACACACCACACACCACACCTCTGCTGCTCTGCCCGCGCCTCCTGGATGTCGTGCATATTGTTCTCTCATTACTTTCTCCGCCCCCACGCCCAAACGTGAATTTTATTTTCCCAAACATAAAGCCACGCAAGGCTCCAAAACCACACCACAGGCCTTTTGTCTTTCTTTTTGCTTTCTTTTGAAGAAAAATCATAATTGCTGCCTGAGCATAATATATATATAATATATATTAGTTTTTCTAATGAGCTGCAGCAGTTCGTAACTTTAATGTTGTTGCCCCCAAATTTTATTTTTAAGTCAGTCATGGTTGCTTGTGTATATATTTTTTTTTTTTATTTATTCGTGTGGTGTGCTAATATAATATCAGCTATAAGTAGTAACCTTCTTCCTTCCAAACGAAAAAGAGTTTGCAGACAGTTTGGAGGAGGTATAACACAAAGCACACGGAGCGACTGATGATAGGGTCTCTCCAGCTGTTTGGGGGAAAAGACGAGAGGGATCCTATGAGTGATGTTTCTGTGCGTCTCGCAGGTTCCTTGGAGGTGGTGTTTGTGAGAATGTGCCGTGCCTTTGACTCTCAGAACAACACAGTCTATTTTGACGGGAAGTACGCCGGGCCTGATGTCTTTAAATCATTAGGTAAGAGCGTTGCCGCACCGTGTGTGTGTGTGTGTGTGAGTGTGTAAGTGTGTGAGTGAGTGAGTGAACACAGTTGCAGTGTTTTTCAGCCATTCACTTCACCAGTCTGAATACATGGACAAGAGGCCAGGATAGTTGTGGCACAAGTGAAAAGTAAACAAACACTATTGAGTGCCTGGGCAATGTGCATCCCAGCACACACAGCATTATTCTATTCACAATATCTCAGCTTGAATATTGACCCTGTTCATAGTCACTGCTGTATCAGCACTCTTGCATGGAAACCCTGCCCTGTGCACCAGGGAGGGAGTTTATGTGCCAACATTAATGAGTCCGCACAGAGAGTGTTTCTCTCTTCTAATTGGGCACATCTTCGACGCCCGGTGTGTGTGTGTGCGTGTGCGAGTGTGTGTGTGTGTGAGTGTGTTTGAGAGGGGGTGTGGGGGGGCAAGTGAGGAAGAACAGTGCCATCTTATTCAGTGTCATGGGTGCACGGCCACTCTAACAAGCCTCTCACTGTCCCCCCCCCCCCCCCGCAAAAAAGAGAGAGCGGCATTAGACGGGAGTGGGCGGAGCTGTTCAGTCACGCCAGCTTTCCCCCGTCTTTGTCAATTCCAATAATTGATTTAACTAGGGGAAAAAAGGCCAGCCCCATTAGTGACTTAGTTACTAGGTTGCGTAAGGCCGCCCGCCTGCCAGAGCGTGATTAGGCTGTGAAAAGGCGGTTGCGAAACAGGCTGTCTCTCGGTGGCTGTGTAAGATCTTCCGCTCTGCCAGCTCCGTGTTGTTTATCTTTTGTTGTTTGTGCTCCTCTCCGTCGTCCCTTTTATTAAACCCATCGGGAGAGGGTGGGTGGGGGGGGAGGGGGGAGAACCGTACCCCCCCCTCTTTCACTCACGCATCCTCTCCTCCTCGCTTTTCTCTGGCAGGTTGCGACGACTTGATCAGCTCCGTCTTTGAATTCGGGAAGAACCTGTGTTCTATGCACCTGTCGGAGGACGAGATCGCCCTGTTCTCTGCGTTCGTATTGATGTCTGCAGGTAAGAGACAGAGGAAGCCGTTACCTGGGGAACGGGGGGGGGGGATGATGGGCTTTGTCTCTACGCTCCCACCCATGTGCTTTTCAGCCCCCTCCACATCGCCGTGTCTCTGAATCACACAATCCACCCTCCTTCATCTCCGGCTCCTCCCAATGATGCACCTCGCTGTGACCCTCTTCCCACCTGCAGATCGCTCCTGGCTTCAGGAGAAGGTCAAGGTGGAGAAACTACAGCAGAAAATCCAGCTGGCCCTTCAGCATGTCCTGCAGAAGAACCACAGAGAGGACGGCATACTGACAAAGGTACTGGGCCCGCCCACTTTATCTGACCAATCCTGGCTCTCCTCGCTGTCCATGACGAGAGTAGTGCGTAGCCGTCTCCTTTTAGTGTCTGGAGGCCTGCAGGTTTACCAGCTCTGTTCTCACAGTGGTGGGGGAGGGAGGATAAGTGAAGACTTAATTCAGTCTGGTGGTTAGGCCCATGGCTGGAGGACTGAGAGCCTTCAGGGGCCGTGGCCCTCCAGGACAGGGCAGACCCAAGCCTGAGCACAGTGTGAGATGAGTTACTCTGACACAGGAATCGGTGGGAGAGTTCAGCCAGGCTCGGCTTTACTTGCACACGCGTGCGTTCCAGAGCACTTTGTGCTTTAAGAAAAAGGTGAATCCGAAACCGAACGTCGAACCGCCGCGTGTTCTTAACGCAATCGGCCGCCCCGCTCCCAGCGAGCAAGAAAGACTGTGGGGAGCGCGTTCTCGATACGACCCCACCCCCTCCCCGTGACCGCGAGCCACAATAACGTTCCTCTCTGGCTTTTCTTTCCTTTTCTCTCCTCTCTCTTGTCTTCCCTCTCCCGCAGTTGATATGCAAAGTGTCGACGCTGCGAGCACTGTGCAGCAGACACACGGAGAAGCTGACGGCCTTTAAAGCAATATACCCGGACATTGTGCGCGCCCACTTTCCCCCCCTCTACAAGGAGCTTTTCGGCTCGGACTTTGAGCAGTCGATGCCCGTGGAGGGGTAAGGGGCTCACCCCCTATCCCCTAACCCCCCCCACCCCCCCCCACCGCTGGTGTGAACACTGTCTGGAATGTTGGGAGAAGATGAGCCGAATGATTCTGAGACGTTACCGGTGCCCTGCTCGGACCAGGACGGCCAACGCACTGCCCAAGTTTTCGGGGTGGGGTTTATTCTTCTTCTTCAGTTTGTTTGTGGCTTTTTTTCCATTTTATTTTTGTTTTACTGTATTTAAAAAATAAATTTGTTCTTGTTTTGGCTTTGCACAGTTGGGACCCAGAGCCCAGGGGAAAAGGAAAAGAGATTAAGGAGACTTTTTAAGAGAACAAAAATGTTTCTTTCAGGTTGAACTTGACCAGATTCCACATCACGTATGTATATGTATGTTCGCACAGGACATCTTACGTGGCTCACACTTGGCTGTATGTTCGCACAGGACATCTTACGTGGCACAATACATCCAAAATCACAGATATAATTCTGGAGATTTAAGTCAATTGACGAGCCATGATTTGCCAACTGTAAACAAATTTCAATCTGAATTAAACTCCTTTTAATTTCAGCCATTCTCACTGAGAAAAGGGGAGTGAAACTCAAAAAAACTAAATGATTATTTAGACTAAAAGGTGTATTTTGCCTGAAACTACAGCACTTATTCTGCCTAATAAATCACCCAGCAGCCTCTGCTCCACGTCCCGGTCAAGTTCAGCCCATCTTTCTCTTCCTTTAATCAATGTTTCTTTTCATTTGGAAATGCAGTGATCGGAATGCAAACTCGCAATGACACGGGGAGGGAGGGAGGGAGGGGGGGCGGGGCGGGGCGGTGTGGGGTAGCGTGGCATGGGCCTGTCGCCATGACGAGAAAGAAACTGCACCTTTTTATGGACAATCGTCTCAGTGAAAAAGTAGAATTCTGGTAATTCTAGTTAAACTACAATGACTTTAGCTGTCAAAAGACTCCATCCCCCATGGTTGCATTGTGAAATCATGAAAGGCCATCTGCTATTAATCCCTCACTGGAGAGAGGTGGCCCAGTAATGCTGGGGTCACTCCCACAAGACGAAGGAGGCTCATTCCACCTGTTTTTTAATATACTACAGGGTATACGGTCATAAGTACTTACTATACAGAAAAAAAAGTAATGTTTATAGATTCTATTTTAAATAACATGTATGATATTGGTAGGTAGACTATTCTTAATTGTTCAATTGATACGGCACTTTTATTTGCACCTTTTTTTTTATTTATGACTTGTGTATTACCTAGTGATGTTTTTGCATGTGCGCAGGAGATACCGGTTAAATTACCACAGTCATAGAGGTTCCACCCTACAGGGGCCTGTGTGTTTGCTTGTGTTGCTGTTGGGGTTGGAAGGAAAGGGCGGGTTGAACAGTAAGGCTGAGAGAAGCACGGAAGGCACTCACGCTCGATAAGCAGGGATGTTGACGATCTCCGTGGGGGGGACGGACTCGGTGTTCCGTAGCTCACGGGAGTTTAAGGGTCCCTCTCTCGTCCGCCTTAGGGCCCCCGAATTGTCGTCCCGTCGCCTCGTCTGATGTTTTTAGGACCGCTGCAGCCAAGACCACGGCTGGCCCTCCCACTCGTCTGTTGCTACGGTTTAGCCAGGAGGCCCCGTGTCAGCTTGATTGGTAAAAGTAAAAAATTAAAAATGATGGGACCGCGCGAGAGGGACGTGTAGCACAGGGAGAGAGCGGGCATGTCTCTGAGAGCTCTGTCTGAGATCGAGCCCCGGGCCAGAAATGAGTCGACCCCGTGAACGTTTCCGCCCCCTGCACCAATCGGTGAAGTTAGAAATCTTAGCTGTGCTTTTACCCAAAAAAAACGTCCCTATGTTCTGCCTCTCTGGTCTGTACGGGCACTTGTAGACTGTTCTGCCTCTCTGGTCTGTACGGGCACTTGTAGACTGTTCTGCCTCTCTGGTCTGTACGGGCACTTGTAGACTGTTCTGCCTCTCTGGTCTGTACGGGCACTTGTAGACTGTTCTGCCTCTCTGGTCTGTACGGGCACTTGTACCCAGTCTCCCTCGCGGGTGCATGCGCGCCTGTAGGCTCATCCTCCCGTGCGGGAAATGAAGACAGCATCCCGCGAGAGTATGGCTACCAGTTCCCCACGCTGTGCGTTATCTAACGAAGGAACGCTTGAGTTTTGTTCATTTGAATTGGAGCTCAGCTTTTTCTGCGGACTGTCAATGATTTACCTAATCCAACCGTGCCATCTAGTGGCTAGAGAGGGAATGACAGCCATGATCTGTCCAGCAGATGTAGGTGTACAGAAAGCTGCACGTTTACACACCAGTGGCAGCTGCTGAGCTGAAAATTGATGAGGTAGAAAACTTCCCCTTAAACTGATTATTGGTCTCAATCATTTTCCTTGATTAACAATAGGCTACAGCCTTTAATTCACTAATTACTCAATGCCATCAAATGTAGCCATTTCTCGTCAATTAGGCTATTAGGCAAGTAATTAAATTATTTTAATTTGCTTCGCAAAATTGTGTACATTTTAATCAACGTTATAATTGTGGATACATGCGCTCTTTGTTCTCCGCACTTAAATTCCGAGGATATTCATGGATATTAAACGATCTTAAAGCTCAGCTTTTGTTCGATTATTTTTTATTGCAGGTTGCGCTTTTCTGGTAAAGTGTACTTTTTCGTTTAATCTCCCGAACGTGACGTGAAGAAAGACGCTGTGCCTTCACCTGCAAATTGTTAATTCAGATCGTCGGCACACTTGTTAATCAAGGAAAACTATTGGAAAATTATTGAGACCAATAATCAGTTTAAAGGGACGTTTTCTGCCTCCTCAATTTTCAGCTCAGCAGCCGCCATTGGTACACATGCAAGGTCTCCGAAAACCAGCGGGCCTGATACCTCTTGCGTGTGTGTGTGAGCGGGTGCCAATGGCCGTTTTGCATCAGTGACAGCTTCTCTAGTCAAACGGTCTCAGCCAGAAATGACCTTAGTCGTTGGTATTAGGCAGTAAAACAAAAGCGAAAGTTGTGAGATATTCAAAGCCTTGTCTGGTTGAAAAGCTGATATTTTTACAACCCGTTACGCTGCCCGCGAAAGAGAGACGGAGACGAGAGGGACGAGGTGGAGCTGAGGATTTCCCTGCAATAAATAGCGTAGATGTTATTCGTGTGAAAGGGGGAGAGATCAATTGAAACGTAAGAGGATGGTTGGGGGAGGGGGTACTATTTTCGACACGCTTTGCTGTCCTTTGCGGTTCTTTTTCGCTTTGTGTGTAGTTCAGTGTGGTTGTTAAACCTCGTCACCCAGCCCCTACACGTGCCATAATAGATGCTCCCTGCACAGCCTCTTCCGTGGCTTCTTTTTTTTTCCATTCCAGGAAACAATGAGGTGACTTTGGCAGGAGCGGAGCTCGATTAGGGGTTTGAGTCGGGAGCCTCTCTTTTTGTTATTGTTTTTGTGTCTCTTCATTCCTCTGCAGTGCAATATGGACACAGCACACCTGGTGTGTGCGTGCATGTATCTATGTGTGTGTGTGTGTGTGTGTGTGTGTGTGTGTGTGTGTGTGTGTTCTCCCTCAGGGAAGAGTGGAATAAATACTTTACACTTCTTTTTTGGAATCGTTTTGAAGTTTTGTATTTTTTAATTTTTTGTTTTTTACATTTTGGTTTACAGTTTGGTTTCTGTTTCATAATTTTTTCCCTTCTGGGTGAGGAATGCCACTGGATTGGCTGCTAAGGAAAGTCAGTCAATAGTCCGCTATAATTCTCTGTGGCACGGCCAGTGTGTGAGGGACATTGTTGCATTGAAAGTTGTCCAATATTAGTACTGGAGGCTTTTTGGATTCACAGGTTGACCTCAAGAGAGAAATGGAAAAGTGTTCAATTCCATGCAGTCTTTTAAGAGCCAAGAACAAAAAAAATAAATAAATAAAAAGATACCGATCTATGAAAAGCAAATAGCCAAAAGGATTTCGGGCAGGTTCAGTCTTTGCTAATTATTTTGTATTAAGAAATACATTTTTGGTGTCCTTGCACAGGTATGCCCCACGTAGTCTTGTGTTGAGAAATATAGATTCAAATGCTGTCTTCAGGATCAATTCGTATTCTGATTATGAGGTCATATTTCTCCAGTAGGAAAACCAAATAAGTCATACATTTTTGTCCGTAATGTTTTGTTCTAGGCTGATATAAAAAGCAATATATATAAACCGCGTGCGTGATCTACTCGGTTCTAGACTCCCTGCCTTTCGTTTTTGTTTCTCAGTGCGCGGTCATCTGTCCAAATCCAAATGAGAAAGCTGTAGACTGAGTGTGACAATCCACGCAAACATGAGGGTGTGACCCGGGGTATTGGCTTTGAAAAGGAATGCTCAGGGAGACGACGGCGATAAGTGTTCGAGTCGCAAGGTCGCGGCTGGCAATAGGATTCTTTCTCTCTCCAGGGGCGTGTGAAAGCGTGGTGCGTGCTTTTGCTATTTTAGATGTGCTTTGCTGTTCCTGCACTCAATTTCTTCACAGTTTGAAAAGTACCTCTGTTCTTAGCACTGGGTGCACTATCCATCCGTGGTGTGCATGCACGGATACCTGCATTTAAAGGTTTTTTTTTTCAAATATCGTCGTGCAGTAAAAAGCGGGTGTATTTATAGACTTTTTTTTCTTCAATATTTGTTTGAATTTGTGTATTTGCCATAGCTGCTTTTGGTCCTGAAAGATGAGCACATTGCGTAAGCCAATTCTTTTTCAGTTCTCTTATTCTCTTCGCTGTCAATGCGGCTTTGAGTCTCTGTTCACAACCCGACGTGCTCTTATGAGGACTGTATTCTCCTCCTGTAGATTGAGGATCTCATCCAGTCGAGCACGCTTCATTAGGTTATATTCCGATTAGATTCTTACAACACAAAAAAAAAAACAGACCCAGTGAAAGACAACGTGAAGAATCCCTGCGTTTATGTGGCCGTGCTTCAAGTGAATGGTTGGTGCCTGCCTGCACATACCCTAGCATGGTTCTGCCCATCATTTCGAGCAGGTGTTGTGTATTACTAGTACCGGTCACTGGGGGGCAGTAGTGAGCGCAGTAGCCCCACGTATTGGTCACGTTCCTGACGAAACACGCAAGCGCGCCGTCGTGTCACCCGGTGCTAAACAGCCTTCTCAAGCTGAGAGATGCTAAAGGCCTCGGCAGCGACAGACCAACAGCAAACGCACCATTCGCTTTTCCACCATTCCCAGTTCCCCTGAACGCTGTCTGCATGGCTCGGCCTGTCGCGGCTCCGTGTTCCACGTCTTTCGAGCGATACTTTTCCTGGGAAATGAAACCGGCCGGGGATCAGCGGCAGCTGTGCGGGAAGGTCGGCCGAATCTAGGCCTGAATCTAGGCCCGCGCGTCCTTGTCTGTTAGCCGTTAACTGAAAAAGAAACGGGTCCTAACTCTCACAGCAGGGTCTGTTACTTAGTTGAGCATTGCAGATTACGGCACATAGACACAGTGACCTGTGGGTTTCTACAGTCGTGTGCCTCCGTTCCATGCAGTGAATATTCATAACTGGTGAAAGAAGCCCCCTTGAATTCTAGCATGATCAGAAGCGCGCACACCTGATTTAGCCACTCCTGTGACCCGGGTTTATGATATTGTCTTTATTTTAAGCGGTAGGAACAACTGCTTCAACTGTCTACTTCCTCTGTATGTGCATACTGTTCTACAAATGGCCTGCGTGAGAGCAATATTACGACACAACAACTGTGGGCTTAACCACTGGTTTATAGCTTTGAATGTGTCTTCGTATGTGCGTGTGGGCGTGAGCGTGTGGGCGTGAGCGTGTGCATGTGCGTTCAGTAGACATAGCACTAAACCCAGACAAGGCTTTAATGAGCTTAGAACAGCAGGGTCAAGAGGTCCGTTTGTAAGGTTTTTCTCTATTCCTTTCATTTGTATCAGTCCATTCCATGACATCCTCTTAAACAATATTCTCATTTTCCAAAGCAGGCATAGTAAGTACAAATTACAATACCTTTCTTTTTTTTAAACAATAACAAATAAACAGATCTTCTAGCCATAACCGAATGTTGAGCAATAATATAAATGTTGTATTATTAATTTTGTGCATAGGTTATAGACATCTGCATGTAAATACAACCTCTTATTTATCACGTTGTTTTTTTGTTTGTTTTTTATTTTTATTTTTATTTTTTAGTATTTTTTCATTTGTATATTTGACCAGTTCTGTTCCTATGCTGAGAACAAAGAACTTCACGCAGCCTGCATACACCTTTATTTCTCTCTCTCTCTCTCTCTCTCTCTCTCTCTCTAGCTCAGTCTATCTATCTCTCTCTGCTTTTAATTCACGATATTTAATGTTATTATTGATCACATGTATAGAGGTAACTTTATAACTTCTGTCTGTATAGGTAAGATGAAAATACTGCTATAAACCGCCTACTCAGTGCAAATATTTATCTGTTTATTAAAGACATCATGCTGTACAATATCTCTGTTTTAGTATAACTACTCTTTTAGACTTAGTTTGATAGAGGTAGGGTGTGCTGGATTTATTTTGTGTTATTCTGATGTGTGGTGCTAGGTAATTTACTTTTGTGAACAAAACCTTGATTCCTAGAACTAGGCCACCCTATTTGTCCTATTAATTTCACTGAATATTGATGCATTAATATTAGGACTAAATGAATAATTATAATATGATAATGAAGATAATGGTAAAAATTATTATAATACCTGGCAAGTGCCTGTATCAGCGTGCTAGTCTTGGGATGAGTCACTTATTGCTTCTCAGTTTAAGATTATTAGCAAAAGCAGTATCTGTACCTTGGTTAAATGAAAAGACAGAATTGCAGTACATGTGTTTCCACTTTCAGAAAAAAATACAAACAAATGTGTTTGGTTTAGTTTTGGCTCAAAAGTCGGTGTTTTTGCCTCTTCTGTTTGTCAGTGGATTTCCTGGTTGTGAAAAATGGCTGGTCAGTCCTGAAGCCCTGGAGCATTGGCAGAGCTTGCCTCAAGGGGGAGCTAGAGGTTGCTTAAGGGATATAGTCACCTTCCTCTGTGTCAAAATCTGGACATTACTACTGTTCATACCTCAACCCAGAAAGCTCGCTTTCTCTCAAGTAAAAATTCCAATTGAGTCCATTCTGAGGGAGGAGCCCAGCTTCATCGACCATAATTTCACAACCAGGTGTTTTTAAAGGTAGTCTGTCTTCAAGTCCATTCCTTCCACAGGACCTGCGCTCAGATGCCTCTATTAAGTGTTAATATACAGAAATATGTTGTACATGAGAGGGTCTTTTTGTAGCCAATATCAGCCAGAATATGCTCGCCATAATGCAAGGCACCGGTTCTCTCTCTCTCTGTGTTGCAGGATGTATTAATGATATTAAACTGTTCTAGTTTTATTTCATTTTTTCTTAAAACTGTTTTATATTGCTGCTAAGAGCTTTGAAATAACCATCTCATTTAATTTTAGCTGGTAAAGAACAATCGGTCTGCATTGTACAGCATACATGTTTTTCTATAACTCAATAAGTATAAGCGGAACGGGTTAAGAACACACACCAAGATTTCTTAAGAAGATCAGATTACCAAGTAACTGAGTAAATTCTGGTTGGCATTTGCTCATAAAAGGAGATGGAATTCACTTCACACCTAGGTTTGGATGTCTGGAAAGAAACTATAGACAATCCTTTTTTTTTGGTGTGTTTGTTTTAGGCTGAATGAAATTTAAGAATTGTATTGAATACAGGAAATTGACTTAAGAATTGTATTTTTGAGTATTCGAATGTGTCTGTATATCCCTACAAACCCATTTGCATCTCTTTAACCTTGCTTTTTCTTAAATGTGAGATTGACGGGGTTCTGTGCTAAAGTAACAACAACAAAAAGAAGAATTGTAAGCCAACAATTTTTATGTAACATGTTTGCTACTGATCTTAAAATGGGGACAAATGATTCATGTAAACTTTTTAAATCCTGCTCTTTTAAATTCTATTTAGGAGTAGTCTCTTCACACAATGGTAGCTTTGCTCCTTCTTGTCTGATTCTTAAATATAAAAAAAAGTATTTTGATTCATTTTTGTAAATACATCTGTAAAGAAAATAAGAAATTTAATGTCGTCTTTTAAATACTTTTCATTCTAATATGAATGTTGTTATATTGTACTTAGAAACTGTACCTTTAATATTACCTTTATTAAAAGTGCATGGGACACATCGCTTTGAGATGTGCTTCGTGTGCTGTTAGCCCAGAATAAAAATGACAGCTTGTAATGGGCTCTTCCCACTCTGCCTCTTTCATTGGTGTCTGCCTGCCTTTCATTCACCTTCTTTCCGTTTATAAAGCATAATTAAGCACCTTTTTGCAGCTTAATGGGTTTTATATACATCACCTTCATCGGTGGGGATCTGTCTTGGGTTTGTCCTCGATTCGCGAGTACATATTGCGGCCTTCCGTTTCTGCACTGTGCTTAACGATTCGCTTATCGGCGCTGATGTTCAACTCCGTAGAGGGAAAAAGAGTGAGAGCGTCATTACTACTTGTGCTATAACACGTCTGTTTCACGCATGTCTGCGAGATGAGGACACGTTGAGGAATTGAGTAGCGTTTAATGCAGCTGTCCCTTATGGAAATGTAATATACTGCAGTATATTTTAAATATATTGTGAGGATTTTTTGATATGTTTACAATATACTGCAGTATATTTTTTGTCCATAAGGGGTGCGAAGCCATATTAGTGCCATAATAGCCATAATATATATTTTAGTGCAGTGTGTATAAGCATATTCTAATTTTAGTGGGCACATTGGCTCTTTTTTATTCATCTAGTTTATTACAAATGATTTGTTCAGTATAAAAAAAAAACATTTCTGAACTGCTGTAATGCTTTATTTTGGGCGGTAAAATTATGCTGTCCATACAAATTAGATACTCGCACACCAAAAGAAGAAAAATGCAAAAGCTGAGAAAATCTAATTCAACTATTTAATGCATGAGGAAAGAAAATAGTTTAAAAAATAGCCCATGCAGAAACTAGTGTATTTGTATATTTAAATGACCAGCTAAACCACTGTCAACTAATTATTCCACCTTGCGACATTATGCATTGATATTATGCGCAAACATTTCCACTAATCAAAAATTCAATCGTGCATTTGAACAACGTCAGGTGTGAATAAACGAAAATCAGAAATAAGAATGAATCCATTCACCAAAGGTGTATGTCTTTATTCATAGGCACCATCGATCGCTACAACGGTAGAAGTTGTAAGTGCGTATTTTGGGAAACACGTTTCTCACTGGCTACAATGTGGCTGTCTATGGACAGTGTCTCTCGTCCACGTCTGGTTGACCTTTTCAAGCTGACCGCTCAAAGAGTGATTCAACTTTGTACTAATGGACAGCTATAATTTAATAAAACACAAGACAAATATTTCTAAGGTCTTGTACAGACGTGTAGAATCTGGCTGGGATGCAGTTACCCAATTCCCATCTACAAGAGCGATGTGAAGATAAGAGTGTTTGTTTTTGTCTAAAGATATTCAGTAAGAAGATTGTGAGAATGTGCTGCTACCCCAAGACTCATCCAGTACACTACATGCGTGTACACTCCTCTCACTTGGAGACCTGAAAAATGGAGACCTGAAAAACACTGAATATTTGCTTGTCTCTTCTAGCATGTGGACTTGTTTGGCAGCATGATCTGAAACATATATTATGTTGTTCATTTACTGAGTGGATCAAGGTTTTATTTCTTTTTTCACAGCAGATTGAATGTTGTTCAAGCATATATCCACCAGAGGGAGCAATATAATTTTACTTCATTGAAGTAGCATTTTTATATACTGTAGGCTACTGATATTTTAAACAGTAATTTAACTTTTAGATTTTATAAGTAATGAAATGATAGCATGGCTCAGTGTTACGGCTGAAACCCCCCCTGACATGAACCATAACATAAATATACATACCAAAATACGGTGCAAAAAGTATTTTATAAAATAATAAAGATGGATATATGTGCAAGACAAAAATATAGAAAAAAAGCTGTAAAAAAAAACTGATGAATCAAACAAACTAGAAAAACGAAGCAAACTGTTGGAGGGGAAAACGAAATTAGGAGGGAAAAACCCGGTGGTGTGCCTGGCTGCCAATCGTCAGCAACGTGGCCAGCAGCTCGGCCAGTGAGGAACCGCCCTCTTATCAGGCCTCCTCCACAGGTAATCATGGAGATTGGGTGCACCTGTGCAGGAGGCCTTATTAGAGGGCGGTTAAAGGAGGGGACACAACTGAAAGGGAAAAATGGCCTGCAGTCGTCACACTCAGTTACACCTGCCAAATATGGGTATGGTAGAGCATTAACTGTGGTGTGAGAAGCCTCAATCAATAGGTTACAGTCATAGGCAATGTAAATTACCATGAGAATATATAGATATTATTTTTATATATATAATATATATATTTATTTTTTATTTCAGTTAATTTGGGTGTAATTGCAATATTAAGCCACAGTGTGGTGCACAAACATTAAGCAGAGTGACAGAGCAGTTTTATGGATCTAGTTTGAGGCCACGTGAGTTTTACCTCCTGTGCTATCGAGCTTCATTCTGCCTTGGGTTTCATTTGTTTACATTACTACATAGACTGCCACCACAGGCAATGCTCAAGTGGCAGCTACTGCTCTGTCTGTGCAGAAACATTCCTGTGTGTGTGGGTGTGGGTTTGGGTGTGTGTGTGTGTGGGTGGGTGTGTGTGTGTGTGGGGGTGTGTGTGTGTGGGGGGGTTTGAAGCCTTTAAATCGACTAAACCGCAGTAAAATGTGAGGTGGTAGAAAGACTGGGTGTGCTCAGAAACCGGAATAAACATAAATAAATCACCTGTCCTGGCACACAGCTGGAACCTCCACATATCCCCCACTATCTGCTAAACACACACACACACACGTATGCACACGCGTCACGCCAGCGCACAAACCCACACACACATATCACGCCAACACACACCATGTGCACATCTGCTCCCTTTTCTACACTACAGCTGGTGTCATTTCTCTGTAATTCCACTCTTATCCCTGCAATCTATGTTACGTATCTAATTAGTTTGTTAGAGGTCTTCTGATTAATTAGCTCGCTAATCCTAACGATGTTTTCCCAAAGGGATGCGGAGGGAGTGCTGCTCTCACCCAACAGCGTGGACATAATAATGTAAAACTTCAGTGCAGTCAATTGGTGGACTGTTAGGTTGTATATTAAATGTACTGTATAAAACGTTCTCTTTAACCTGGTGCTACTATAGCAACGTAATTGTTGAATAATTTGTAGACCAAAAAGGGAGTTTCTTGTTGCCCTTAAGGCCTGAGTCATGGGATTTCAGGAGGTTGTCGGCTATGCAATGTTTCTGAGGTTCCAGGGTGACTCACATATTCTCGTAAACTTTAACACAGACCGGAGCTTGTGCTCTGGGCCTGGTGCCAATCACAGGTCAGCTGACGCCTCCCTGCAGCACAATCACATTCCATGTGAAACGCAGGACTGCGATCATTAAAAGGGCTTCTGAAAACAGCCGACAGACAACATAGTCTCTCGCTCTCTTCCTTTCTCTCTTACACCTCACTCACTATGACACATCTATCGCTTTTTTAGAGCTTAAATCTGTTGACAGTATGTTTGCGTCTACATATATGCATTGTGATACTTAATATTATGATTCATACTTCACATTAATGTAATTCATAGACATAAAAAATAATTAAGAATGACCGTGTAAGAGAAAAAGCAGTTACTTTCTTAAGTTAAAATCTATTACTAAGAAAGATGTTTGTAGGGTTTTGCTGTATGGCTTGTAGGTACAGATAATTTATTTTCATATTACATATTACCTAAGTGAGCAAATCAGTCATACCCAGAGGATGTTTTTTTATATTTATTAGATCCAGAGGATGCAATATTGCTGCTTTATACTTAATGATCAATTCAGAAATGTGGGTTTACAGCAGAAAACTTATTTAATGAATAAAACAAAAAAATATATATAATACATTGAAACTGAATCGCTTAATTTAGAAGTGTCATCCCTGCTAGAATGATGTGTGTGCTCTTTTTGTTCTAGAAAGTTCCATTCTGTGTCTTCAACTGCAGAAGTGCTCAAGAGGCGTGTCCGCGTTCAGCTTTGGGAGCGACTCGCCTCGTACGTGGAAACGTGTTGATGGCACGGGTACGAATTTGCTCTCCACCATGTTAGTAATTCTTATTTGTCGTTGTCCCGTTGCAGCTTATGCAGGCTGACTCTCCGTGAGGCGCACCCATCTTTTTTTCATCCGTCTCTTCTGCTGTTTACTCTCCTCCTCTGTGGTTTCATTCCGGCCTCTCCTTGAGAACCACGCTGTGCGGGGGATACCAGGGGTACAGCTGCAGACGTTCTCTAAGTACTCCGCCGGGCGTGCCTGCCCACACAGTGCACAGTACTCTCCGACTCTGTGCCGGATTGACTTACTGTCTTACGAGAAGGAATTTAATCCTAACTGGCCTTTGTCACCTATGGGGGTTTGATTCCTAATCAAACCAGCAAACCTCCTGAAATTGTGGGGGATGGGTTTCAAAGATAACTTTAATCTTTAACCAGGTGGGTGCTACACATTGGTTTCCCCCTCATCATTGTAAAGCTCTTTGAGTGGGAGAAAGGCGCTCTATAAATTCAATTCTTTATTATTATTATTATTATTATTATTATTATTACTTTCCTGTCATGATCGACTTCCTGAAAATAAAAAAACGAACTAAAAACCTGCACAGAAATACAGTCTGGCATACTGCAGGTTGTTTTCTGAGATTTCGCTTTCAAGAGCATGGAATACGACCGTATACTGCCCTGGTATTCAAATCACGGTCCTCAAGGCATGAAAATTGCAGGTTTTCCATCCTCCATTTGCCTGGGAGTCAGAGTCTGGCCAATCAGTAGCACAAACTGTTCAGTTAATTACCTGGGAGAAAGAAAACCAGAGCTGGATTTGGATTCGAGGTCCAGATTTTAATAAATTCCACGTATCCTGCGTTTAAAAAGGGTGTCAACAGGTTACACTCCCTGATACATGGTCCTTCTTTTCTGATCTGTTATGGGATCCAGTTAATCAGTTAAAGATGTGTGTTATTTTATCTCTTTCTCGAACGTCACTGTAAATGAGGGTAACCTCAGTGTCCTTCGAGTTTAAATAAAGGTTATTGATTGATTGATTGATTGATTGAATCCATTGCAGACTCAGGTGAAGAAGGGCACTGCTGCTTCAGCATTTTACATTTCAACTAAGAGCCACAGAACTACGGCAAGGTTATTGATTAATTCTCTGATATCCCAAATATTCTGCATCATCAGCATCATGTATATGTCAGTTTTATGCTTTCTTATAGAAGACACTTAGCTGGGGATCAGAAGACAGAATTAACATTAATCATCTAAACACAACCAACTGATGCCAAAGCCAACATTTCAGTATTTACTGTGGCGACCAGCAGCTGAGGGATGACTGATAACTAAAGATAAGCCATTGAAATCACAAAAGAGTACCTGACTACCATTGAGGGGGTTCTTCAGTGTTTCAAATTGTGGTTAGGAGTGGGAAAGGTGTGGTCCGCCACATTGTTATAACCTTCCCTGTAAACTCAGTCCACCCACTCAAAGGTTAACTGTCCAAATGCCTTGAACAGAGGAAGATGTCTGTGAAGACACATATCTTATCCCTGTCAGCTTGAACAATCACTACATACAAAACAAAGAATTCAAGTCTGGCATAACAGTGGGCTTGTTGCGAGGGAGGGAGGAATGCCAGTTTGTCAGGAGTTGCGAAATCGGTGGTTGACTGTTTTCTGAAAGCGCAGACTATTTGAAACAAAATTGTGTGTGAGGTAAAGGAGGCCTGGCTGAATGAGGTGAAGGAGGCCTGGCTGCATGAGGTAAAGGAGGCCTGGCTGCGTGAGGTAAAGGAGGCCTGGCTGCGTGAGGTAAAGGAGGCCTGGCTGCGTGAGGTAAAGGAGGCCTGGCTGCGTGAGGTAAAGGAGGCCTGGCTGCGTGAGGTAAAGGAGGCCTGGCTGTGTGAGGTAAAGGAGGCCTGGCTGCGTGAGGTAAAGGAGGCCTGGCTGTGTGAGGTAAAGGAGGCCTGGCTGTGTGAGGTAAAGGAGGCCTGGCTGTGTGAGGTAAAAGAGGCCTGGCTGTGTGAGGTAAAGGAGGCCTGGCTGTGTGAGGTAAAGGAGTTTATTAAATTAGTTTTTTCCCGCAAACAAATCACCAAATCTAAACCTTTACATACACCTCAGTCATAAATTATTTAAAGACTGACCACTTATGATAATTACATTTACACATGTTGATGACAAACCACACACCATCAGGCCAAAAATTCAAAGTTGCACAATTTGCCCCAGGTAACCTTGCCTTGGCTCTCTCTGAAACTAAAGCATCAAGTAAACAAGAATCATTATAGGGCTCTACATAGCCCTTCAGAATTGTATGAATTGAATTGATTAAATTCAATTAAATTCAATTTCATGTGAATTTAATCAAGTTCAATTGAGTTAAGTATAATTTTGGCGTATCCCTGGAAATGAGCCACCTCAGTAAGGAGGACACCGATGCACAGTACACAGGAAAAGCACAGCGGCGCTGTGGCGAGTCTCACAGCGGAACGGGGATCTGTGTCCTCACAAACCGCTGCTCCCTGCCACATGGGACAAACCTGCCAATCTTTTGCAAATCTTGCTATGGGTGTATGTTGAAAATGAATGGAGCTGCTGCTGATGTAATCGAGATAAGTTTCTGGTTGTTGTCAGTCAATCAACAGTGAAACAGCGTGAGACGTGAGGCTTGCGCTAAGCTAACCGAGTGATGAAACAAAAGGCAACAGGACCTTCATAAACAATTGACTGGAGGAAAGGAGATGGCCGGTTTGATTTGCTGTTGAAGATTTATTCTGGCAAGTTTGTTTTGTTTTCAGTCAATGCTCTCTGATAACGTAATTGATATGCTGACATTAGTCACAGCTTTGGGTAAATAGTTAAATCAGCTGTGTCATCAAGAAGCCAATCACAGATAGAAGGGCTGAGAGATGTGCCTAATCACTCACCTATTCGCCAAACTGGGGGAGGACAGTGTGGGAATGTGGTTGGCTGCTGAGAAATGATGTCCGATCAGGTGACCTTACCCACAGATCATTTTGTTGAAGTTGTAAGAAGCATTTCCTGTCTTTCTTGAAGGGGACACCTGTGGAGAAGCTTCGAAGTGAGAAGTGCGCCATTGCAGGGGGGTGCGTTCCAAATCTCCCAATACTCGAAAAATGCTTCCTCCTTTCCTCCACTGCCACCTCCTCTTCTCCGTGCACTGGGTCTTTGTGTCCTAATCTAATGTTGCTGATTACATATTAATTACATACTGTTACATATTAATGTCTCGACGCAAACCGCAATATCAGGTACATTGTATACTGTAAGTGCCACTATTTGTACTTGTACAAGGCAGTTTTGCCTACTTCCAGGTAGGAGACGAGTGGAGGAAAGGAAGTGGAGAGGAGAATAGATGGACACGCCCAGCCATGAGCTTTGCATCAGGGCAGCAATAAATGTAGCTCTGAGTCGGGCAAAACACTCTTTCCTTTCTCCTCATACACTCGTCCCCCCCCCAGTTATTATATATCACCCCTCTCTCTTACAAGCGACACACAACTACCCATGAGACTCCAGAGCTTCCCTGTAGCTCATAGCTGATGCAACATCTGGAAAACTGTTTCCTCCAACGCAAGAGGGAATTTTTGAGTTGCACGGCAGTGCGGCAGAATTCATATTCTTCATGATTTCACAAAACAGCTGGCTGAGGATAATCGCATATGCCCTGGCAGAATTAAGATATTTGTGACCTTAGCCCCGAGTATGCGGTTAAAAAGGTCTAGTAAACGCAGTGCCGTTAACCTTTGCTTTAAGAAGGATTTTTAAGTTATCTGGCAGCTCTAGGGAGTTGGTTGGAGCTGGAGCATTTGAGGGTGATCAGACTGATGGGATGGCGAGTGTGAGGTGACAGTTGATGTTTGCTACCGCCGCTCCACGTCTACGCGCCGAGCAAGAGCAAGAAATCAGGGTGTTTCCTATACTTCCTTTTTATTTCCTCCTGTACTTTTCTCTAAATTTGGCACTTCCTCCAGAGCGCATGCTACCAGCCTCCACTTCCTTTCAGTCCACCGGCTGAGCTGCGCAGTCATTGTGCTGAAGGGCGTGGGCACAGGCTGCAGACGCCTGATCAATCAGAGCAAGCGCTCTTAGCACACTGGCGGCTGAAGCCCTTTCCCTGCGGGTGTCTCTGTGGTCATTGCTCCACCCTGCTTGGCTGCCAGAGCTTCTTATCCATATGTTCACACATACATTGAAAAAAAAAAATAAAAAAAAAATTAAGTATTGAAAAAAAAAAAAAAATTCCAACATGCAACATTACATTAATTAGAGACGAGCAGTATTACTCACGCAAAAAAAACATATTACAGGCACATTTACAACCTAATTAAACATTAAATAAATAAAACCCTTGCAACAAAGTTCCCCAAAACAACAGACAATATTCCCCCAACCTATGAAACCTACACCAAAGAAAAGAAAACACTCACACAAATACAATCAAAACACAAAAAATGTTCACACATAAATACACATGCTCACATGCTCCATTCCGTTTTGGGTGAGAAACTGGTTGATCTAATACTGACTAGGGTTGCAACAGGTTTGGTTCACACACATGCGGTTCCCTCGCTTCAAAAATCATCTTTTATGTTTATAAAAGATGTGTTTGAATTAGGCACTCGCAGCTCAATGAATGAAGAAAAGGATGAATCCTGCCTTGGCTTACGAGTGAACCGCAGAGGTGATATGGGGTGCTGATCCATGAGAAAGAACAATGTAGGCTAAGGAAGCTTTATCATTTTTGCAACGGAGTACCGTGTAGACTTCTTGTAAAAACTTTTTTAGCCTTCATTGTTTTTTCTCATAGGCACTCACAGCTGTGTGTGTTGTTTGGTGGATAAAATAACATCTGTGTGCAAACACCGCTTTGCAAGTGTGCCGTACGCCGACAGCAACACGTCGAACATGATCGTGACAGCCTAGCGACCGGTATGGACCCAGAAGCAGAACTCGGAGGCGAACTCAATAAATTCACTCCCCGCGGAGTTTTGCCTAAGAAGCAGGAGAACAGACAGGCTAGCAAACAAGGGAGCTGGATGGCGGTCAGGATACGGGGTTGGCGAGAACAGGACGGCAGAGCAGATGAGGGGGCAGGAACGGCAGGATAAGAAACGCAGGTTGGTCAGGCGAACTGGGGAACAAGACTGAGACAAATTAGAACAAACGAACAGAGGCCAAAAAACACATCTAACACAAAGCAAACAGACGGTACGAACTGGCAAAGAAACTAACAAAGAAGGGGAACCTAAGTAGAGGGAAAACCGGTGAGAATGCGCTGGGGGTCATTCAAAAGGCGTGAGGAATGTGTGCGAGAGTTAATGAGCTAATGAGGGAGTGTGGAATGCGAGCGGGGAAAGGCGAGTGATTGGTTGAATGGTAATGGCGAAATAATGAGGAACTAAAGTGGGGAAACCGCGCCCAGCCTGCACAACATAGAACAAACAGACAGGGTGAACGGGAAAAACGTGACAAGGAACAAGAGGAATGGGGAAACACAAGAAATGAAAGGATGGACTGGAGGGAAATGGCAGATGTTACAATGATGGCCCATTTAAGTCATAACCCTGGTGTGTCCGTTACAAGCACAAGAAGGAGAGTCAGGAAGAGAACAGCTCCACCTCCCCACTATCTATATGATGTGGATATTAAACTTTTCCTTTTGTAAGAAAACATGTGAAAACTTTTGTTTTTCACAATGATTTGATTACATTTTCAAAACCTTTTTTAATGTTTTATTTAACATCTCCAACCCAGCCCAAATTTGGATTTTCCAATTCGAGAATGATGTATGAGCGTGCTCATATACGCCCCCTGCTGCCGGCTCAGGAGAGTGAAGACAACTTGTGGCTCTCCGACAGACGCGGTGCGAGCCAGCTGCTTCAGCCGGCGCTGGCACAGGCCGGATACAGTCTGAGCCTGTGTTGCTCACTCGTGTGCCGCAAGCCGCACTTTTACCGAGTGAGCTACCCAGCAGCTTGATAACCATTTTTAATGAACATGTCTTGTCATAAATGAAAATTTGATTGGTATCGGCAATGGTGCTTTTTCTGCGCTTTACCAAAAACCTGCAGCGCTGAACCAAACTCAAACTGTGACACCATAACAGTGAAACAAGCCCAACTTTTTAACCACTGCACCCCTAAAAGGGATTTATTTCAATGCAGGTTCAAATCCTTGCATGGGCAGTGCTGTTGAGTGCGCGAAAGTTCATTGAATTCAGAATTTTCTGGTTTGCCAAGAAAACAAATCGCATTGCATTCCTTTCTCTGTATTTGGCTCCCTCTCTAACACTTACTCAAACTCTGGAGTCAAAGTGGCTCCATACACACAGGGCCTTGCCAATCGCCATTGGCTGTTTGGGTCTGAGAGACTTCCCTGCTCCTGTGTTATAGTGTGCAGACTCTGAACACCTCCCACGTCCTGGCAAGAGAACAAAAGCAAGTGGGAGTTTAAAGTTACAGACGCATACTTACCCGTCTCCCTCCTCCTCTGGACATACCCACGTCTCCCTGACGACAGTGGATCAGAGGGCCTAGTCAGAGTTCTGAGGAGAACGATTTTGAGCGCGGACAACTTTCTTCATTTCCTGTTTGCTGATTGACTCATCAAAATATCACTAACAGAAACAATATTCATTTTAGAAAGACTTACCATGGACAGTAGATGTAACATCGTGCTGAAAAGATTTATCGTAGTTGGTAAATGCAAAATCTTGTGTTTAAATGTCAACATACCTATTATGGCTTATCTGACACAAACAAGGGTGACCATTTTTGGGAAAGGAAAACAATAACACTGGCACAAAGCCACTAAAGAGTAAGAGCCGTGAGGAGTGCCCGTGCATTATATGCTGCAAAGCCATTTCCATTACTGCTCTTTTTTAAAACAGGCATTCAAGACAGCCACCTTGTCTCCATGAATAAGCCCGGACATTTCTGCTGGATCCAGTCTCAGTCATTTGAGTGCAATGAAAAGACATTGCCGCCAATCTCTGCTTCTCCAAACGTGAAGGACCCCGTATGACAGTCGGCTATCAAACACATACTGTAACCGATACGGCACTGTGCGAGTTACAGTATGTAAGATGACAGCAACTGATTTTAATGAAGGAGCATTCCTTCAGGCCGCATCCACTGAGCTGATGTGATGTGATGGTATTCTCTTCAGCTACTCTTTGTTTGCACAGGTAACATCATAGAGCAGAAACAAATTTATCTTGCACAGGTATGCTGTTCCATTTAACACTGCTCCAGACGCATTTCTGCTAAATTCACTTTCTTGGCCTTACATATGGTTACTGTACAGCTTTACAGCCTGCTGGATAAGTCACATTCGCCAGTGCTGAGGCAAGAAAAAATGCAATCGCACGCTCTCTCCGAGGCGCAATTGCACCAGCCTTTCAAAAGTAATGTGGACATTGGCATGGCAACCTGGCAAACAAGCAGCAAAACAGCCATGTGGCGTGATGAGTCATAGCGGAAGCAGTTCTGGAAGCTCGGCGGCTGTGTTGCTCACTGTACACTGACCATGATGTGCTGTCCGTCTTAGAAAGAGGGAGAGGGGGAATTCTGCGTTCAGCTGGCACCCCGTTATTACCAACCCCATTCCCAGCTGCTCTTTGAACTCTTTCATGGGCCTTGTCTTTCATCACAGAAACTCTGCCGGCCATTCCAAAACAGGAAATACAAAAGCAGAGATCGCTCCAGAGATCTGAGGGTAAACGGGATCCAGGCAGGAGCCTTGGAACAGTGCTTGAAATGTGTCAGTGTGCCTATTCTGTGGTCATAAGTGTTCGTAGGTTAGCACTGTTGAGCTTTGGGTATTGGGGCTGAAAGCTCTACCCCTATACCAAACGGCAGGATGTTGTTAGATTAATTCCTAAAATGCTTAATATGAATATTAATATAATTTCAAAAGTATTTTTCCACAAAATGCTTAAGGTTATAGGATCCAAGGGTTAAACTGACCTCATAGCAAGCAAGAGGAGAATCCAGCATGTATTGGATTGTATTATATTGTATATTATCTGTATATTAGTATATAAGCATATTCAAGACAGTGTTATGTTTTCCAAAAAAATATTTCATTATGAGCTTGGCGATCACTAAAATAGAATGTCTAAGCAATGTTTAAAAATTGTTTAAGCAAGGGGGCAAAATCAACAAATTTGTTTCTTCAAAAAGTTGGACCACTGCAGTCTGTACCAATTTTTTTTATTTTTATCAAACAACACAATGAAATAATGATTTAATTAAAAATAATCTGAGCTAAACATTTAGACAGGAAGGCTCATATTTACAAAGGGAGTGAGGGACATTGCCCAATGAAGGCTCGGTAATCTTAGTCCAGACATTTTTTAATTATTTTTTAAAATTAAGGCTACGGATATCTACTTAAAGAGAGAGACGGCCATTGACTCCACAGATGTTTCTTGTGGTAAAATATATCTTTTCGAAATAGCACACATCTTGAAGGGAGCTGGACTGTTCTCTCAAAAATGAACAATTCTTCAGAAATCTTTATTTGTCTGATTAGTAGCTAGCCATAAAGCTAGTACCATAGAGCTCTGTAGTCCCGGCCTCTCCTCTCCCTGGCTGGTCCCAGAAGACTGCCGGAAGCCATTACCTGCCCCCACTTCGGGATATTTCAGTCACCCTTATGATGATATTATGGCATTGTATGGACTAAACTTTGTGCATATACAGTATGTGATACAAAGGCCATCACCGCGTTTAAATCAAATTTGAATCGTCGAATTAACGGAGTTTGAGAAACATAACTACAGTACCCAGAATCCCTGGTTGTACATTGCTGGCTCCCGCTTTTGCTAGCTATAGCTACCGGCCACTATGCTAGCGAAAATCACTCGGTCTACTCTTATTATGGAAGTAGCTATCGGCCAAAGAAGTAGCTACTGGCCACTCTGCTAGCGAACATGGCTGTCTTATTATGGAAGTGAAACTAGCAGAATCACCAAGGGTGAGAATCACTATCAGTCTGGCCATGTCGAAAGTGTCAGCTTTATGGCTTTAACTTCAGCAGTGGTGGTGAGCAGAGCAAGTGAGTAGCCCGGATGTTGTAGTCATTTTAGTTGTTTTTTTGAAAACATGTTTGTTGTTTATTTGTTGGACATAATTTCAAATTACCAATTTTATTAATTATTTTTAAATGTGACAACCTCTCTCTTGGGTGTTTTGAATGTTTAGCTGCCTGAATATTTAAAAATTTCAGTTCATTGACTCTATCGACTATATCGTTTCCAAAAAGTGGCACCAGATGTTTGTCAGCAAAGTGGGCGAAACTACAGAGCTCCATACTTACTGAACTTTTAGATTTTTTTATAATTTTATCTATTTATACAGCTTCACATCACTGTAATGGCAACATGTAGTCCAGCTGTGTTCGTGTTTGTGAATTTGAATGTGTTTTGTTGTGTCGGGCTATCTCAACCCCCTTCCCCCCATTTCATTGTCATTATGGGCGGCGCCTGAATTTTTGAACGGGGATGCGGGCTGGATATTGTTGGTGCTATATCCTGTGTCATTAACAATATTGACAAATTATCAACCAGCTATTTATAGTAGGCTAGGCTACTAACAACAAAAACAACAACACGTGAACACCAAACACGCTATGCGACTGCCACCACACATTCAAAAAATAATACAATTGTCCAATCTAGACCTAACATGAAACATAAAAGTAGCCTATTGTCATCATCACATATTGCCAACATAACAAAAAATCTCTCATTCAAACTCCAACATGTAACGCGATCCTTTGCATGCCATGACTTCCTGATGTTTGTAACCCAACAACATCAAAAGACTCTTGATATCTTATTTTCTGATAATCTTGCAAGCAATACTATAACGTCTCCGCAATTTAATGGATCTCTATGGAAATTGGGGGGTGGGACTAGATTTAGCTCTAAATTATGCTGGAACAGTTAGGAATACATGGTTGATAAAATGGCTGTCCTCAAGTCCTCAAGGGGCTGAGGTATCAAACAAGCCTCAAACCATCACTCTGCTGCCAGATATGCAGTAGATATAGATGGATCACTTTAAGGGTTGTTTCTCCTGACTTATTTTCCCTTTGAACTCTATGGAAAAATAAGTCAGGAGAAGAAACCCTTCAAGTTATCCATCCATATCTACTGTATTTCTGGCAGCAGAGTGATGGTTTAAGGCTTGTTTGATATGTCAGACCCTTGATGACTTAAAGCCATTTAGCCAACCATGTGTTCCATACTGTAATTTACAGCGAAATCTAGTCCCACCCCCAATTCCCATAGAGATCCATTCAAATGCACAGACATTATAGTATCGCTTGTAAGAGTACCAGAAAATAAATTACTCATCTTTACCAGGGGTGCCAATAATAGTGGAGGGCACTGTTTAACTGCATTCTTTGCTGGGGCAAAACCCCAGAAAACCCAAAGTTCGCCATAAACTCCTGTTTTACCCATTCTAGGCTGACAGGTGTGATGGGGACTTGAATGTATTCACTGGCTTCTCGGACTAGGTTTGAAGTATGGCTGAATTTACTGTGGATTGGGATTAGAATATAGGAGATGCTGGAACTCGCCGTTAATTTCACAGCAATAGGGAGTGCATAGAGGGACAGCAGGAATTTGTCTCCAGCTCAGCTTCCAGGAGATGATAGAAGTTGGTTCAAATCTGGCGGCATGAAAGAAATTTAAGGTGGCATTCCCCTTCACTGAGGGGCAGGTATGTGGTCTTTGACCGATGGACCCTTTTATTATTATGCATTTTTTAATATAGTCTACGCAATAATAATATTTCACATTGTCATCTTGATATTTACGCTTGCATGCTTGTGAGTGCCCCTGTGTGTAACATACAGGAGGGTGTATGTGCGTTGTGCACACGCCTATGTAGACGCACTTATATTGCGCCGTTAAAATAACATTGAAACCATGGCGACATGACTTAAGACCAGGTTTGCGGTGGTTTTAGTGCAAACGCTTTTTGCTGACTCAACATAGCAATCAGCCAAAAATTATCCTGGCCACACCTGATCTTAAGACCAACCCACCCAGTTCACTTGCTACAGGCACAAGTTCACTTGTTATTTGAAAAACGTGAATGCTGGATGCTAAAATAACTGTCGGTCTAAAACTATCAAAGACATTTGCATTCGGGTTACCACCGCTTAGCGCCAGGTGTAAGATAGGACCCTGTGTCTTATGTCCAAAAAGGGCCAAAATGGTAAAAAATTATTATAATAATACAAAATGCCATTTTGTGATTCAAATGGATACAAAATAATATTACGGATACATGAGATAGCTCATTTGCCCGGAAAAGCTGAAACAAGTAAAAAAAATGTCTTCTTCAAGTCGCAATGTTTCTGGAGATTCTCCATTCATTTCAACCTAGCAGTGGTGACTGTGACACAACGAGATTTGGGGTGGAGCAATGCGCGTACGCAAAGACGCACGTGCACACTCAGACACACGCACATGCACACACACAAATGGCCTTTGTTAAGTTACAAATAAACATTCGGAGGACCACCCCAAAAACCACCCCCCCCCCCCCCCCCCCCCCCACCCCACCCCACCATCTTTTAAATTAAATAACACATCAAAAAACTGCATGCACAAAAAAAAGCCTACTTTAATTTTAATTTCACATTTTTCTGATTTTAGATTTAACCTTTTTAAAAAAAAATAATATAATAAATGGGCTTAATTTACACACAATTTGCATCAGCACACGCACTGCTTTCAGCAGCCAGAACATGCTATATTAGCCCCCTCACCGGTGGCCCCCTAGTGGTAGGTCGTCGTGTCCCCAATTATAGTATATATTTTTTTTTTGAAAAAAAAGTTCAAAAAAAAAAAATTCAGAGATTAGAAAGTGCCACCGCTTGTGAATACATCAACATCTAAAGTTGCACTGCAGAGCAATAAAATAGCAGGGTACTATTAATAGCCCAAACTGTTTACAACCTTCATCTTGCCATAACATGCATAAAATGCAGCGTTTCTACAGACTAAAAAAAAATCATGTTCCGATATAGGAACAATAATGTATTATTAAAAAGTTCTAAGTTACAAATAAACATTAGGGGGGCGATTTACTGAAGGTTTGTGTGTTCAAAAGCATGTGTAAAACTTACCACCCGCAAAATATTGTCAGAGGTGATCTGACTAACGAGGTTGAAAGACGATTGCTTGTGCTAAAATTGAAAGATACCTTGATTTCAAATTTTTGCACGTTAGCCTGAATGAATATGCAAAATTGGGCGTCCCTACGTTATTTCACGAAATAGTGGGAGGTGGTCTTGCAAATAGATTACTTTAGTACATGTAAAGTGATTTACTAAGCCTGAAAGGAAGTACTTGTGGGTGCATTTTAGTAGAAATGGAAAGCAGGTCTTAAAAGATACAGAATCGATAAGATGACGGCAGTCCTCATAGCAAGAAACGTACCGGTGTGTTTGGAATATCCATAACTGAATGTTCTGAATGATTGCATAACAATAGGCCTATATGTTGACTGTAAGCAGGGCACATCTGTGAAAGAGACTTGGTCTCAGTATGTTCTTCCCTGTCGAAATAAAGGTTTCAATCAATCAATCAATCAATCTCACATTTCCGGGTAGGCAAACCGGAAGGGAGGATTACTTTCTTCCGGTAGAGAAATGATGCATACTTCTGATATTAAACATACAGTATGCCATGCAACCACAGTAAGACATTCTTAATCCAACATTTTGGTATCAATCTGCAGATATTTGTCAAAATTAAAAATATATAAAAAATAGTCCCATTTTAACATACACAGTGCACTTAAAGTTCTAGTTTGTACACTTAGTATACTTAAAGCACTGCCAATTTAGCACAAAGTACATAATTGGTACAAAAACTACTAAAAGTATACTTTGAAAAAGCATATTTCAAGGATAATCTTTTTTAAACTGGGCCACCTCTCTCTACCCAGGAAGAGATGTTCCAAACTGTTGTCTTCTGCAAGGAAATGCCCGTACTCATTCCAAAATAAAACAACATTGGCAAGGATGATTTATTCCAGCTTCTGTCAAGACTAGCCGTTTGTCCACAAGTGTCACATGGTCAGGCCTGATTTCCTAGTCAGGCGCAAAGAGCTCAAAGGCTCCCACACAGCTCTCCCTCTGGAGCACGGCATGCTGGGAAGAGTGCCTGTCCAAACGGAGTGGCTGTGGAGAGTTTGTATACAAAAGAAACCCAGATATACTGCATGCATTCCTAAACCCTGAGATAAGAGTTGTTTCATAAAATAGGAGAGATGGACTTCTTATGAACTCTCCAGAAAGCAGCCAGACACCCCAGTTTCTGATTGGTGGATCCCAGAAAGGCAGGGAGAGTCCTTCTGCCAGTCACCATTGAGTCTAGGCTTCTAAGCAGTAAGCAATCACGTAACATATACATGCATATACAATGTTGTACCGCTATTCGGCAGGCGTAATTTTGTAGCTGAGGGGTGGGGCTACTATGCTGCAGGCTCTCGAATGTCCTGCTGGAAGATCGGGTCAAACAGTTTCCATGACAAAATTCAGAGACCGGTCTAGATGATATAAAATGTGTGTTGGAGAAGCAGCCAGGCACATAATGCCAATTACAGAAGAACTTTACAGTGATGATGTGATCAGCAATGTGTAAGTCATTTCCTTCCCTACTTCACGTAAAGACTGAAAATACAATAGGAACTATCCTTACAAACATAGCATACACCCTTTTTTATAATATATATATTTTTGGTGGTCTCTCATGTTATTCCATCAGGTACTGTAGAGAGCTCAGTCCAATCCAGTCCAGTTCAATTGTACCATTCCTCCCACCGGAAAAATACATTCTGTCCTTTCCGCACAGTCCTGTATCACGAATCCAAATCGATTCCAGGCTCGGTTTTCTTTTAAAAAGGAACTGTACACTGGAGACACGTGCTATGAGGGATGGCGCTGCAGCGAGAGGCGCCAGTGTAGGACAAGCGCTCCAGCCCGCTCCTCCCTGCACCTCCCTGCAGTGGGTTAAGACTGTGAGGGGGAGGGGAGGAGCCGAGGAGGCAGGGGGGGGGGCAGGGTCTGGGGGCTCGGCCTGGCGGGCAGAGGAACCTCCTCCTGTATTAAAGCGCCACACCCTGCAGACTCTTCGTAGCTGGGAAACGTTCTGCGCAGCATCTCAGTCGTCTTCACCAAGGTAAGGCCTCTCCCGGCTCCTTCTCCGGTCTGCGCGGCTCCGATCCTGGCTCTAGCGCCGACCGTAACGCCGAGGGCTGTGTTCAGCTCTGATTCATGCACTCACGCTGCCCTGGGTCCTGCCAGTCACATGCTAGCACGCCAGTGAAAAAAGCAGTCACAGGATACTGCAACAAAGTAGAAAGTATAATAAAGTCATAGCACAGAATATATGTATTATCTATATCTGTATAACAAAATGTAATTTTATCTTTTATTGAATGAGATTGGTTTAGATATAGATGCATGTATATCTTTACTGTACATAGCTTGGAAGTACATAATTTAAGCTCTTATTTGATTAGTTTTAAACAGCATATTAAATAACAGAAATAATGAAACGTATGGGTTTCTCAGTAATGGTATGTGTGGTATTTGTGTTTTGTCTGAATGAGCTAATCATACACCACTGTAGATGCATGCTTCTATTAAAGGGTGGGGGGGCGGTTTGGCTGCACGTTCTCCATTAAGCCTCAGACTGCTTTTCTCATGGGTGTGTCTGGGAAAGGATTGCTTTGAATGGCATCCAGACTGCGTATCTACGACCACACCAGCAACTAGGGCTTTGCTCTAATCACCGCCTCTCTCAAGTCCGATGCGTATCCGAGTAAATAAATACCTTTGAGTTCTTCTTGTTGGCTTTTTGACTTTGATTGGGTTATCTATTTACGTCGTTCAAAACGGATTGATAGAGCACAGGCAAAAATTTAAAAAAGCACTTGCAAAGATTTTCCAAAAATACAAACATCTAGTCCTAAATTGTTTCATTTGAACACAGGCCCCTTTAAACTAAAACTTATTTAATATAGAGTAGGACGAGCAGTGAGGAGGAAAATGTGAGACAGGAAAGAATGTCCTTTATAGCATCCAGATGGTATAGATGACGTGATTTATTCAATTGATATGGGGTGGGGTTCTTCATTGAGAATGTTGGCTGCTAGGCATATTTTTAAAATGCTTAATAACTCAAAATCTCTTTTGGCCTTTGCTAAAACATGACATAGTAAAAAAAAAAACATTTTAACGATGGTATCATCGCTTCTTACTGCAGTGAATATTTGAGATTTTTCACATAATCGTCACACTCTCAGACACCCGGTCTGGATTCAGTCAACATTCGTCCTTAATTACACAATTTGCTGGAAAATAAACGCAGGGAACTGGGTTTGCAACTCAATGGTTGTAGGTTCAATTCCCAGGTAGAGCACTGCCACTGTGTCCTGGAGCACCAGTGCATTCAGCTGTATAAATGGATTGTATGTAAAAAAATTATGTAATCTGCGTAAGTCACTCTAGATACTCTTATCTAGAGTGACTTACTCTAGCTGTTAAATGTAAAGGTTTTTTTCTTCTCTCAGTACGGTGGGAATTAGCTGAATTAGCTCATAAGGAGCCGCATTAGAGCACAGTCTCCAGTTTAAAAAGTGGCCTTTGCTTCGCCGCAATGTGATTTCACAACAATGCTACTGGTCACATTGAGTAATGCTGGGAATGACATAGTCATTCGCTGAAGCATAGCAACCCCTATACAGGTTTTTACAAGTTTTCTACAGCACGAGACATGGGTCTCTATGGAGAACAGAAAGCCCTGTGTTTTTCTTCTGCAGGTAGGTTACAATGGCACTGGTGAGTGAGTTCCTGGGACAGCTCTCGCTTAATCTGGGAGGGGTAAGTATCAACAGACTTTGTTCCGAGCGTCGCTTAACCTAATGATACACACGTGTGCATGCATGCACGGTGATCATTTTTTCAGACAATGGAATATTGTCACGTGATCAATTCTTATCTTGGAGAGATGGCTCCTCTCACGAGAAGCATTTAAGGACAAGGAGTATCTAAGAAATATGACCAGTGTGTGTCTGATTTAGAGCCGTGTCTCCTGGTGAAAACCCACAATGATCCTCCAACGCAATTACACTGTACACAATGTGATAACCACACATACACTAATTAAGTTTCCTAACCGACATCTATTCTGCTGGTAGTCACTGATTTTATGCCATCTTAAAACAGCCCACACCAGTCCATGTGATGTAAACACAGCGTTAGCTTAATGCCCTGTGTTCCACAGGAGAGTGAACCCAAGTACCCAACTGTGGTGCCCTTTGAAGGCTTTGACCCAGAGAAGGATGCTGCCCGGATCGAGACGGCTATCAAAACCAAGGGTAAGGGGGGAACATGACCCCCGTCTCTGAGTCACAATCCCACGAACCACCCGTTGAGTTTTCATGCCAGAGAGTGCTATCGGAGGTTTATTCTGAAACAAACAGCTTTCAGCACCTTTATCTCGTTTGCTGTTGCATTTTGTAAGCAGCACTGTTGACAGAGGACTGCTGCGTGAATGCCTGAATCAACGATTCCTTGTAACGTGGTTCTGTTGAGATCAAAGGTGGAGACAGACAAGGAGATATGCTTGTGCTAGCTGTTTCCCAGTTTGTGAGTAGAGTTCAGCTGGATGGCGGGGGCTGGCGAAAGTGAGTCACCTTCCTGCTTGCGTGGACTCAGACCACAGCAGGACTGTTTCCTGGGCAACACCCTGGTGTTGACGGCAGCCAATGGCTTCGCCCCAGCTTGTGAACTGCAGATAAGAGGATACAGACTGCAGAGCAAACTCAAAAGTCAACTTCCAGAGTGATTTCTCAGTCTTGAGCTCTTACCCAACGCATACCATTGCCGCCTGAAAGCCCGTTTTTGATCCACGCCAGCGCACATTAACAGGCTTGGCTCAGTTCAGTTGAGTGGATTCGGTTCGTCATACTGCAGTCAGAGTAAATCAGACAGCTAGCATGCTAAACCGCCATTTGGCAATGGAGATGTGGATTCCTAAACCCGCCTGAAACTCTCCCTGGCTTTGTTTTCTTAGGCGTGGATGAGCAGACCATCATCGACGTCCTGACCAAACGCAGCTACGCCCAGCGCCGTGACATCGCCTTCGCCTATGAGAGGAGAGCCAAGAAGGTCAGAGCAGGGCCGTCAAACCATCAGTCTTCCTGAGCTTTACTTTCCACTCTAAGTAATAAGCAATGGAGGACGAAGCCCTTGCTTGGTTCTTAATGTATTAAACAACATTTCTCCATATGAACAGGCCAGAAATATTCACTAAGAAGACATATATTGGAGTATTTGTGTCTGTATTTTAGTATTTTAGTGTGAAGTGGCCTTAGGTGGATGCATGGATTGTTTCTCCTCAGGATATGATCACAGCCCTGAAGGCGGCGCTGTCTAGCTCTCTGGAGTCGGTGATCCTGGGCCTGATGAAGAGCACGTCCCAGTTTGACGCCAGTGAAATCAAAGGCTCCATGAAGGTCAGGCCTAACCGGATTGGCTGTTGTATGTGGTAATGTCCTCCCAGTCTATCACAGGATTGGCTGCTTTATGTGTCCGTTCCTGTTCAGGCCATTGAATCCTGCAATCAGTGCACAAACTCTTTCATTATGCAGACTATGCAAGCTATGTGCAGTATTAGGTGGGCCAAGGAGACCTAGCCACTATTTTAATTATTCAACTTAAGGAATTACAATAAAGATAAAACTTGAAAAAAAAGCCTAACATACAACAATACATATAACAAGACAAGACTCCCAGGTAAAATACAAGGAACTATCTTATCAACAGCTGCTGAATCTCACCATAAGGCCTATTAACATTCAGCTTCAAACTAGATGGATCGCAGAACAAATCTGTCTAGAAACCACGGCTTTTTAGCATTCTGGGCTAAAAAGCCATCTGTGCACGAGAATGAAAAAGGCCGAACTCTATTGGGCGTGTACAAAGACACAAAGCTGAGCCTCTGCTGACCTCTAGTGGTATGCTGACAGACTACAGCTCAGGGAGACCTGAAGTGGAACGTGCAGAGTGCAGTGTCATGCTGCTCCTGTATTCTCTACTCACTGATACATGCCTCAGTCTTGATCTGAAACAGGTTCATTTTAGTGAAGGCTTATGTGGGTAGTACGATTTACAATTTTGTTAAAACAATTATCACTTCACTGGCTACCTGTTACAACTCGCATCAAGTTTAACACACTCTCACCTTCTTGAATAATTCAGATTAAGGTATTTTTTTATTAGTTTTATATTTCTCTTGTTAGGGTTGTTATTGATGCAATCTATACATATTCAGTGATTTTATTTCACTTCTTGGTTAGCAGCGCAAACTTGCGCAAATGCTCTAGTGATGTTGCATCTATACTCACTGGTCTGGGAATGTTGTTAGCCTGGTCTGGCACTGTTGTTTATATTAACCAGCGAATGCTTATCCTAGACTGCAAGCCACTCTGGAGAGAAGTGTCTGCTGAGTGTCTGCTAAATACATTTAAAGTGATGTGTATTGTAAAATGTTGTGTAAAGTGATGTGTATTGTAAAATGTTGTGTAAAGTGATGTGTATTGTAAAATGTTGTGTAAAGTGATGTGTATTGTAAAATGTTGTGTAAAGTGATGTGTATTGTAAAATGTTGTGTAAAGTGATGTGTATTGTAAAATGTTGTGTAAAGGCAGCATGCAAAGACTGTTCATATGTCTCTACAGGGTCTGGGGACAGATGAAGAAACTCTGATCGAGATGGTCTGCTCTCGCAGTAATGAAGAACTCCTGGAGATCAAACGGGTCTACAAGGAGCGTAAGTCCTGCTCACTGTGGGAGGGGTCTACAAGGAGCGTGAGTCCTGCTCACTGTGGGAGGGGTCTACAAGGAGCGTGAGTCCTGCTCACTGTAGGAGGGGTCTACAAGGAGCGTGAGTCCTGCTCACTGTGGGAGGGGTCTACAAGGAGCGTAAGTCCTGCTCACTGTGGGAGGGGTCTACAAGGAGTGTAAGTCCTGCTCACTGTGGGAGGGGTCTACAAGGAGCGGAAGTCCAGGGCCATGTCAATCAGCACCCTTCCATACTATTGAGTAGGCTTGTTGAGTAGATGAGTTGAGTAGGCAAAATTTTCTCAAAATGTATTATACTTAAAACCCCCGTATGATATACCTACTTCACATTTCAAGAAGTACGCAAACATTTCGGTTGCATAAATATGACACGAGCATGTGATTCTGAAGGCGTCGTGCGGCTCCAATCCTCTCTTTCCTCCGCAGTGTTTAAGTCAGAGCTGGAGAAGGACGTGGCCGGCGACACGTCGGGGGACTTCAAAAAGCTGCTGCTGGCACTCGTGCAGGTGAGCCCCGGGGCATCGGCCAGTCAAGGGCAAACAGGGATTTATCCACCCTGACTACTGCCTAACATCTCCCTCCTCCTGTCCCCACAAAAGGCAAAGAGAGCGGAATCCGGCAACATTGTGGACCAAGAGAAGATCGACGAGGATGCCAGAGTAAGTCAAAGGCTCTTGCTGAATTCCAGAAATATAGGCTAGTGGGGGTCAGTACTGGAATTGTTTGCCCCATTGCGCACGAGTAACAGATGCTAATCTGCGGACTAGGGGCTGTCACTTTTCCTTGCTGCGTTAAAAGACATGGATTATGGGTAATGGACTGCCATCCAGTCCAGGGGGTCTGCCTGTACATCAGCTGTTTCTCATCACAGAAACCAACCTCCCTAATTTGACCGTGACCTTTCAGGCATTTAGCAGACGCTCTTATCCAGAGCGACTTACACAACTTTTAGCATTTTTACGCAGCATGCATTTACTCAGCAATATATTGAAGCGATTCAGGTTAAGTACCTCGCTCAAGGGTACAACAGGAGTGTCTTACCTGGGAACATGCAACCAACATCATTTATTTGCCGGACTGACAATCATAAACTGTGCATTGCCCTATAGGTTACATTTTATATATAGGCATCCAAAATTGGTCAATTTACATATAGTATTTGGGAGGAAGAAGGTCCAACGTTACTGATTACATTATTTTTTTGAAAGTTTTTACACACCTGATTCTTCACTGTTGAAACACAGACATTTGACATTATACACTATACGCAACAACTGGATATTTTTAGGGGTTTTTTTGGTAGCTGATGTAATGGTTTGGGATGTTTTGCTCATAGAAACAGTTTTAGTGTGTAAGTGATTGAGAAAAACTGTAATAAGTCCCACATGAAGCCACAGTGAGCTATGTAGAATTTTAATCTGCAAGCCCTTTGGTTTTCTCTGACCACAATGCTGCCAGTACTACCCTTCTTCTTCTGGTTGACCTTGTGTATTCTCCCAATGCAGGCCCTCTACGACGCCGGGGTTAAGCGGAAAGGCACAGACGTGGCAACCTGGATCTCCATCATGTCTGAGCGCAGTGTCCCTCACCTGCAGAAAGGTACTGCCAGGGACTGTTAAATCATTTTAATTTATGGCATTTTCTTCCCACACTCTGTAATCCTGTGCATGGTATGTTCTCTTTGCTAACAGAAAGTCCTTGTTGTCTGGAATGGTGGGCTAACTGTGGCTGTTCTGTATTTGGCCACGCCCCTTTGTGAATATTCATAACAGGCACAGCGAATCAAAACGCTTTTAGCAGTGGCAAAGACAGAACTTCCAATGCTAGGCATACCAGGCTGAATACTTGTTCAGCAATTAGGATATCTGTGGTGCGGCCCACATTACGGGCCACAAGGGAACAGAAACAGTGCTGGAACAGTCACCACAGAGAAAGCAGAGGCTGGTATGTCTCATTATTACCGTTATTATTATGAAGAAATGAGGCTCCCATACCCCAAGTTCAAAGAACTCTTGTTGATGGGAAGCGTTCAGTTTAAAAGCCTTGTACTTGTGGCACAGCCATGTGGAAATTTAAAAACAAGACACAGAAAATGCAATGCTAACATCAAGCTCTGATTAAGGCATGGCTGGTGTTAGCATGTCATTAGCATAACTGATAACTGCTTTTATGAATATGGCCCAATAATGAAGTCTTTTTATTTTTACTAATACCACATACAATAAACCCCATTTGATATTTATATATTCATCTGAGGTAACTTTTTCCAGTTTGTGGCAAAATGTATATGTTTTCGACATTACAATATGATTTACACATTGTCATATGGATTCCATGGACATGGAATCATTAAATATATTTATTGGGTGTAATAATTCTTACATGCCTTACATAGACCCTTAATATACACTCTTAGAAAAAAGGGTTCTTAAAAGGTTCTATGGTTTGTCTCCATAGGGGAACCATTTTTAGTTTATGGAACCCTCTATGGTGGGCATGAAAAGTGTGAAAGCTCCCAGATTGAATCACTTTGCTTGACAAAGAACCCATGAACTTAATAAAGTTCCTCTATGAAGACACAGAGGAGCCTTTTGGAACCCTTTCTTCTAAGAGTATAAGAACATCAGAATTTAGCCATGCTTCTGTTGACAAATGTATTAAGCAGCCACTGCATTTCAGCCTGTATTGGGTATTGGATAAAGTAAAGCATGCACAAAGGTAACGGTCAGAATTAAAAAGCGTGTGAAGCCCTGCCTTAAACGGCCATTTAAAATACTGGAGGTCATTCTAAGTAGAGGGGAATAGAACCCAATGTGCTTACTCTCCATAGTGTTCCAGAGATACAACAGCTACAGCCCTTATAACATGCAGGAGAGCATCCGACAGGAGGTGAAAGGAGACCTGGAGAAATCATTCCTCACATTAGGTATTTACTTTTTTTATATTTCATAAATCACCATCAAACTTTAATTAAGACTCAATCATGGAATTATCACCAAGTGCTTTGCAAAAGTGTAACTTGTGAAGTGATAGATAGTCATAGAATGTTTATGTATGCACATGTATGCAGTGCATCTATACCTGCTCTGGTATGTGGAAGTGTGTGTATGTTCATGTATGTACATATTCGCATCAGCGGGGATCTCCCCAGTGGCGCTCAGGCACTCGGGGGGTGGGTGGGTGATGGATCATTTTTTAAAAAGGACGACAAAAAAATATGAAATGAAAATGAAGGATAAATCTCTCACTTCATGGTTTATGACTTAACTTATAAACTTTAAAAAAAAACTATATATATTTCAATAGGACTATACATATATTTTGAAATACGTGAAAAGTCCAGACTGGGCTTAATGGGTACCCGGTAGGAATGTAACGGTACGCAAAGATCTTGGTTTGTTACGTTGGTTTTGACTTGACTGTTCGGTACATTCAGTCCAGCAGGAAAAAAAGTACATGCGCAATATAAAATAGCGTTTATTTTAGTAATATGTAACAGTGGCTAAGTGAAGGAACAGAGAGGCCTGTTACTCTGTGACATTCTTTGGGGAGAACCCTGCATCAGCGTATGTTCGTGTGTACGTACGCATCCACTTGTCAGTGTGTGTGCGGGTGAATGCACTTTAATGTGCGTATGTGTGTAGTATATATGTTGTATATGTGCATGTGGGTGTAGGTGCAGGTGTGTGTGTGTGTGTGTGTGTGTATGTGTGTGTGTGTGTGTGTGTATGTGTGTGTGTGTGTGTGTGCGTGCGTGCGTGCGTGCGTGCGTGCGTGTGTGTGAGCGTTAAAGCATTCGCTGCTTTCAGTGTCTCTGGCTGTATTGTGACTGGCACAGTGAGGTGACTACATTGCCCAGGGCTCTCAGCCTTTCTCAGCTCCCATTTGGACTCTACTAGCAGTTGATTCATTTCTTATTAAACATAATTGCAAGCTGTTTTGAGAAAAACAACATTTGATTTGAAAGGATGCCCCAAAAAGGGGGTGGATCTGTGCCTAAAAGCTCCTCTGGCAGCCCCCTAACCAGGAACACTTTATACACTACAACACAATACAAGCACCAACATGCAGGTTATTTAAATGTGTCCCGTTCTCTCTTCTTGTCCATTTCCTTCTCTCTCTCTCTCTCTCTTTCTCTCTCTCTCTCCTTGCAGTTCAGTGCTTTGAAAACAAGCAGCTGTACTTTGCAAGCAGGCTCAACGATGCCATGAAGGTATTGTAAATATTTCATTGCATTCCAAAATAAATTACTTTATAACTTTCAGTAACTGAAAATGAATAAACACTAGTAATGGATTTCTAAAAATGTTATGATGGCATGCAAACAAAATGCGTGCGCTGTACATCATAGAATATATATACGGGTAGTGAACAGACAATGTGTACGGAAGGAAACGCAAAGCACAGACTACCACACAGTTGTGGTTCATCCATTATTTAAGCAAATAACACCCCAGTATGCATATGGTGTTCTATAGAAAGGCAGGACGGGCCGGCAGGACGGGCTAATTATGCTTAGCATGGCTCTAGGTGGAGCCTTCTGTCTAAGGGGATGTGTGCATGGAGCTCAGAGGGAAAGGCTAAGGGCAGCAGGGGGAGGAAGCGGATACTCCACAGCTATGATGTCAGCGCATTCAGTCAAAGTATAAGCAAAAACAGGTGACCACAAATTTCGACCTGGGGTTTGAGAAGTTTGTTTGATCAAACCGGCGATGAGAGAGTGAGAGAAAGAGAGAGAAAAATACAGATAGATAGATAGATAGATGGACGGACGCTATATGAATATAACTGAAGAGAGGCTTTATTACAAAGTGGGTCTCTCTCTCTCTCTTACACTCTCTCTCTCTCTCTCTCTTACACGCTCTCTCTCACTCTCACTCTCTCAGAGTAAAGGGGCAAAGGAGAAGGTGGTAACGAGGATCATGGTCTCGCGCTGCGAGGTCGACCTCATGAAGATCCGTACTGAGTTCAAGAGGCACTTTGGCAAGTCACTGTACCAGACCATCGCTGTGAGTGTTCCTCGCCCACCCGGCTACACGCTACCCTCATTCCACACCGCACACTCCCTACACATACACTCCCCTCACGCCACACTACACCCCCTGCCTTACTACCCTCATTCCACACCACACACTCCCTACACATACACTCCAATCACACCACACTACACCCCCTGCCTTACTACCCTCATTCCACACCGCACACTCCCTACACATACACTCCCCTCACGCCACACTACACCCCCTGCCTTACTACCCTCATTCCACACCGCACACTCCCTACACATACACTCTCCTCAGGCCACACTACACCCCCTGCCTTACTACCCTCATTCCACACTGCACACTCCCTACACATACACTCCCCTCACGCCACACTACACCCCCTGCCTTACTACCCTCATTCCACACCGCACACTCCCTACACATACACTCCCCTCACGCCACACTACACCCCCTGCCTTACTACCCTCATTCCACACCGCACACTCCCTACACATACACTCCCCTCACGCCACACCACACCCCCTGCCTTACTACCCTCATTCCACACCACACACTCCCTACACATACACTCCCCTCACGCCACACTACACCCCCTGCCTTACTACCCTCATTCCACACCGCACACTCCCTACACATACACTCCCCTCACGCCACACTACACCCCCTGCCTTACTACCCTCATTCCACACCGCACACTCCCTACACATACACTCCCCTCACGCCACACTACACCCCCTGCCTTACTACCCTCACACCACACCGCACACTCCCTACACATACACTGCCCTCACACCACACTACACCCCCTGCCTTACTACCCTCATTCCACACCGCACACTCCCTACACATACACTCCCCTCACGCCACACTACACCCCCTGCCTTACTACCCTCATTCCACACCGCACACTCCCTACACATACACTCCCCTCACGCCACACTACACCCCCTGCCTTACTACCCTCATTCCACACCGCACACTCCCTACACATACACTGCCCTCACGCCACACTACACCCCCTGCCTTACTACCCTCATTCCACACCGCACACTCCCTACACATACACTCCCCTCAGGCCACACTACACCCCCTGCCTTACTACCCTCATTCCACACCGCACACTCCCTACACATACACTCCCTTCACACCACACTACACCCCCTGCCTTACTACCCTCATTCCACACCGCACACTCCCTACACATACACTCCCCTCACACCACACTACACCCCCTGCCTTACTACCCTCATTCCACACTGCACACTCTCTACACATACACTCCCCTCACGCCACACTACACCCCCTGCCTTACTACCCTCAATCCACACCGCACACTCCCTACACATACACTCCCCTCAGGCCACACTACACCCCTGCCTTACTACCCTCACTCCACACCGCACACTCCCTACACATACACTCCCTTCACACCACACTACACCCCCTGCCTTACTACCCTCATTCCACACCGCACACTCCTCCCCTCACACCACACTACACCCCCTGCCTTACTACCCTCATTCCACACTGCACACTCTCTACACATACACTCCCCTCACGCCACACTACACCCCCTGCCTTACTACCCTCATTCCACACCGCACACTCCCTATACATACACTCCCCTCACGCCACACTACACCCCCTGCCTTACTACCCTCACACCACACCGCACACTCCCTAAACATACACCCTGCCTTACTACCCTCATTCCACACCGCACACTCCCTACACATACACTCCCCTCACGCCACACTACACCCCCTGCCTTACTACCCTCATTCCACACCGCACACTCCCTACACATACACTCCCCTCACGCCACACTACACCCCCTGCCTTACTACCCTCATTCCACACCGCACACTCCCTACACATACACTCTCCTCACACCACACTACACCCCCTGCCTTACTACCCTCACACCACACCGCACACTCCCTACACATACACTCTCCTCAGGCCACACTACACCCCCTGCCTTACTACCCTCACACCACACCGCACTCTCCCCTCACGCCACACCTATGACACCTCACATGCTCTCTACTATAACTCGATACCTCATGAGCAGTGTTTGAGATGGTGGAGCGGATGGGAACGACGTGCCTTTCTGAACGCGCTGCTCTGATCCCCCCCCACAGGAGCACACTAAAGGGGACTACCAGAAGGTCCTTCTGAGCCTGTGTGCAGGAGACGACTGAGGCCGGCGCTATCCCACGATTCCGCAGCGCAGCTGTCCTCCGCTTCCTGCCCGGCTAAGAGAGCGTCCCTCCCCCCTGCGCTACCGCCCCCAGCTTCTAGCGCCCCCCCCCCCCTCAACATCTCACGCTCAGCAGTGTCAGCATTGTTCACCCGGTTTTACTGTATAATAGGAAAAACGGTTAGTATTGCCTTTCAGTTAAAAGTGAAAGAATCCCTATAGGGCCAGAAATGGAATGACTACTTCTGTGACCTGTTCCACTGGTAATAATAAACGCACCACGTCAGGTGGTTTTCATTCATGACGACACTCAAGGTGTGCTTTGCTGTAAGATGGGTTTTTGCGAGGTTTGGAAAGATTACGACGCGATGCCGAAATCAGTTGACACGCAGTTGTGGGGATATCCATGCAGCATGAAGTGAACTGTTGTTTTAATTTTGGCCACCAGAGTGCGCTAGAGTAATACAGTGCAGAACCGTCAGCCTGACGGTTACCTGAAACCATCTGTGGCTTGCTGTACGTCGGCTTGATGTCCTTCTGAGCTTATTTATATACACAAAGTGCAAGATGTTATTTTTGTAAACTATATCAACATAACCACATTTTACAAGGTTAGATGTTCAAAATATTTTTTTAAGCCTTCTTTTCTCCAAATGACCTGTGGGAAAGAGACTTAATAAAAACTTTTTGAGACATTAAAACTGAACAAAAGTCAGTTTACGGCATAACTGTGGCAATGTCTTAATGTATGAAGCTCCGATTAGAAACAGAAATGCACCTTTAAGAGTAACACACAGGTCTTGATCACAGAATAAATGGCATCATTAAAAGATGTTTCTACATTATATGAACATTCATTTCGTGTCGCAATATTACCTCAAAAACCTGAACAAAACTGCAAAAAATGCATAAATGTTAATGAGTCATTCACTGTTGTTGATGAGAATGATTACTTACATTACTAAATATGTATCTTTTAAATGGGTTCCTCTCATTCTGTAGATATATACTTAGATAATTTTAATAACCAGTAATTAAATAAGTGCTAAGCAGGATCGAATTATAACAATTAATTATTCTTTCTACATTGGTTTCCGCACATCTTTCCTCATTCCACATGGACTATATTTGTACAATAACACTTTATTTTCTGCAATTGCACTGTTTGGCAATAGTGCAAAAAAAATACCCCTCATCTCAATTTGATATTATTTCTCGCTTTTTATCAATGGGAAGTGTGACCTGTTTCTATTTAATATGGCCCTTTTTGCATTAGAGATAAGAAAGAGAATCTGTATCTCTGATCATAAGGAGCGTAATAAGGCATAACTGTGGTGCTCGTGCTTTCTCCGCTAGTTTGTGATTCAGGGTTCATGTTTTTGCAGGTTCTGTCGAATATCTCACTAAATACAAATTATATCAGGCAAAAGGATTATATCTACATGATGATTAACATAATGTCCTGATCATATGTTCCTGTGATGGGTTTACCCACTACATTCACATGATAAAATCAAAAACATAAAAGATAACTGAGAAGGATGAGAGCAATACATTAAAACATACAATTAATGTGTGTAGCGTGCCTTAAATGCACATGTTTGCTTTTCATTGGGATGGGGGGACGTGGTGGAGCATGTCCACATGCCAGCAAACCCAGTATATAGAGGCCGGTGAGCAATAACACGCTTCTCTAGAGCCCCAGTATATAGAGGCAGGTAAGCAATAACGCACTTCTCCAGAGCCCCAGTATATAGAGGCAGGTAAGCAATAACGCACTTCTCCAGAGCCCCAGTATATAGAGGCAGGTAAGCAATAACGCACTTCTCCAGAGCCCCAGTATATAGAGGCAGGTAAGCAATAATGCACTTCTCCAGAGCCCCAGTATATAGAGGCAGGTAAGCAATAACGCACTTCTCCAGAGCCCCAGTATATAAAGGCAGGTAAGCAATAACGCACTTCTCCAGAGCCCCAGTATATAGAGGCAGGTAAGCAATAACGCACTTCTCCAGAGCCCCAGTATATAGAGGCAGGTAAGCAATAACGCACTTCTCCAGAGCCCCAGTATATAGAGGCAGGTAAGCAATAACGCACTTCTCCAGAGCCCCAGTATATAGAGGCAGGTAAGCAATAACGCACTTCTCCAGAGCCCCAGTATATAAAGGCAGGTAAGCAATAACGCACTTCTCCAGAGCCCCAGTATATAAAGGCAGGTAAGCAATAACGCACTTCTCCAGAGCCCCAGTATATAGAGGCAGGTAAGCAATAACGCACTTCTCCAGAGCCCCAGTATATAGAGACAGGTAAGCAATAACACGCTGTTCCAGAGCCCCAGTATATAGAGGCAGGTAAGCAATAACGCACTTCTCCAGAGCCCCAGTATATAGAGGCAGGTAAGCAATAACGCACTTCTCCAGAGCCCCAGTATATAAAGGCAGGTAAGCAATAACGCACTTCTCCAGAGCCCCAGTATATAGAGGCAGGTAAGCAATAACACGCTGTTCCAGAGCCTCAGTATATAGAGGCAGGTAAGCAATAACGCACTTCTCCAGAGCCCCAGTATATAGAGGCAGGTAAGCAATAACGCACTTCTCCAGAGCCCCAGTATATAGAGGCAGGTAAGCAATAACGCACTTCTCCAGAGCCCCAGTATATAAAGGCAGGTAAGCAATAACGCACTTCTCCAGAGCCCCAGTATATAGAGGCAGGTAAGCAATAACGCACTTCTCCAGAGCCCCAGTATATAGAGGCAGGTAAGCAATAACGCACTTCTCCAGAGCCCCAGTATATAGAGGCAGGTAAGCAATAACGCACTTCTCCAGAGCATATTATGCAACCTACAAAGAATGCACGTTCGTTTACGCACATCAGAAAGATCCTTTAACTTTCTCCACTTGACAACCTGTGTCTCCACATCTGAGTTGACATACTGTAGCGCGCGTCCATATCTAGCTTCTGCACACAATACTGAGTCAACCACGTAGAGAGAGAAAGCAAGACACTCTCGATGCTAACAGGAAACTTCTGCCCATGTAAATTAATAGATTGCATTCAATCTTTGCATTGTAATGTCCAGTTAAAAAAAGACATATACTGTATATATTTTCTCGCTACTATTAAATTTGGTTATTTCGACGACGGGACAACTAGTGAAGTGATTTTCAATACCTTACAGAAATAAGGATGATTAGACCCGTTATGATATATAGATAGCCACCGTATACATCTATGATGTACATTAAGCATTAAGTAACAGCTCTTCAAACATTAATATATATCCCCTGATTTTACATCGCATATCTATACATGGGAAATATTCGATTTTAGATTACTTCATTAAACTAGATGCAAAAAAATCATAGTCAATTTTACACGGGAAGTTCAAATGATTTTTTTTCTTTCAGCAATGAATGCTGTTCTTTTCAACCGCCTCCGTTCTTTTCCAGTGAAGAGGCTTTATTTAGATCTTTTAATCATTAGTGTGTTTTGCTTTGTTTGTTTGGCACTAATTTTTTAATTGAAAATGTTAATTTGACCTCCAGCTAGAGTGATTTGCATACTAGCAAACAGCTTCTATATATTTCTGCTGTTTAGTTTGAGGTCTCTTAGGATGCCAGATCCGCCATAGCGTTGACAAGGCACTTCTTCACAGACTGAGAAAGGCGCGCGCTCCAAAGACGAGCTTTTTTAACTGCAGAAAAATGCAAACCAGCGCAACACAAACGAGAGGTAAAATGGAGGAGGCTTAGGATGCGCATCCAGTACAGGGAACTGGAAACGGCCATGTCCAATTTTTATCATTATTTCACCTCCACCAGATTTGATCAAGGCGTGTGCATACTCATCCGTAGGTAGACACACCTGCGTGCACACACTCTCACAGAAGAGCGTCGCAAACACTCAGTACACATGCATGTACGCACACACTCTCACAGAAGAGCGTCACACTCAGTACACATGCATGTACGCACACACTCTCACAGAAGAGCGTCACAAACATTCAGTACACATGCATGTACGCACACACTCTCACAGAAGAGCGTCGCAAACATTCAGTACACATGCATGTACGCACACACTCTCACAGAAGAGCGTCACAAACACTCAGTACACATGCATGTACGCACACACTCTCACAGAAGAGCGTCACAAACACTCAGTACACATGCATGTACGCACACACTCTCACAGAAGAGCGTCGCAAACACTCAGTACACATGCATGTACGCACACACTCTCACAGAAGAGCGTCACAAACACTCAGTACACATGCATGTACGCACACACTCTCACAGAAGAGCGTCACAAACATTCAGTACACATGCATGTACACACACACTCTCACAGAAGAGCGTCGCAAACATTCAGTACACATGCATGTACGCACACACTCTCACAGAAGAGCGTCACAAACACTCAGTACACATGCATGTACGCACACACTCTCACAGAAGAGCGTCACAAACACTCAGTACACATGCATGTACGCACACACTCTCACAGAAGAGCGTCACAAACACTCAGTACACATGCATGTGCGCACACTCACAGAAGAGCGTCGCAAACACTCAGTACACATGCATGTACGCACACACTCTCACAGAAGAGCATCACAAACACTCAGTACACATGCATGTACGCACACACACTCTCACAGAAGAGCGTCACAAACACTCAGTACACATGCATGTACACACACTCTCACAGAAGAGCGTCACAAGCACTCAGTACACATGCATGTACGCACACACTCTCACAGAAGAGCATCACAAACACTCAGTACACATGCATGTACGCACACACTCTCACAGAAGAGCGTCACAAACACTCAGTACACATGCATGTACACACACACTCTCACAGAAGAGCATCACAAGCACTCAGTACACATGCATGTACGCACACACTCTCACAGAAGAGCGTCACAAACACTCAGTACACATGCATGTACGCACACACTCTCACATAAGAGCGTCACAAACACTCAGTACCCATGCATGTACGCACACACTCTCACAGAAGAGCGTCGCAAACACTCAGTACACATGCATGTACGCACACACTCTCACAGAAGAGCGTCACAAACACTCAGTACACATGCATGTACGCACACACTCTCACAGAAGAGCGTCACAAACACTCAGTACACATGCATGTACGCACACACTCTCACAGAAGAGCGTCACAAACACTCAGTACACATGCATGTACGCACACACTCTCACAGAAGAGCGTCGCAAACACTCAGTACCCATGCATGTACGCACACACACTCACAGAAGAGCGTCGCAAACACTCAGTACACATGCATGTACGCACACACTCTCACAGAAGAGCGTCACAAACACTCAGTACACATGCATGTACGCACACACTCACGCAACCATTTGTGCGCATGCACACACACCCACCACACACACACGCACATACACACACACACACGCACAAACTAATTAAATATGCACCTCTACAGCTCAATGGCAGACTGACACAAGATGACATTTCTCCTGTTCACTGGTAAGAAAAAAGACTTATAAAAGTCATTGTTTATAATAAAGGGTTGGGTATATAGAGTACATAAAGAAATCACATTAAACTAAAGGTACTGACCTCTTCCACCAATAACCGATAACCTTGAAAACTCATTTTTGTTTTGGACAAATAAGATATTGATGTTAAATACATCATTCAAATCCAATCCAAGCAAAGTACAGTAAGTCCCTGTGTCCCTTAAATTTATCGTCATTAAGTAATAATACTGATGAGAACGTTATCCTTTTGTGATGTTTTTAATGTTTATTGCCAATAAAAGATAAAATATTGCATAAAGCAAGGTAAAATAGTATTTTGCAAAGCAGGGGGTGAGATTTATGTTTTGATGTGGTGACAGATTAATCTATGCATCATAAAGAAGAGAGTACCGCCCATATTTTTCCATTTTTATGTGGATGTATAACATGCTGTTCTGTTATGGCCCCCACCCCCCCCCCCACCCTCAGGGAACTCCACAATACCCGCGGGAACTTCCCCTCACTGTCTCAAACAGCCAGACTGCTCACGCACATGCTGCAGCTTCAACCCGCCAAGGTCAATGCACCTGTGTGACCGTTTGAATTCCAATCACAGGTGCTTTCCTTAAAGGTAAGCATGGTGTTAGATCACAAATATGTGATTAGAATGTTCTTAACTCAGCATTCTAATGCTGATGTAACAACCACTACTGGTCATTTAAAGCAATGGAGTTCTAGAACACTGACTTAGAATAAAAAAACAGTCCAACAAAGCTACTCTTTAAAGGGTTAATAGTTAGAATCATTAGAATTCCTCTAAAAGCAGCCCTGCGTCAAATTAATTGAAATCTGAAATCAATGCTTTAGAATACAGCGCAGTTATATATTCAATTACTGCATTATACATCACCAATTACTGCATTATACATCATTGCAAAAATTGTTGATAGTTAGTCAAAAACAATAAATGTACAAGCTACACGTCTAAATGTGTAATTACGAGGAATGACAGAGTGGAGGAAATCTCTACACAAGTTTCCTGCATAAAATGCACTGTTGAGATGGGAGTATCATTACCACTGAATATAATCTCACAACATACATAAAAGTAGTATAATGTGTAGTACGGTGGTTAGGGAACTGGGCTTGTACCATACAGGTTGACACTGCCGTTGTACCTTCGCGCAAGGTACTTGTGAAATGAATCGCTTCAGTATATATGCCGCTGTGTTAGATGGATACTGTGTAAAATGCAAAAGCTGTGTAAGTCTCTTTGACTGAGAGTCTCTGCAAAAGACCCGTAATACGGGATTTTAAAAACTGAGAGGGAGGATGTATTCAAAGGGGAAAAATGTGACATCGTGTGATTTCGGACGAGCAGGAAGCATCGGCTCTCCCAACATTAATAACACTGTCTTTAGTCACCACTGTGTGGTAAAAAGCCACTGACAGTCAGCCTATTCAGTACTGGCATATGACTATCATATTATAATTGATTAATTTATATTATTTCAGAGCAAATCAGAAACACATTTACTGTCTTGTAAGTCTGTCCTCTTTACTAAACCAAAAAACCTCCGTAAGTGAGTAAAGGGCAAAGGCACAAGTTCAAATAACACTCTGAGAAATAAAGGCAGTTTCCAACATATTTTCCAAATGTACCCTGAAAGTACAATAATGTTCTATTTGCGTACTAATAAGTACCTTTTCAGGCAAGAAAAGTACAAATTCATTATATATTGCTGACTAGGGGTACAATTTTATGTACCTTTTGGGTACATCCCAGTGTCGATGTATCCTACCTTTTCTTTCTGAGTGAAGGCAATAGAGCGTGGGTACACCCAGATTCTGAACAAAACCAGAAACACTGGGAATTTTACACTGCACATTATGAGTCATGAGCAACGAAGAGAAGGTGCTGATAAGGTCCCGTGCTGATCTGGGGTCAGTTCAGGGAGAGGTCCGGCAGGCCCAGGCTGAGGTGGTGTGGTGGTGAAAGAGAGGCGCTCCGCTGCCAGCCTGCCCCAGTTAAAGCGGGGTGCTGAAAGCGGGCCGGGCGTGTGGACGGGCCCTCTGGGTGAGGCTACATCCCTCTCAGAAGAAGCCCCGATTAAAATTTGAAGGCCCAGCTGTTGAGCCGTGCGAGTACGGCGCTCGTTCCGCGCGGCGCTGCCGTTCGTCTTCGGGGGGCCCCCCCTTCCTCTGCTGAGCCTGATCGGGAAACGGCTGCGCCCGTGGCATGGAGCGGCGTGTCGCGGTCTGCCGCGCGAGACGGGGTGTTGAATTACGGGCTGCTGAAGTCTTCCGGGCTGATCCTGCTCCAGCCCGCGGCTGTTCCTCTCCGCGCAAATGAGAATCGCTACAGGTTAAGCCAGAAGAGGAGGAGAGAGGGGAGAGGAGAGAGGGGAGAGGGGCTGTAGAAAACAGTGGCTCCATCCACCTCTCCTTAATTAGTTTTCGTATTCTTTTTTATTTCTCCAACCACCATTTCTTCACTAATAAAATGAATACAGTATGTTCCACTTCATTATCACCATTGAGGATCCTGCATGTAATAAATAAGGCACACATAAGCACACACACACACTCCCGCACACACACTCCCACACACACACACACTCCCGCACACACACGCACACAAACACAAACACACATGCACACACAAACACACATGCACATACAAACACCACATACACACACACTCCCACACACACACACTCCCGCACACACACTCCCGCACACACACACACACTCCCGCATGCACACAAACACACACGCACACACAGACACACAGACACCACATACGCATACACACACAAACACACAGACACGCACACACATCCGCACACACGCATGCAAACATACGCACACACACACACACGCACACACAAACACACGTACACACATCCGCACACACGCATGCAAACATACGCACACACACACACACGCACACACAAACACACGTACACACATCCGCACACACGCATGCAAACATACGCACACACACACACACGCACACACAAACACACGTACACACATCCGCACACACGCATGCAAACATACGCACACACACACACACGCACACACAAACACACGTACACACATCCGCACACACGCATGCAAACATACGCACACACACACACACGCACACACAAACACACGTACACACATCCGCACACACGCATGCAAACATACGCACACACACACACACGCACACACAAACACACGTACACACATCCGCACACACGCATGCAAACATACGCACACACACACACACGCACACACAAACACACGTACACACATCCGCACACACGCATGCAAACATACGCACACACACACACACGCACACACAAACACACACCATCCTCCCACTCCCCTTCCCCCACCACAGCATCCATCTTTGTAAGCCCCACGGACATGCTGGCACTATGGCGAAGGATAGCTCTCTTTAACAACTCCCGCTTTTTTCAAACTAGTAACAGAATCCCCAGGCTTTGTTGTTTTCAGGACCATCTTCTTTCACGAGTCTCAAACCAAAACTACAAAAAACAAGGCAGATCACTCACACGCTCGTCCCGTCTACGCTCTTCCACCTTTGTAGACATTTGATCCAAACTACAAAAAATATACTATAAAAAATAAAAGGTACTGCAGCCGTACAGTATGGTTCTGTCTGTATCTAGCGACAGCCCATTCTCTTATCCACAGACAGATGCACGCATGTAAAAGGGTGAGTAGCAGTGTGCAAGACATGTGTTGTTAGCTGTTACTTTGAACATTTTAACTCATGGACGTCATTTTTCTCATGGGAAAAAAAAATACATTTTGAGTGCTATAAGACATCAGAGAAAACACATTCAACAGTAATATTTCAATGAGTTTGGGATATACGGAGATGATGAAGAGAAATATGTACAAGTAATATATAAGGTAAGCTATTATTGATAAAACCTATTTTAGTGATCATGTGGTAAAATCAACAATACACTTCTATATGTCAACATGCACACTAAAAAAAAATAAAAAATCTATTCAAATTGGGTGTGTATATTATAATAAATTATAAATAATAGAATATACATTCATTGAGATTTAGTAAATTGATGACATTTTTGAACAAAACTGATAGTTTGCAATACACTGACATGTGTTATTCTTTTTCATAAAGAAATAAGATTAATTATTATTGCCACAATTTACACCATAAGAAAGCAGAAGAGCTATAAATATTATATTATGCAAGAAATCTCTAAATATTAAAGGCTTCAGAATGGCGAATTTGCGTGATCAAAGACAGTATGCACTATATGAGGCATTATTTATTCGAATGACAATTAATTTTTAATTGTATACTTATTTAATTGTTTGGGGAGTAATAATAATAGTAATCTATTTACAACCACTACAAACATCATCATTATCTTACTGTTATACTCATTTGGAGGGTGGTTATGTACCTTAACCACCACCAATATGTAACATACACTGCAGCCACTTTGTACCAGAACACTCGTCACACGTCAGATAAGGTGGAGAGGGTGGGATTCATTAAGCCAAATAAACCGGGGGATTATTAGGTGGCCAGATTGGGAGAATTTAGCCAGGACATTGGCAAGCCCCCTCTTCACTGTGAACAGCGCCACGGGATCTTTAATGACCGTAGTGAATTGGGACCTTGGCTTAACGTCACTTCTGAAGGATGGCGTCTCCTACGGCACAGTGTCCCCGGCATTGAACTGGGCTATAGTTTTCCACTGAGGCCAGAAGGAAGGTTTCCCCCACTGGCCCATTAACATAATTTCCACAGATTTCCCATCCTAACCACACCGAGCCCAAGGTGCCAATAAGGCTAACAGGTAGATTGGAAAGAGTGCCGTAGCATTAATTAGCATAACGTTTCAGGATCTGAAAATAAAAAGATACCAGTGACCCCTGTCCTTTTTCTCCACCCAACACACAGTCACCTTCGTCACAGAACTGGACACATAGACACATTTGAGGCAGGCCCTTCAGCTACTGTATGCAAGTTTGTACGTATGTTTCATTATTTTCTATTCATAAAGTATTTTGCATTTACTGTCACTTAATTAACCTAATTGCAAAAATGAAAAGTCAGTGAAATATCTCTTGTTTGTGCTACACACAACTTCAGTGCTTTAATAGAGATTTGGGCCTTGATTTACTAAGACATTTAGCATGTGCAAAACCTTTTAGCACATGCAAAACCAATAACATGACCAATAATTGGTCATATTTGTTTTGTGCCAATCACTGGTTGTGTTATTAGTTTTGCGTGTGCTATAAGGTTTTGCACCCGCTAAAGGTCTCAGTAAATCAGGCCCTCGACTTCAAAGTATTCAGAAAAATATAATTTAAAAAAGAAGGCTGAAAAAATTGTTGCTTTATTACAGTTTTTTACGATTGCTTTGACTCATTTTGCACAGCAGAATTTCAATGTACAAAACTCAAAATGCAAAGTGCCAAACTGACTTTCAAAATTCGTACTCTAAGACACTACATCCTATGCTGACATACAAAGTGTAAAACTGTTAACGCAAAGTGCTAAACTGACTTGCAGAATTCTTACCTTAAGACACTATATCCTATGCTGACATACAAAGTGCAAAACTGTTAATACAAATGCAGATCACTAAATCAATTCAACATGTGTTTGTACTCATGTCTCAGTACTTCCAACAACCTTGCCCAGGTGAGTAGCATTGCAACACAATTGATAATCTCTTCACCACTACATAAAATGCCACAGCGTGGAGCCAACATCTCAATGTGTGCTGTCATTTCCCGCAATGGAGTTGAGGCTCGTGACCCTCTGCTGGGGGTATACAACTCCATGCGCCTCATACATTTTCTGGAGGGGCTGTACAATCGTCTCGTACAGCCAAATGCTCAGATGGTGTTCATCATTGTCTGGGACAATGTAAGCTTCCATCGTGCATTGGCTGTGCGAGACTGGTTTACAGCCCATCCAGAGTTCCGATCACAATTCCTTCCACCTTACTCCCCCTTTCTAAAACCCATAGAGAAGTTTTTCTCGGCCTGGAGGTGGAAGGTGTATGATCGGCGTCCGTATGAGCAGGCGACATTCTTTCAGGCCATGGATGAGGCGTGCGATGACATTACAGCCCAGCAGTGCCAGGGGTGGATAAGACACTCCCGAAGATTTTACCAACGCTGCCTTGCAAATGAAGACATCAGATGCGACGTAGATGAAATGCTGTGGCCAAATGCAGCAGAGAGGCAAGATGCTGCTTAAGCACTGAAATGCATTTTTTTTTTTACTGTAAAGTTTTTTGTTATTGTAACTGCTTTTTCTTTTACTGTTTTTGCTGTTACTGTTGTTTTTGCTTTTACTGTAAAATACAGTTGAGTTTACTGCATTACTGTATGATTTGTTTTCAATGATTAAACTTCATATACAGTCACCTACTGTAATCTAATATTTAGTTTGTCTTCCATAAAAACACAAGCCATATATATATATATATATATATATATATATATATATATACACAGCAATCTATCACAAGGGATGCTTGCGGTACATCATTTCAAGTACTTATGAGGAAATGACCCTTGCATAGTCTTTTTTGATGGCAATTATTTTGTGTTTGACAGCATTATTTGATAATGGCCGTTGTATTTGGAAATGCATCAATAATTAAACTTCAACGATGAACATATCCAATGTTCTGGTGCTATGATAAACATTTTGCATATAATGTTCTCTGATTTGACACAGGTCTTTTTATTTTGCATGCTATATTACATTTTGAACCCAAAATGAGCAGTATAGCATTCTGTGTTAAGAGTTTTGCACATTGAAACTCTGTTGTGCAAAATGAATCAAAGCAATCGTATAAAACTGTAATACAGACTGAATGAGGCAATACACACACACACGCACACACACACACACACACACACACACACACACACAGTATTGTATTCATATCTTTGTGGGGACGTATTCATATCTTAGGGTTAGGACGTCCGAAACCTAACCCTAACCCTAAACCTAAACCTAGCCCTAAACCTAACTCTAAACCTAAACATGACCACACGCACACACACATGCACACACAAGGACAAAGACATGCACACACACACATGCATGCAAAGGTACACGCACACACACATGCACACACACACACACACACACACACACACACAAGCACAAACACATGCACACACACACATGCATGCACAAGTACACGCACATGCACACACACACACGCACACACACACACATGCATGCACAAGTTCACACACACACATGCACAGGCACACACACACATACACATGTATGCACACACACACACACATACACATGTATGCACACACACACGCACACACATGCACACACGGTTTATGGGATCAGCAGCATTTTGTGCTCTGGGCTGAAATAGGTGCTGAGTGCAGGTCCCCTCTGTATGTGCTAGTACTGAGGCCACATCCAGACCCTGTGGCACACGGCCCATAATGCACTGCTCCTAACACTGCAGCGGCCATTTCTACAGACACACAGAAAGGCAGAAGCAGATCTCCCCACTGCCATGACCTCCCCCAGCTCACCCTGCTGCAAAGACAGTAGGAGCCATAAAATGGCCTACTCTAGAACATTCCACCCCATGGAGCCACCCCATCCTCATCATGGCCTGTGTAGTTTACACACCAAACACTGTGGACAAACGCATCTCATGTCAGCAGAAAAGGAGAACACAAGGCCCCAAAAAGACTCTTGATATCATATTGTCTGGTACTCTTACAAGCGATACTATAACCTCTGCATTTGAATGGATCTCTATGGGAATTGGGGTGTGGGACTAGATTTAGTTGTAAATTATGCTGGAACAGTATGGAATATATAGTTGGCTAAATGGCTCTAAGTCATCAAGGGTCTGAGGTATGAAACGAGCCTCAAACCATCACTCTGCTGCCAGATATGCAGTAGATATAGATGGATCACTTTAAGGGTTGTTTCTGCTGACAAATTTTTCGATTGAACTCTATGGAAAAATAAGTCAGAAATAAAAATAAGAAGAAACCCTTCAAGTTATCCATCCATATCTACTACTGCTTCAGTGTAATTTACAGCTAAATCTAGTCCCACCCCCAATTCCCATAGAGATCCATTCAAATGCAGAGGTTATAGTATCGCTTGTAAGAGTACCAGAAAATAAGATATCAAGAGTCTTTTGATGTTGTTGGGTCACAGAAATCAGGAAGTCATGGCATGCAAAGGATATGCGACCAAATATAAAAAATTATTACTTTATTCTACATTATGTTAAACTGTCCATTATTTTTTGATGCCCGAAAATGGGGGGGACTATGTACAGAAGGTTCTATAATTCTGCACTTCAACCTCATTGTCATTGTATCCTTTCAAACACAAAGCGCTAGAGTACAGAACCAAAACAACAAAAAATGTGTCACTGTCCAATTCATTATGGTGCTTACTGTATATACAGTATATGTATGTGTGTGAGCGTGTGTGTATGCATGTGTGTGTTTGTGTGTATGTGTGTGAGCGAGTATGTGTATGTGTGTGTGTGTATGTGTGCGAGCGAGTTTCTGTGTGTATGCATGTGCGCGAGTGTGTGTGTATGTATGTGTGTGTGTGAACGCGTGCGTGTGTGCATGCATGTGTGTATATGTGCATGCATGTGTGTGAGCGAGTATGCATGTGTGTGTGTGTGTGTGTGTGTGCACGTGTGTGAGCGAGTATGCGTGTGTGTGTGTGTGTGTGTGTGTGCACGTGTGTGAGCGAGTATGCGTGTGTGTGTGTGTGTGTGTGCGCGTGTGTGAGCGAGTATGCATGTGTGTGTGTGTGTGTGTGTGTGTGTGACAGGTTGATCACAGCGTGTTTGGGGGGAGGTGTTTCCTGGCGACAGTCATTGAGACGTAGCTTGTCAGGTCTTCCGCCTCCTGGAGGGGCGCCCTGTCGGACTCCGTTTCCCCCTCGTCTCCGCGCAGCCCCCTGCTCTTATCGACAGTGTCTGGGAGCGTGTGCGGTAGGGGCTGGGGCTGGGGGGGGGTTGTGGGCGGGGACTGGTGGCGCTGCGCCAGCGTGCTAATCGTGATTGCCTCTGAAGTGGCTCTAATCGTCTGGGGGAGGCGGCGCCCGCCTTCGCGTTGTTTATACAAGGCTCTGTGGCTCGGCTGAGCGGCGTGTACCGGTTATTTGTAGTCGTAATATTTTTCTGAGAATAGGTTAAGACAAACACTACGGGAGGCTGCATATTAATGTGGAGGATCAGCGGCATCAAGCACATTCTCTTAATGAAGAGGGTCTATCTGGCCCTCACGCACGACTTCACAGCACCATAACCAGCTGGGACTGGGATTCTGTGATTGGCCCCAAAGTCACCTGACGCGTGGCCTTACACTGACCTCACAACAGCAAAGACCTGCCGTGTAACACGCATATCGGAGTGCACTGTGACAACACGTCCACATCTAACTTCTCAGATGTAAAACTGAAACACTCAAACTGCATGCATTACAATTTCAACTGCCGAAACACTTCTGCGTTTAACTGGTGCTCTTGAAAAAACGTGTTCTTAAATTTTTCTTTGATTTACAAAAATGAAAGTCTTCATGCAAACATGGTAAATAATAGAAGAAAAAAAGATCAACACATCTGTTTCTGATGTGGTATATTTCCTGTAAACACATTAAAATTATGAATATCATTTTAAGACAAACTGACGAACAGCCACAATCATCAAATAACCAGAAGCTATTCCCCAACCTTTGAAAATAATATCCACAGATTTTGTGCACATCAGCCACATGAAAGTTAAGTTAAATATTTGCATTTATGTGCCTTTATCTTACCTAAAGTAGCCAAAAAAGGTATAGGTATTTTTCTTTCAGTATGCAAATTAAGTTTACTCCATCCTGTACTTAGTTTATATTCTCTAACGAGCACGTTTCAATGAAAAGAAAACTTGTTGAAAATGGGTGACAGCACACAGCTTGGGTTAAAAAATGAGTATACAAATAAAACAGAGAAAATGGAGGACATTCATTTGTGGCCATGAATGCCTGAGTTTTAGCATTTAGCACTGAACCTGTAACCTGGGACATGGGCCAGTGTTGGTTTAGTGCGGCTGTGATCCAGGATTGTCACGCTACCTTAATCCCCTCAGCCGAGGGTCACCACTCACACTTCTGTCATTGTCAGGCTACGTGCTGGATATCCTCTCCCAACCCACATTCAGTTCCCACACAGACGCACGGTCACACACACACACACACACAGACGCATGCTCACACACACACACGCACATACACACACACACATACACACACGCAGGCGCACCTACCCATAGATATGCACACACACATAAACACACGTACATGCAAACACAGACACACACAGACACCACCTCACCTTCATGCAAGAGATGGAAATCGGACAGGCAGACACTCGAGCATGATCCAAATGTCAGGGAGAAGGCATGGATAAAGGAGCGGTCGCCGTGTTAATCAGACACACAGGCAGCTCCAGAACCTTCTTTACCATGCGCCATTCCCATACCATCACAACCAGCCTTCTTTACCATGCGCTATTCCCATACCATCACAACCAGCCTTCTTTACCGTGCGCCATTCCCATACCATCACAACCAGCCTTCTTTACCGTGCGCCATTCCCATACCATCACAACCAGCCTTCTTTACCATGCGCCATTCCCATACCATCACAACCAGCCTTCTTTACCGTGCGCCATTCCCATACCATCACAACCAGCCTTCTTTACCATGCGCTATTCCCATACCATCACAACCAGCCTTCTTTACCATGCGCCATTCCCATACCATCACAACCAGCCTTCTTTACCGTGCGCCATTCCCATACCATCACAACCAGCCTTCTTTACCGTGCGCCATTCCCATACCATCACAACCAGCCTTCTTTACCATGCGCCATTCCCATACCATCACAACCAGCCTTCTTTACCGTGCGCCATTCCCATACCATCACAACCAGCCTTCTTTACCATGCGCCATTCCCACACCATCACAACCAGCCTTCTTTACCATGCGCCATTCCCATACCATCACAACCAGCCTTCTTTACCATGCGCCATTCCCATACCATCACAACCAGCCTTCTTTACCATGCGCCATTCCCATACCATCACAACCAGCCTTCTTTACCATGCGCCATTCCCATACCATCACAACCAGCCTTCTTTACCATGCGCCATTCCCATACCATCACAACCAGCCTTCTTTACCATGCGCTATTCCCATACCATCACAACCAGCCTTCTTTACCATGCGCCATTCCCATACCATCACAACCAGCCTTCTTTACCGTGCGCCATTCCCATACCATCACAACCAGCCTTCTTTACCGTGCGCCATTCCCATACCATCACAACCAGCCTTCTTTACCATGCGCCATTCCCATACCATCACAACCAGCCGTCTTTACCATGCGCTATTCCCATACCATCACAACCAGCCTTCTTTACCATGCGCCATTCCCATACCATCACAACCAGCCTTCTTTACCATGCGCTATTCCCATACCATCACAACCAGCCTTCTTTACCATGCGCTATTCCCATACCATCACAACCAGCCTTCTTTACCATGCGCTATTCCCATACCATCACAACCAGCCTTCTTTACCATGCGCTATTCCCATACCATCACAACCAGCCTTCTTTACCATGCGCCATTCCCATACCATCACAACCAGGCATGAATCCTCAAAATCTAACAGAAACAACGCTGAGCTCATGATTAGCCAATCAAGCAAATAGAAAACACATTTTTTATACTATTTAAAAAAATGATTCACAAGCATTATTTTCAACACCGAAGAATTACTTCAACGTGCTATGCAGAATCATCATGTCAGTGATTGTAATTCAGAAATTTAAATAAAAAATAACACCTGAAACACAGTATGTACCATTCAATACAGTATCTATTTTAAATTCTGCGATTAAGTGCATGTGTTTTCATTGTAATTAGTCTCAAAGTCTGCAACACAACTCACTACACAAACAAACTAAAAAAGAACAATGGCTCTCAGCAGCTTTTATGCAAGGCTATTAAAAGGTTTGCAGTGAAACACATAAAATATTTGCAAGAGTGAAAATGCAAAGTTTTGAAGAGGTGTGATTCTACATCTCTACTCTCTGAGCTGGCTGCGCTTTCATTAGACCATGAGGGGGGGGGGGGAAACACATCTCTATTGAGGTGTGATTCTACATCTCTACTCTCTGAGCTGGCTGCGCTTTCATTAGACCATGAGGGGGGGGGGGGGGGGACACATCTCTATTGAGGTGTGATTCTACATCTCTACTCTCTGAGCTGGCTGCTCTTTCATTAGACCATGAGGGGGGGGGGGGAACACATCTCTATTGAGGTATGATTCTACATCTCTACTCTCTGAGCTGGCTGCTCTTTCATTAGACCATGGGGGGGGGGGGGGGAACACAACTCTATTGAGGTATGATTATACATATATAATCTATTAGCTGGCTGCTCTTTCATTAGACCATGAGGTGGGGGGGGGGGGGAACCCATCTCTATTGAGGTGTGATTCTACATCTCTACTCTCTGAGCTGGCTACTCTTTCATTAGACCATGAGGGGGGGGGGGAACACATCTCTATTGAGGTATGATTCTACATCTCTACTCTCTGAGCTGGCTGCTCTTTCATTAGACCATGAGGTGGGGGGGGGGGGAAACACATCTCTATTGAGGTGTGATTCTACATCTCTACTCTCTGAGCTGGCTGCGCTTTCATTAGACCATGAGGGGGGGGGGGAACACATCTCTATAGAAGTGTGATTCTACATCTCTACTCTCTGAGCTGGCTGCTCTTTCATTAGACCATGAGGGGGGGGGGGGGACACATCTCTATTGAGGTGTGATTCTACATCTCTGCTCTCTGAGCTGGCTGCTCTTTCATTAGACCATGAGGGGGGGGGGGGGGGAACACATCTCTATTGAGGTGTGGGGGGGGGGGGGGGGACACATCTCTATTGAGGTGTGACTCTACATCTCTACTCTCTGAGCTGGCTGCTCTTTCATTAGACCATGAGGGGGGGGGGGGGAACACATCTCTATAGAGGTGTGATTCTACATCTCTACTCTCTGAGCTGGCTGCTCTTTCATTAGACCATGAGGGGGGGGGAACACATCTCCATTGAGGTGTGATTCTACATCTCTACTCTCTGAGCTGGCTGCTCTTTCATTAGACCATGAGGGGGGGGGGAAACACATCTCTATTGAGGTGTGATTCTACATCTCTACTCTCTGAGCTGGCTGCTCTTTCATTAGACCATGGGGGGGGGGAACACATCTCCATTGAGGTGTGATTCTACATCTCTACTCTCTGAGCTGGCTGCTCTTTCATTAGACCATGAGGGGGGGGAACACATCTCCATTGCTGACAGCACGTTCTCAGATGACACTTAACCTTTGGATATTCTTTATTCCCTCTGATCGCTCGGCTGTTGGTTCATGTTAATTAACCCCGGGGCGCTGACGAGAGTTCAAGCCTTTGAAGAAAGCGAAAACAGGGGGGAAACGAACAGAGAGGAGAAGAAGAAAAAAAAACCTTGTTGTTCTCCCCCTGTCTTACTGTTGCATTTCCCAGTGTATGAAAGTTTTCCTCGGTTGCCAGGGCCAGACTTCAAACGTAAGTGGCTGTGAGTGTTTGAATGTCTTCTGGCTTCTCATGCCCCCCCCTCCCTCACCCCCACCCCCTTGGGTTCTCCCCCAAGCAAACCTGGACAGAACTGTCCACCCCCCCCTCCCCCTCAACCACCCCGAGGTGGCCTTGGATATGGAAATGTACGCGGGACTAGAACGCGCGATGACGCTCATAGCCTACAGCCTCTCATGCTAAAGGGTGGGGGAGATTCGTCTTTCTCTTTCGCTTTCAGCATTTGGCTGCTAGGGAAATGGTCCTTTTCTACTCTTGCTTGACAACACAAAGCAAATTAAAAAAGAGCCCCCCGGCAGGCAAAAAACACTGTGTGTGTTGCCTTACCCAAAAAAAGAGAGATGTTCCAATGCAATTATTTTGTTAACCAGTTCAGCGCTCGCTCCTTCTCTTGGCTCTGTTGCCAGAGCAGGGAGGCGTAGAAAAAAAGCCTTCCCTACACGATCCCTTGCCTGACCTCTGCCAGCGACCGCTGTGGTCAGTAAACATAACCCGCGGTCCAAGCGCCGCGCGTTCAGGCGTGCGCAGCCACTGTCGAGGAAGTTAAACCCGTTCAAATTCCGTGTCTGCGCGTCAGCCGGTTCTCAACACGCAAAACGTGTTACTGTATTATAGTGTGTACTACAGCATAATGCAAAGAAAATTAAAATTATGTGCACTACAATCGTTGATTTCGCATCAGGGTATGGCGGGTGGACGCACTTGAGAAAAGAAGAATGACAAAAAAACCCCTACAGGTTTATTTTCAGGCCTGGTCGTTTTTACCGTCGTCAGGAAGAAAGTTACCCACTTACCCAGCTCTTAAGTCCTCGTCCTCTCTGAAGCGCACAATTAAAAATGCTGTAATTATAATTAGCCACAGAGAATCGGGTAGGAACTTTCCCTCAAGGATACGTCTCGTGGTATGACTTTGATCAAAGCTACGCCCAGGGACAGATAGGCTGCAGCACATCTCCAGTGGCGATCGGAGAGCCAAACTTTGCTCTCGGAAGTTGACGCTTCTGGGGACGATTGGTTCAGCGGGGGGTTTGGGGGGGTTTAGCGCACATGCTCCTTCCAGAAACTTCCACGGCGGCCCAGACGTGACCAAAGAGCTCAACTAAAAGGGTGAACCAGGATGTCCTTTGCCCATTTGTGCGAAAGCCTTGATCAAAGGATACTTTAAAAAAATAAAAATAAAAATAAATAATTTTTAAAAGGGCTGCTGGCTTTTGTCTATAAATTGTAAGAGCAATTTATTGTTCAGGGTTTTTACACAAGAATTAAAAAATAAATAAGCATTTATTCTACCTCTCATGACATATCACATGTTGTATTGCTACACTCTTTTACTTTCAAGATCAAACGCCAATAGATTTAATTTGTGTGTGCAGCATCAAAATGGAGGAACAATCGGGTGTAGACTTGTTCATCAGTGATTTAAATTACAGAGGATGCATTGTGGGACAGACAATGTTGCGCTGTGATGCCTGAGTACATCATTCAGTCCATTCAATATTTACTGATCATGTTTTGTCTTGAATGTACCAAATGCTACATACAGGAATTGAGCAACCAGCAGTTTTAAATCCTCAACCTAGTCCCGTAGGGTGATACAAAACCGGCCATGATGTCACGCTGGGAGGCGTTCAGTTGACAAAGTATGCCCCGCCTATCTGCTCAATAGCGACACCTCTGGCCTATGATGCAGCTGCAGCCTGGCCACACCAGCTACAGAAAATAGGTCACTGTGTTCTGGAGAACACGGCTGAATTGATGGTGGATGTTGGTGTCAGTAACGGGCTCTACAGTTGCAATTGGGCATTCCAAATTGGGGAGAAAACAGGGAGGTGGGGGAGGGGTAGGGTGGAGTCAAAAAATTTAAATAAATGAACACATTTTTTCGATTGAAGGTCTTCACACAGAAGCTGGTATGGAGCCGTTGTGGAGAGGGGCATCCTGGGTAATGTGTCTACCTGACTGCACAAACATGCCTGCAGCACCTCCCATTACAAGTACCGTTTACTTTTCTCTTTTTTTCATCCTACAGAGGTCTGCAGGACCGAAAAGGCTTACCTGTCAGCATTATGAATATGAGCCCATTAATCACAGGAGCCATATAAATAAAGAGCCAGACACTTCAGCTAAACACACACTTAATATTCAGGCTTCTTCTGCAAATAGCCAAAGCTCTCAGCTTGCTTGACTTGCAACTTACTTGTTTATCTGTAACAGCAGGGAGTTATAACTCACCAACACAGTGTACAGCAAAACCAACCTAAACAACACTTCATAAACCACAAGAATAGATTCTTCATTCACTGATAACAATTGCAACCCTACTTGATCTAATTATTCATAAGTAGATTAATTGAATATGGATTTATTAAACCCGAGCCACTCTTAAAGTAAATCACTACATGTCCGAAAGAAACATTAAATGAATCATGTCAAATATTAAATTCTCTAAATAATCCTGTATTTTTCACTGGAAATTCATATTTTGGCTCTGTCTCAGGACGTAATAAAACATATCTCTATTAAAAAAATTAAAAATAGAATTTTTTATCCCAAAGTTATTTTTTTACCTATTTTATGCCAATATATTTGTGTCTGTGCAGGTGTGCGAGTCATTAAAAAACTTCCCAGATCTAAATACAAGTGCAGTTTGTACTTTGGAGCATCACTTTAAGGCGCTGTCACTTTGCCAGTACTTATACAGCTGTGATTGTGCTTCTGTGTCATGGGTTCAACAGATGATTGAATTCATGAGAAATGTATCCAAGATGCTAGAAAAACAATACAGGTTCATAACTCAAACCTAAGCACAAAGTGCACTGCAGTAAGTCTGAGTCTCACCCTGGTTTTTAACATCAAGGCAAAAACCACAAGATGGCTGAATTCCGCTCCTACAGTCCCCTTGTATGTACACAGATTTTACATCTCTTTTATAATTACGTGCGTAACATCGCCGGGCGGATCTTAACACAATCATTGTAATGTAGTCCGTGCATTCTGCAGTTTCTGAATGTCGAATAGATCACTTGTCATTACATTCCCTTTCACTTTCTCTCTCTCTCTTCTTGTTCTCTCTTTCCCCCACATTTTCTTTCTTTCTTTCTTTCTTTCTTTCTCTTATAAAGCAATGCAAATGAGGCTCTGAGCCAGGAAGCCAAGACCTGGCATTTTAAAAGTTTTATTTATGCCCGCCTTCTGCGGTTTAATCCCGACACTCCTTTTACTTCCGCCGTGTGTGCTCCTGTTCAGGGGAATATGCGAACCCCGCCAGCCCGCGCCGCGCTTTCAAGTCGGGATGGGCTTTTAGCAGGAGAGCAGAGAATCAGGTGCGTTTAGAGGGAGCCTGGAGGGACGAGTCGGGGAGGAGACGAAGCTCGCCCGTAATCCGGGCTGACACTCTCCCGATGCCGCGCCTTCGTTATAAATATAAGGGGGAGCAGACCTCCGTGTGCCGCGTACAGGACAGGAGATATCAGAAAGAAGTCTTTGATATCTGCTCCTCAACAGTTCTGCTCCCAATGACGGCAGCCCACGTTGACAGCCCCCCCCCCCCCCCTTCATTTGATTGTCTTTCCTTGTATTTTTTTTGTGAGAAGTTTCTCTACAATTAGCATAAATATTTAATCTGTTCCGTCTGAGCTCTGGGGTTGCTGTGGAGGGAGAGACGGGAAAGGAATCGGCTGATTGCTGTGAGGATTTTTGCCACAAACATGACTCTGAACCCCAATTAGAAAAGTACCCCATCTTTGTAGAGCGCTGGTTCAGCCTGATCTTGCTCTCTCCACACAAAAAAATGTATCGACATTGTACAGCAGCTGTCTGGGAACCCACACTTTTTACAGTGAAGTGGATAAGAGGCAGCCTTTCTTTTTCACTGACTGATATCACTTCAGACGCTGTGCGTGTTAGCTTTCATCTTCCTGCCTTTTTAAATTGTTATTGGGGGGAAATTAAGCCCATTAGACTGCATCAGATCTCCTGCTTATTCTACATCAGGATCAGACTTTCATACACGCTCTCCTGCTTACTCTACATCAGGATCACTTCCATACACGCTCTCCTGCTTACTCTACATCAGGATCAGACTTTCATACATGCTCTCCTGCTTACTCTACATCAGGATCACTTTCATACATGCTCTCCTGCTTAATCTACATCAGGATCACTTTCACACACGCTCTCCTGCTTACTCTACATCAGGATCAGACTTTCATACACGCTCTCCTGCTTAATCTACATCAGGATCACTTTCATACACGCTCTCCTGCTTACTCTACATCAGGATCAGACTTTCATACACGCTCTCCTGCTTACTCTACAGCAGGATCACTTTCATACATGCTCTCTTGCTTACTCTACATCAGGATCACTTTCATACACGCTCTCCTGCTTACTCTACATCAGGATCACTTTCATACACGCTCTCCTGCTTACTCTACATCAGGATCACTTTCATACACGCTCTCCTGCTTACTCTACATCAGGATCACTTTCATACACGCTCTCCTGCTTACTCTACATCAGGATCACTTTCATACATGCTCTCCTGCTTACTCTACATCAGGATCACTTTCATACACACTCTCCTGCTTACTCTACATCAGGATCACTTTCATACACGCTCTCCTGCTTACTCTACATCAGGATCACTTTCATACACGCTCTCCTGCTTACTCTACATCAGGATCAGACTTTCATACACGCTCTCCTGCTTACTCAACATCAGGATCACTTTCATACACGCTCTCCTGCTTACTCTACATCAGGATCAGACTTTCATACACGCTCTCCTGCTTACTCTACATCAGGATCACTTTCATACACGCTCTCTTGCTTACTCTACATCATGATCACTTTCATACACGCTCTCTTGCTTACTCTACATCATGATCACTTTCATACACTCTCTCCTGCTTACTCTACATCAGGATCACTTTCATAGACGCTCTTCTGCTTACTCTACATCAGGATCACTTTCATACACGCTCTCCTGCTTACTCTACATCATGATCACTTTCATACATACTCTCCTGCTTACTCTACATCAGGATCACTTTCATACACACTCTCCTGCTTACTCTACATCAGGATCAGACTTTCATACACGCTCTCCTGCTTACTCTACATCAGGATCACTTTCATACACGCTCTCCTGCTTAATCTACATCAGGATCACTTTCATACACGCTCTCCTGCTTAATCTACATCAGGATCACTTTCATACACGCTCTCCTGCTTACTCTACATCAGGATCAGACTTTCATACACGCTCTCCTGCTTACTCTACATCAGGATCACTTCCATACACGCTCTCCTGCTTACTCTACATCAGGATCACTTTCATACACGCTCTCCTGCTTACTCTACATCAGGATCAGACTTTCATACACGCTCTCCTGCTTACTCTACATCAGGATCAGACTTTCATACATGCTCTCCTGCTTACTCTACATCAGGATCAGACTTTCATACACGCTCTCCTGCTTAATCTACATCAGGATCACTTTCATACACGCTCTCCTGCTTACTCTCCATCAGGATCACTTTCATACACGCTCTCCTGCTTACTCTACATCAGGATCAGACTTTCATACACGCTCTCCTGCTTACTCTACATCAGGATCACTTTCATACACGCTCTCCTGCTTACTCTCCATCAGGATCACTTTCATACACACTCTCCTGCTTACTCTACATCAGGATCACTTTCATAGACGCTCTTCTGCTTACTCTACATCAGGATCAGACTTTCATACACGCTCTCCTGCTTACTCTACATCAGGATCACTTTCATACACGCTCTCCTGCTTACTCTACATCAGGATCACTTTCATACACACTCTCCTGCTTACTCTACATCAGGATCACTTTCATACACGCTCTCCTGGTTACTCTACATCAGGATCACTTTCATACACACTCTCCTGCTTACTCTACATCAGGATCACTTTCATACACGCTCTCCTGCTTACTCTACATCAGGATCACTTTCATACACGCTCTCCTGCTTACTCTACATCAGGATCACTTTCATACACGCTCTCTTGCTTACTCTACATCAGGATCACTTTCATACACGCTCTCCTGCTTACTCTACATCAGGATCACTTTCATACACGCTCTCCTGCTTACGCTACATCAGGATCACTTTCATACACGCTCTCCTGCTTACTCTACATCAGGATCACTTTCATACACGCTCTCCTGCTTACTCTACATCAGGATCAGACTTTCATACACGCTCTCCTGCTTACTCTACATCAGGATCACTTTTATACACGCTCTTCTGCTTACTCTACATCAGGATCACTTCCATACACGCTCTCCTGCTTACTCTACATCAGGATCACTTTCATACACGCTCTCCTGCTTACTCTACATCAGGATCACTTTCATACACGCTCTTCTGCTTACTCTACATCAGGATCACTTTCATACACGCTCTCCTGCTTACTCTACATCAGGATCACTTTCATACACGCTCTCCTGCTTACTCTACATCAGGATCACTTTTATACACGCTCTTCTGCTTACTCTACATCAGGATCACTTCCATACACGCTCTCCTGCTTACTCTACATCAGGATCACTTTCATACACGCTCTCCTGCTTACTCTACATCAGGATCACTTTCATACACGCTCTCCTGCTTACTCTACATCAGAATCACTTTCATAGACGCTCTTCTGCTTACTCTACATCAGGATCACTTTCATACACGCTCTCCTGCTTACTCTACATCAGGATCAGACTTTCATACACGCTCTCCTGCTTACTCTACAGCAGGATCACTTTCATACACGCTCTCCTGCTTACTCTACATCAGGATCACTTTCATACACGCTCTCCTGCTTACTCTACATCAGGATCACTTTTATACACGCTCTCCTGCTTACTCTACATCAGGATCACTTTCATACACGCTCTCCTGCTTACTCTACATCAGGATCAGACTTTCATACACGCTCTCCTGCTTACTCTACATCAGGATCACTTTCATACACGCTCTCCTGCTTACTCTACATCAGGATCACTTTCATACACGCTCTCCTGCTTACTCTACATCAGGATCACTTTCATACACGCTCTCCTGCTTACTCTACATCAGGATCACTTTCATACACGCTCTCCTGGTTACTCTACATCAGGATCACTTTCATAGACGCTCTTCTGCTTACTCTACATCAGGATCAGACTTTCATACACGCTCTCCTGCTTACTCTACATCAGGATCAGACTTTCATACACGCTCTTCTGCTTACTCTACATCAGGATCAGACTTTCATACATGCTCTCCTGGTTAATCTACAGTCAAAAATATGCAGTACACTGATGAATACAAAACACATATTACAGTACTGCTTTCAACGTAAATATTTTATCTATGCACAAAATTTATGAATTTGTGTTTCTTTGTCATGTCATTAAAGCCTCATGTGAAAAGAATATTGCTGTTATTGCCACAGGAATGTGGTCATCGCCAATGCTCTTAATGTTCTGGCTAGGCCTAGAAGCCTTTCAACAACAAAACTAAATATATACTTACATCTTATTTCAAAGGACTCCGAAAGCCCTTACTGGCTGTGGAGCACTTACTGTGGAGAACTTTACTTTAGGACAGGAAGTGGATCATTAAAATGGAAGAATTTTTTTTTTAAACAGGATGAGAGAGCATGAATTTCTGCTAGCCCTCGGCTATTCATGCAGCTCCACTGAAAACATCACAGGACAAGAACGAAAACACTGCTCAGACCTGCGTTTCTCTTCGCTATTTGATTTTTGCTCACGGACTTTCGAGCTGATTTATTCTACAGAGATCCTTCTTTTTTTTAATCATCCAAATATCAAACATAACAACAAGGAAGGCATTCTGTCAAAAGAGACCCCCCCCCCTCCCCCTCTCCCTCTCCCTCTCCCTCTCCCTCACACGTGTAGTGGCGGAATAACGGGGGAGGGGGAGGGGGGGGGCAGACGAGCGGGCCGCCGCGTTTTCGGAGCACACATCCCTGCTGCGATCGCGCTGCGCCTTTTGTCAGGGCCCCGCTGATCTTATCAAAAGCTGAAAGTCCCTACGTCCTCAAACGCGCTGGGAGACCTCGCCATCTTTGGGCTAATTACACATAAAAAGCCCCATTCTGCAGGGAGCCCCAGGTCTCCAAAAACTGGATCTATGAGGTAATTACCTGAGCCCCCCTCCTCTCCTCACAGAGGGCCCTCTTCCTACCACCCCCCCACCCCCCTTTCCCCCCACCCCACATTAATCCCCCATCAACACTAAGTTCAGAAAGCAATGGAGAGATAGCTGTCAGGTTTCGCCACCAGAAAAGCCATTGAGGGGGGCCATTAGAGTCATTACTGGGAGTCTCTCATGGATAATAGAACAAGGTGTTCCTTTTAATGATAAACAAAATGACTCGGCGATGTCACAGAGATCACTCAGAGCCCCGGTTACCCTCGTCCCCTTGCATGGGTAAGCAGCGCACATATGCAAAGTGCAGCAAAGGCGTTTGGTGTCCGGGCCAGAGCGCTCGCCTCCATAACTTGAAGGCATGCGGGTGTGTCTTCCTGCACGCACCTTCAACAGGGCCTAATGCTATGCACAGCGCTGGCCACTTTCATCTAAGCAACTTCTCCACACATTTCCATGTCTTGTGTTTACATTAGCATAGCGCCTTTTCTTTTTACCCTTCCTCTAATCAACTGTCAGCCGCAAGAAAGCACCAGCTCTGCATTCCAGAAAGAATAATGAATAACTGTGGACCGTGTGGCAAACATAAAACAAAACTGAATAAGATAAAACTGAAATATTGATAGACTTGAATATAGACAAAAATAATACATATATGTATATACATACATACATACATACACTCTCAGATAAAAGGTACAACCGCTTGTCACTGGGGTGGTTCCCTATAGGTACATAAAATTGTACATTGGCCCAAGCCAGCAATACAGAATTAATTTGTACCTTTTTTGCTTGAAAGGGTACTAATTATTACCTTATTAGAATATTATTGTACTTTTAGGGTACATTTGGTAAATTTGTTCCTTAAAGAAGAAAAATGTAACTGCAATGTACCTTTATTTCTGAGAGTGTACATACACAAAGTGTGTGTGTGTGTGTGTGTGTGTGTGTATATATATATATATATATATATACAGAGAGATTTTCATCTTTTGGGAGAATAGCAGCAGCAGGTTCATATCATATGCTGCGTCTATGTTTATTTTTATTAATGTACACTTTGCCGCAAATCAAAACAAAATAAAGATATTTTAGGAATGTTTTGTTGCTGAAAGATAGCTGGCAGGAACGCAGCTCGGCTCTGGCTCGACGTTTCATGCGCCGCTGCAGTGTTCTACCGTGCGGGCTGCGGAGAACCAGAGCCACTGCAGAGGAAGAGAAGGCCTTTGTAATGTCATCTAAACGCCAGCGCGCAATGCTATAAATACACCGGGCGCATTCTGGCAGGGGGCTGAGAACACAAGGTGATTTGTTGGTCGTTTGAAGATGCAAAGTTTAGAAAATATCGTTAATTACCAGCACCTGAAAATGATGGGATTTCAAATTCTCTGGCTGTTGGTTTTGTTTTGTTTTATGAGTGAACGTGCACAAACACATATTCCTGAAGCAGTGAGGATTTGTTTTATTTTTAACCCCGCTGTTACTGGCATATTCAAGTGACTTGAATTTATAGATAAGGACTGGTTCTACTTCTTCTCACCACTGGAGCACACGGCACCAACCCCCTCCCCAATGTTAATACAAATATTGACTTGTTTTTATTCACACTACACCATTGAAAAATTAGCTTGATTTCACCCTTTCTCCTCCCGTCTGGAGAATTTCATGAATCCCCACCCGTTTGGAACCGTCTACCCCAAAATGGCCACCCGCAGATGACCTGCGGGTTCTAACTCCGCTGGAGAATCCGCACAGCAAATCACTGCGGGGAAACGCAACCGCCATCACCGTCTCCAATGAGAGTCCAATCAAACCTTGTGACTGCTTTATTAAGCAGGGCCTGCATGGCCGCCCGCTGCAGATCCAAGTCCCTCATCAGAAGACTGCTGCCGGCTTTTATCAATTCTGACCACCCCATCCTTTCATATTTCCACTGGAATCATGTTAGGGGACTAATATATTCCCCAGCTCTTTATAGACTTGGGTCACCCAATGAGTTATTATTACACCCTAAGAATATGCAAATTGAAGTACTCTGAAGGTGTGTGTTTTTTGATGGAAGAATACAAATCACTGGAGACATGACACTTTTTTAATTTTGCTGATGAATGTAATGCCTTTGAAAAAAGAAGGATTGATGACAGGTCATAATGAAGTCTCAATCCCTCCTCCCTCCCCCTTCAGTGTGAGCTCCAGGGGCCAGCTGACAGAGCCCTCGTGGGGGAGCTCCCGGGCCCCACCCCAACACCGTATATATATACGGACGGCAGGTCGGCAACAGGGCTGCGAGACGTAAAAAAGAGCCGAGCAAAAACACGCATTTCCAACACTGAAAAGTCCTGCTCTACGGGGACAGGTCGTATTATACACAGGTGCAGCTCAATAAATTTGAATATCGTGAAAAAGTTCAATATTTTTTGTCACTCATTTCAGAAAGTGAAATTCATATATTATATAGATTCATTACACATAGAGTGAAATATTTCAAGCCTTTATTTCTTGTAATTTTGATGATTATGGCTTACAGCTAATGAAACCCAAAATTCAGTGTCTCAGAAAATTAGAATATTTTGCTTTAACATATTTTTAAAGTATCATATTTAATATTTGGTCGCATATCCTTTGCATGCTGTTACTTCCTGAAGTCTGTGACCAATCAACATCAAAAGACTCGATATCTTATTTTCAGGTACTGTTACAAGCGATACTATAACCTCTCTGCATTTGAACTGATCTCTATGGGAATTGGGGGGTGAGACTAGATTCAACTGTAAATTACACTGGTACAGTATGGAACACATGGCTGGCTAAATGGCTGTAAGTCAAGGGTCTGACTCATTTTCCTATAGAACTCTATGGGGAAAAAAGTCAGGAGAAACAACCCTTAAAGGGATCCATCCACATCTACTCCATATCTGGCCGCAGAGTGATGGTTTGGGGCTCGTTTGATACCTTAGACCCTTGATGACGTACAGCCATTTCGCCAGTCATGTGTTCCATACTGTACCAGCGTAATTTACAGCTGAATCTAGTCTTACCCCCCAATTCTCATAGAGATCAGTTCAAATGCAGAGAGGTTATAGTATCGCTTGTAACAGTACCTGAAAATAAGATATCGAGAGTCTTTTGATGTTGACTGGTCACAGACTTCAGGAAGTAACAGCATGCAAAGGATATGCGACCAAATATTAAATATGATACTTTAAAAATATGTTAAAGAAAAATATTCTAATTTTCTGAGACACTGAATTTTGGGTTTCATTAGCTGTAAGCCATAATCATCAAAATTACAAGAAATAAAGGCTTGAAATATTTCACACTATGTGTAATGAATCTATATAATATATGAGTTTCACTTTCTGAAATGAGTGACAAAAAATATAGAACTTTTTCACGATATTCAAATTTTTGGAGCTGCACCTGTACATAGGGTCATTACATCTTAGGTAGCCACTGTATGTTTTAATGCAACATTCCACCACACTATTTTCGATTCGGCATTCATCTACCAATGTACACTTGTTACCGTAGGCACAATGTGGCAAGCAGCAAACCACATACATCCCCCCCCCCTCAGAATTTAAGAATTTAGCTTCAGTGCATCACTCAAGAATACAATAAGAACCCAGTTTGATACAGTTAGAAATAGGTAAGGACTGGTTCCTCCAAAAAGATTCAAGACAAACGCAAGGGAATCAAACCGGCAACCTTCTGGTTACAAGCCCAGTGTCTTGGCCCTCTACGCCACACTGCTGCCCATGGGTGGGGAGGTGGGGGGCGGGGGTTGCGGACATGCAGGAATGCCCACGCGTCTGGGTGGGGGGGTGTAATGTCTCTCGCTGAAGCTTGGCGAGCCGAGCTGAGCTGTGCACCGCAGAGAGTAATGGCCTCTATTCATTATTAGCCCTGTTGATTTTCATTTACTCTTGGCTCCAACAATTAACTGGAGCAGCTGTGGAGGAGGTGGAGGAAGAGGGACACGCAGAGGTCACACTCCAGAGGAAGTGATAAATTAAACACTATTATCAGCTCTGAAACTCTCGCTGCATCTCTCCCTCTCTCTCTCTCTCTCTCTCTCTCTCTCTCTCTCTCTATCCCCCCTCTCTCTATCTCTCTCTACTCTTATCAACAGGCAATGAAGATCTGTGATGGGTTTTCATTGTTTTGTTTTTGGGTTTTTTTCCTTGGGAAATTTTTAGGTACTTTAGGAAAACTGGGTTTTTGTTGTGTTCATATTTACAGATGAATGGATGCATGATTCAGCAGTAAATTGCAATACTTATTGGTCACAGTTTTGTGCAGTGGGACTCAAGAGTCTAGGTAACCTGCAGCCTGGAAAAGCACAACCTCAAAAATTCTACTATTTTAGGTACCTTGAGGCTGCTGCTTATTCATGCTACATTTTGCATTTTGAAAACATCTAATTGTTGTTGATAAGCACAAGTATACTTGTCCAGCATGCATTTGGTAGCCTACTCAGTGCACTTTGTCATGCACAAACTAGCCACAAAATATATATAAAATATATAAATATTTAAATATACATACAAATGCATGAACTACAATTGGTCATTTTTTAAAATCATGTTGATGACTTTTAGAAAGGTAGAAATCCGTGTGGCAATGCTTCTGTAATGCCTCACCTGGACCACCCTTAAACTGTCTAGGGCATATCTTCCACACTGGTTCTGAAACACAGCCACTCTGGCAATGAAGCCATGATTAATCTATGGAATTGACTTATTATAGCAAACCCACGTGCCTTTAACCATAGGCGGCCAACTTGACGGTCACGCCCACCCAGAACTAAACACATATTGATATTATAGGGCAAACTAATGTATTAGTGTGATGTTCATTTGTGCTTGGGAAGCTCTCGGCAGCGCTATTCGTCATCCCGAGTGGGACGAACACAATTACGCCCGTGCGCGACCTTCGCTTCTGGAGTCCGTTTCAGCGCGTGCCGTCTCGTTGAATTAATACGGCAGTTTGAAAAGACAAAGCTCCTGCCGATGCAAATGAGCCCGGACACGCAATACTGCTGATTGGACTGATATAATTAGAATAATATTGCTTGCGGCATTAATAACAAGGAAAGGAAATAAATAACAGAGAGATAACTTAATGGGCGCGCGCTGAAATGCCGCTTTTAAATGTGCTAAGGCCAGCGCTTTCTGTTTGCTCATGGGCCGCTGATTATTTGATTATTGATGTGGCATTACGATGGAAGGTGAATGCTCTCGCATGCTGAGCTTGGTGGCAGGACGCATTTAAACCCACATAATTCAACCAAACATAAAGGGTTTGCATATAAAGTACAGTTTTAAATCTATAGTGTTTCTGCATGCTTAAAGTGTGTTTTGCCAATATCCAAGTTAATTGTCAAAATAGTCTCACTGTAACATGCGTTGTTTGTTCCTAATACACAAACAGGGAGTCTGAGCTGAGCACCATGAACAAAAATATTTTTCGATATTTCAAGACATGTAGGATTAATGGTAAATGAAGAAATGGGTTCACATGAACTCCACTGCCAACAATGACTAAATGATTGAATGGTATGTGGTCTTGTTCATCAGAGTGTAATGATCAATGAGATACCATTGATAGTGTGGTTATGGGCTTGGTGCTCTACCTTCAGCTGAGAGCTATCCAGGCTAACAACCAGGGAGTCAGGGTATTTCAAAAATGGAAGAGAGAGAAAATACTGTCAGTATAAGTAAGGTGTGTTTATTCGCTGAGGTAAGCTATTCTCGCCACAAACAATATCCAACCTGTCAAATGACAACCATATAGAGCATGTGTCTAAAGGGAGAACCCAACTGTGTGTGTGCTTCAGGTAACTTCACACCATTCTTCTGGTTACACATTTATATAAGTGTAAGTGTAAAGTGTATATATATATATATATATATATATTATAAAATATAATTTTCCCCGGCATTTGACTCATATTACAGGATAAATCATCACTTACTGAAAATGAAGCTAATTTTGAGGGAAATGCAATGAAACAGCAGCTATCAAAACTACTGCGATACGGATATGACCTGTGATACGGATATGACCTGTGATATAGATATGACCTGTGATACGGATATGACCTGCGATACGGATATGACCTGTGATATAGATATGACCTGTGATACGGATATGACCTGTGATACGGATATGACCTGTGATACGGATATGACCTGCGATACGGATATGACCTGCAATACGGATATGACCTGTGATACGGATATGACCTGCGATACGGATATGACCTGCAATACGGATATGACCTGCAATACGGATATGACCTGTGATACGGATATGACCTGTGATATAGATATGACCTGCGATACGGATATGACCTGTGATATAGATATGACCCAGCTCAACATTTGTTGATAATAATTTGGCCAAATGAGGTACTCTTTCTAACACATACATTATGTTAACATTTCAGAGAAGGCAGTTTTAAAGGAGTCCCAGGATGGTCTTCTCATCTCTCTATGGTCATGCTAAGTACGTCGGAGAGCTTTATGGTGTGTTCCTGGTGCATTCTGGCGTGCCGTGTACCACCTTATGGAGAGTCAAAGCTATGACCGCTGCTAGAGAGAACTGCCGTGGCCTTTTCACTGCCCTACATTGCAACCGGATGCTCGGATGCTGCCTTCCGTGAGCGCAGAAAGCGCTCCGTGGATGTGGTGAATATGAACGTTCTCTGGGCCCGAACACAGACGCAATGCGACCCCATTAAAACCTTGCGGCGGCCGCTGTTTATTCAGAATGCGGCGGATAAAAACGAAACTATATTTAAAAAGCGGGCTTGACCTACGCGAGCTGCTTTGAGAGCCAATTTTCTTGAGCCGTCGTCGGGCGGAGGGAGATCGGCGAGCAAAGTTCTCGCAGGTTAGAGGTGAGCTCAAGGGAGCAGCAATTAAAGCATTGGAAAGGCAGATCCCCTCCTCCAGGGGGCCTGTCCGGGCCCGGATTAGGCCATCATACAGTCTTAATCATAACCGGCGGTGAGCAGCTCAGCTGGGGGAAAGCAATGGGGCCCTGGAGGCCATGCCCAGAGGAGCGGAGCGCTATGCTGAGGTGATCTGCGCGTGTGAGCAGACCAAAGGGAACTCTACGTACAGAGGCGTAGGGACGGGGACCGCCACATACGGCCCACTGCACATATTTTGTGGCAAAATACATGGAGAAGCGGTAGCAACCGCCATCGTGAAGATTGGGAGCCGATGTTATGGACCCACCAGGTTGTCCGTCCACTGCTCCGTTCCTATAGCATCTGAGACCGAAGTTTTAGCAGATGCTACGTGAACGGGACAGCACTGCCGGCACACGTGAACGTTGCATTATTCATACGCGGACCTTATCCATAACTTCCACTGGGACTCAATGCAACCTACTGAAATGTGCAAAAAATTACATAAATAAAAAAAAGCGGAATTACCATACATTGTCTATATCTCATGCAGATGAGACATGTATTGAATGCTCCTTTCTTTTTAGCTGTTCAGCTTGTGATTCAGCGCACATTGGCTGTGGCGCCGAACTTGAATTGTCACACTGTACATGCATTAACCCCGCACTGGTCTGATCAGCCATAATGCGCCGCAGAGGAGACCTGCTGGGATTAATGCACAACTCATCACTGAAAGCGCGTCCTTCAAGGGGTTCCAGGTTTACAAGTTTTATTACCAGGTTTAGATTGCGCGCGCGCGCGTGTGTGTGTGTGTGTGTGTGTGTGGTTGCAAAGAGCACAAATGTATTTTCCCATTCCCCTATAAATAAATTAATAAATAAAGGACACAGACTTCGAACAAGCCGCGCACAGATCGATCTGTTAAAATAAAATAAAATAATAGACGAACATGCTGCTGAATGCTACTAACTACAATTTGCACTGAGAAAATAAGCTCTCCAACACAGTCCTCGTTTTTGTTTCTAAGAACTAGAAGGGAATAAGAGATTAAAGAGATAAAAACTTCTCTTTTATGTCTTAAGCAGTTGGCTAATTAGCTGGATTAAAAAAGGAGCTTTGGGAAGAGAATTAATTTCTGGGTGAACACTAGTTAATTGAGCTTGAAAAACAAATGGAAAGAAAAGACCAAGTGACGACGAGGCCCCGAGGGACGATGTTGTTCATTAGGTGTCACTGAAAATGATACAACCCATTTATACAGTAACATGTCTTTTTTTCCTTCTTCTTCTTCTTTCTTTCCATCCTAGCAATCTCTACCGCTGCTTTACATATAGACATGCTGATACTATGGCATTCAGTGAAACAGGGCTTCCTGATATAGGCTACACGCGCTGCTGAAACGGATAGCATGTATAATTCATGGAGCTGCACGTCCCCAAGTTAATTTCGCCCGGGGCACTGTTTATTTCTGCTTTGTACTTTGTTTAAAGCCAGTTGTTGACAACTCTTGAGCATGTCAAACTATCACCGCTAATAATTGCTTAAGGAGCTGGAACTTTCGCAAATGTTGGTTCCAGCACAAAATACATTCTCCTCGCCCTCTCCACAACTCCTTCTGATGAATTTTTGATTCCTCCCCCCTTACTCTTAACAGAGATTCCTCTGTAATTCAAAGCAATAGCTGTAAGTGAAATAATAAAAAGGAATAATGTAGCGCACTTCTCTGAACAAGACCGCTCTTTTTTAATGTGCAGTGGGAAAATCGTCAAGCAGTGCTCTTTTTACTGTCTCGCTATCTTTTTTGATTATCTGAGTTTTCTCTCTCTCTCTCTCTCTTTTTGTTCTTGACCCAAGAATCTGAAAGTAGCTGCTACAGTAGTTGAATTTGAATATGCTACGGGGCGGCGTGTGGCGTGGCGGAAGACGAGGCGGTATCAGCGCGGCCCAAGGCGGTTCCTAGTTCTTTGGGTCAATGCCATTTCTCTTCAGATCACTCCAGTGCCACTCAACCTGAGTTGCCAGTTGATTAGTCCCAATTAGCCAGCCTGTCACTTTCCCCCGGAGAGAGAGAGAGCGAGAGAGAGAGAGAGACGAACAGATCCTGTTATCATTGCTTCCCGTCAGAATCGGACGCGCGCTCACAAAGTGATCGCTGTAGGCTGGAGGAATTATTCTGAGAGAAGACAAGCGCGGGAGTAGGAAGGAGAAAGACTTTAAAAAAAGAAATAAAGAAAATCACTCAGTTCCGAGAGAGTTTTGAAGAGCTCGTAACTCAGAGACGTCTCTTCGGGTTTTTTCGTAGTCCTCTGACAGCTTTCCCAAGTCACCCCCCATTCTTCTCGAAAATTCACCACGAAATCTGGAGAGGAATGCTGGGTTCGGTTCGACATCCTTAGTGTGCCATATTATGTACTTTTCAAGGTCGAAAAATATTTTTTAATAAAATAATTATGTAGGAGAGATATTAATTCAAAACTGTCGAAAATTTTACATAAGTGTAAAAAGCAAACTGAAAAAAAGTTTAATTGATCAACAGAATAATTAATTTTGCCCATAAATTATGCCTTCTGTATTATATTAATATTTTTCCCCAAGAAAATATAGATTGATGGTGAGTTGATGGGATAATTCAATATATTCAAAGGTAGAGAGGAAATAGACTACTTTCAGTTCTTATCTCGTATTCAAGTTTAGATACAAAACAAAACTATGTTCAACACAGAAATGAACTCTGAATAAACAGGAAAGGCCGTGTCACAATATCAGATGACGCGCTACTCCTACAAATAAAATACAATTTGTTTTCCACTTCCAAAACGTGCCAGTATTAATTTTACCCACTCTCCATTCCCGAATATTGTGTATCCAGGAGAGATAATGTTGCTATGGTGTTTATTTGCTCTACCTCGTGCTGGATCCTTCCATTCCCCACCTCAATAGTGCTGGTAATGAACAGCCGCGCGCACAAACAGCAGCGGAGAGGTTAGCTTTAATGTCGGTGTCTCCTGAGGGAACAAACAACAGCATTGTTGTACGGTGCGTACGCGAGTCTTTAGAGTCTTTATATTAAAGGCCATTAAATATTCATGCGGATTTCATTTTGTGTGAAGTGTCAATAGGGTATTTGCCCATTAACAACGAGACTGCAAATATTTAAAGCAACAAAACAGATGTCTGTTTTCAAAAATAACGATCCCTATTTTGCAATCTGAGAGGCAGGTCTTGGATTATTCCAATATAAAACAACAAGTAAAGAATACACTTCCTTTGTGACATGTTTTCTTCTACCTGAGAAAAGAAAAACACACTTTATTACTACTTTACTGTGGTTTACCAGAAAGACGAAAAAAAACACTGAGAGCAGGATAAATCCTAATAACATTAAGGATAATGCATCCAAATACTCACGTAGCTAATATACTGCATAGGCCTATTTGTTATTCTCCTGACAAAATGGAGGTGGCATACAAAATAAAAGCACATATGGCATGCAGACATCCTAAAACAAAATCTATTACATCCAATTGGTTAAAATTCCCTTTACTGTTCAGATAAAAAAAAGTAAAAAAAATACAAAAATTATGAAGAGCAAAAAACTGAATTCAACAAAATTCTGCCAAGGATAAATGTCCATTGAAGGCAATAAGTAAGCATGCAGGATTGTTAAATAAATAAAAAAAACAGCTTATCTTGTTTTCATTTAATGTTTAATTAATTAAACAAAGAGGGGAAAAAAAAGAATTTAGCTATGCAAAGCTGCTTTCTGCTGGAAGCCTAAGGAGCCAAAAGTTGACAAAAGAGACAGGGGCAGGTGTCTAGGATGGCAGGCATCCCCCCCACTACCCCCCCCCCCCGTGCCCCCGTCTCACTGCCGCCGCCTGGGGGAGGGTGTCACTGCGACTGGATGGCCAGCCGGGGCGCCGTAATTGCCTCTCCCACCCCCACCCTCAAATGCACACAAGGCACCCGAGCGCGATGATTAATTCCAAAAATCCTGCGCATCCCGTTCTTACCTTAGAGGCAAAACAGCACGTCCCCCCCCCCTGAGACAGGACAGGCCCGGCGCGCGCTCTGCACTCCCTTCTGTGATCAGCTCAAACACCCACAGCACACAGCGGCACCTGATGAAACAGGCCGCCATAAGCACGCCGTTCACACCGGCTGGGTTTAAACAGGCCTGGCCATCTCTGGAACTTTTTGACGGCAGACTACGCGCGCAAAAACGCTCCAATTTCACCAAAAATTATATTAATTTAAGATACATCATTAAATACATTGAAATGCATTAATAAAAAAATCTAATAATACAAAATAAATTTTAAAAAGCTGCACAGACAGCCATCTTCATCAAAGTGTGATCACCTTTATCAGATTTTTTGAAAAGCTTCAACAAGGGGAACGTTCCACACTTTATGTTTTGATCATTTTAAAAACGTCCCCGTTTTAAAAATGACGTCCGTATACCGCTTTCAAATGCTCGGGTTAATATAAAATGTCTACCGTGAGAAAATGTGAAGCTATGAATTGGAATAATGTGCAAATAAAATAATTAGCAGTGGAATTTGTGCCATGTATTCACAAAATATCGAGATAATTTGTGCTGGTGTTACTGTATCTGAATAGGCCTTTTGGTGCTCTAGGCCCTGGTCCAAGATTATAGAGAAAAGACAAAGTTGCCGCCCTCTCAGGACCAAACTACAGAACAACACAAACGGAGAAGAGCCCCTTAATGAATTGAGTTAGCTGTTATGCTAATAAGAAGCGGTAAACTGCTGTAGTGCCCCAAATTAATCTGTCACATGGAGCCACACTTTGGGCTGAGGACCCAGGTTATTGCTGATATCAGTGGATTAATACCTCTGCTTCTAACCAGCCCAGTGATTTAGGCATGGGTTAATTAAACATTTACATATATATGCCCAACAATCTATTGTACTCAGAGGTAATTTATACCATCAATATGCACTTTAATCAGAAACTACAGTGGGGGCATATGTTTGCTTGCAACATACTAATTGGCACCATGCTGGCCTGTGGTGGTGGTGTTTTGCTGGATCGAGTAGGACAGAGCGGTTCCTTTTTTCACTGGGTATTAGAGGTTCCTGAGCTCTGAGCAGCAAGGCCTCTTCCTCCAACAACAAAAACAACGTCAGCCCCCAGACTAACACTCACTCCCAGACATTCATTGTCAAGATGGAATACAACATAACCCTCTTTCCAAACACTGGTGCCCACCAGCACACCTATCTCACTAACACCAAACACAAAATAAGGTCCGCTCTAAATATGGGAACCTGCTCTTTTACTAGCTGCCATTTTAAACACGAAAAACACAAAGTGTATGACTCCCACCGAACACAGGCAGGCACCTATTCCCACACCTACGTCGCCTACGCAGAACGCAAAACAACCTTCGGTCCAAGCGCGGGGACCCGCTCCGACGCCTACATCGCCAAGAAGAAACACAAATCAAAATCCACGGCAAACATGGGTACCCACTCCCACACCTCCGTCAGTGAGGCAGAACGGCGCGCACGCCACACAGCGTCAGCAGCACTCCTGGCTCTTTCTTCTTCGCTCTGCACAGACTTTACCCGCGAGCTCCCGTCCACAGGAGCCCGTTTGAAAAGGCTAAAACTGACATTCTGGAGAAATATGTACTTCCGAAAAGAAGTGTTGTTCTGTTCGAGGTGCCTCTGGGGGCGAAAACTACTTTTCCTTTTTAACTTGACTCCCCGTTATCCTTCGAGTGAGACTGAAATAGGGCTTAACTACTACAAGGTGAGTGAGAAAATGAAAGCCCTTCCAGAGAGTTCTTTTCCTACCACTTTTCATGTCATTCCTGGCAATGCAAAAGAATATGAGACACTGGAAGGGATGCCTTCTTGACAAGTGAACCTGCAATTAAAACCCAATAAATGTATACAGTTCTGCACGTATGCAGCGGTAGATATATAAATTACCCCTAGATTAAAAGAAAACCGTTGAACCATTTGAAGGTACAAGTGTTAGGGTGTCAAAAGCAAAAAAAGAAGGTAAAAACACAAATAAAATGCACACTATTAATATAAAGTCTGAACTCAGCAAAAGAAATTGAAAAACATCAAGCCCTCTTCAGGGCAAAAAAACCCGCATTGTGTTACATTGTTATCCTGTATCCTTTTTCTAGGTTGTTTTGGTTGAATCCAGGAGTTTGGCTTATTAGCCTTTTAATCCAATCACAGGAAAGGTTCTGCGCGCTGACACTTCAGGCCAGTAGAGGGCGTCTTCCTTCATCGGCCTGTTTGGATCCCGGTGCCTCAGCATGTCAAGAAGGTGAGAAACGATGTAAAACACTCTCATACTTATGAACGCAGACACCATAGTAAAAACGTCTTTGACGTGACATCGTAAGCCGCGTTTAATTTCTGGCGCAGTGTAAATAAGAAAATCGGCTCCAGCTGGCCGGCCGCCTCGCACGCTTTCCCCCGCACTGCGCGGTCTGCTCCGCTCCGCGTAAGCCAGGTACCGCCTCCCTCCTGAAGGAGATGTATTGCTGTTTACTGTCATAAACAAGAGGCTGTTAATTGCTGTGGATTTTGAGGCATCAAGGGCCATTTTCAACATGCAATCTGTCTTGTCACAAAACCAATACTGCGATTTAGTCATCAACACTGACGAGCCATGTGTTTTACCAAAGTGAGTGTGGATGTGTGTGCACGGTGCTACGGATAAATCACTAGCACGATAAAGCTGCAGTATTAGACAACTTTGCAAAAACTAAATAAATCTATATGACTAAAGCATTTATTTAAACACCTGTAATACACTCAAGCTTTTAAAATATTGTTAGTAAAAATGAAGTTGTGCTGAATTTGCATGCCCTAATTAGACAGAACTACTGGTATGAAATTTCTTAAATTTCAGCTTTATTAACTTTTGCGTGGGTTTTGCCCATCTTAGTCAGCAGCATGGCTGAAATATCGCCCACAATATTTCAGTCATGAAATATTAAACATAAACTGTCCACACACCATCAAACTAAAACGAGTTCACACTGATCTCTCAGGCAGACTGTATTTTCACAAGCGTAATGAAAGAAGCGCTGTACCAGCAGTCTCCAAAATATACACAATATCCCAATGCAATGCATCTACTTTCAAAACTAGTGCAACCAATTAAGAAAAAGAACTATAATATGACCGTGAACAATTCTCATTTTACAAAAACACACAGGTTCCAAAGATAGCTCGGCCTGTGTAAAGGGGTGACCGAATGTCAGAAAAATATCAGCCTTGGAGATATATTTATTTTAAAGAGGAGAATGCTCAACCGAGGATATTCGTGCTCTCTTCTACCATCGCTCTCTCGCTCTCTCTTTCTGCATCCATGCCCACCTTCTTTCCTCCTCTTCTCTTTCCATCCCTCTCTTTTAGTCTTTTATTCCGCTTCTTATTATTTTGTACTGTTTTGGTTTATTTTGAAGTTTTGATATTTCTTTCAGTATTTATTTTATTACAGCGCTTTAGTTATTAATTTAATGGTCTGATTATAAAAAAAATGTTACACTCTTGTTAAAGGATTTTTTTCACGTGGAATCATTCATTGAAACTGGACTTTCCAGGACAAAAGGTAGATGTAGACTGACAAATCGTAACAACATAACTACCATAAAAAAATAAACAACACAGTAGAAATATATTGTGTAAACGCAGAAACGGACCTAGTCACACATTCCTTAAAGCTACCACTATATATAAATATTTTCAAGAATAATGTGTGCAGTGTATGAATTACAATTTTAGCCATCATTAATCTAACACTACAAGTGGGACTAAGATGGAGGATTATGAGTCTAAACCAGTTAAATAACTGAATGTTTCAGGTTACCATCAGGAATATGAACAGGTGTGAGTATGCGCGGAGGAGACATATTTGCAAAATTGATTAATTTCCCCCCTTCTCAATGTTTGACGATTCGCTCTTAAGGAGCGTTGTCTCATTACGCTGGTAAGAAGGCGCACACTGCTCTTCTTTCTGCCGGGACCCCCGACACCCCCCCCCACCCCCCCCAGCCATTCAGGATGAGTGGAGCTTCCACATAAACACCCCGCGAAAAGAGCCGCTCTCGTTTCTGTGCCAGGCACTGGAGCCCTGGGTGGGATTCCTGCCTTCTGCAAACACAAAGGCGCCCCTATTGTGTACCGGCACTCGGCGTCTGTCCCGCTAACATGTGGCGTCGGTAAACAACATATTTGAGCCTAAAACTAAGTGTGTCCCCCGGTGGCTCAAATTATTTATGAAATCAAACAGAATGTGGCTGTGTGCTACGTGGGACACCTCGCGACTCAGACAAGCATGCCTTGGTACAGCCTTTACGTCCCAATACCTATATGTGGATAATATGCAGTCAGAAATACAAATGCACCAAATGAGTTCATTTGTGCATCAGAATGTGAAGCCCGAGCGTGGAGAGCCTCAGATTTATTCTATTATGCGCAATAAAACAGAGTCTTAAAATTCATCCTGGGGTTGAGTCTTTGGATTCAACCCCAGGCTTTTCCAACATCTGAGAGTTCATCTTTGGGAAACACACTGTAATTTATGCACAAAATGTAGTATTCTGGCTATAAATGTTATATGACTACAGACAAGCACTGTTCTCCAAAGATTTAAACAAAGGTTGAGAGCTTTCTGTGCTGTGAGATGTGCACACTTGACCGCAGATTTGCCCCCCCTTGCCACAAAAGCAGTGAAGGAACGATGAAAATGACACGAGGTGTGAAGAACATATGCCGCTGAAGGATGGCCTTTATTGGAGAACACATGAAGGTGTATGACGCTTTCAAACGTATGAACAGCGAGAGTGAAAATGGCCACCACAGGAACATAACCACAGGTACAGAAACACTTGAGAAGGAAGTTACTCGCTTTGTACGACAACATCTTACCTAATTGGAACATGTGTCTGGGACTCCTATCCAGGGATACAGGCTCTGATGGGACGGTTCTGGGTACGCTGGCTACGCAGACTATTAAAAAGTAAAAAAAAAAGGCTAAATTATTTAACCTGCGGGATTATTATTTCTAATTTAAATCACACAACTCTGGGAGAAAAACAGTGGTGTCAGTGTCGAATGTGGGCTCAGTGTAGAACGTGGGCTCTCAGGGCTATTGCCTCCAGTGCAGGGCTGCTACAGATGGTACACTCTTGTGCTTTCATCCAGCCTCCAAACTCTTTGGCGAAAAAAGGCAATTAACGCTCGTCTTTCCTCCCAGAGTCGAGACGGAGCGCCTCGTTCCATTGTCAGAATAAAAGAGGAGAGGTGGTTCAAAAGAAACGCGAAGCCGTTGTTTCACATTGCCGCACGACCTGCCCCCCGCAGCCTTCCCCATCATAGTTCATCTAGCCTTTAAGCAAACCTGCCGACACGTCGGTTGTGTGTCTTAGCCCCGGCCGCTGATCTGAGGAACTGACGAGGACGACTTCCCGCCATACTGCTCATGCTCACACCACTGCCCGCCCTACTGCTCATGCTCACACCACTGCCCGCCATACTGCTCATGCTCACACCACTGCCCGCCATACTGCTCATGCTCACACCACTGCCCGCCATACTGCTCATGCTCACACCACTGCCCGCCATACTGCTCATGCTCACACCACTGCCCGCCATACTGCTCATGCTCACACCACTGCCCGCCATACTGCTCATGCTCACACCACTGCCCGCCATACTGCTCATGCTCACACCACTGCCCGCCATACTGCTCATGCTCACACCACTGCCCGCCATACTGCTCATGCTCACACCACTGCCCGCCATACTGCTCATGCTCACACCACTGCCCGCCATACTGCTCATGCTCACACCACTGCCCGCCATACTGCTCATGCTCACACCACTGCCCGCCATACTGCTCATGCTCACACCACTGCCCGCCATACTGCTCATGCTCACACCACTGCCCGCCCTACTGCTCATGCTCACACCACTGCCCGCCATACTGCTCATGCTCACACCACTGCCCGCCATACTGCTCATGCTCACAGCACTGCCCGCCATACTGCTCATGCTCACATCACTGCCAGTGGCGATCTCTGCGCTTACCGCCACGCTCATAGGTATTCTGCTATTATTTTTTGCTAAATGATTTGTGGGGTCATTTTACCACACCAGCCAGCCAGCAACCTGGAACACAGGCTCAAGTTGCATTCCTCTGATACAGGGAAACCAGACAATCTCACTTTCCTGAAACAATAGCTACTGAGGCTATTCAATCTAATTACAACATTCATCAACATTGGGTAGTATTTAAGAAAGTGTTTTGAGGCTTTTTTTCTCAATGGAAATTGAGAGTTGTGCAGTACTGACATGAGCACAATTTAGTTTCAGAATCAGAAAAATTAACCATTAGCTCCCTACTCAAAAAATGCATGTAGGGTACAAAAGGTCTTTGAGGTGAACAACCCAAAGTCTGTCTAGGTAAATATGTTTGGGTAAAATAAACATATATTATCATCTGAAGTTTTTGTAAAATACAGGAAGAAAAAATATCATTGAATGAACAGTGTGGTAACAAGTATCACTGTGATCTTGTGTGGGAAAGGGTGGTTAAATGATTTCTGAAAACTGAACTCAATCAGTGAGCCAGTTACACTGAAGACAACTTATTTATTAAAAATCAATTGACACTCGAGTCATTTATTTTTTCCTTGCAGGGAAAGAAAAGAACAACAATGTTTTTATTTGATTGTTTTCATGGTTCTTATTACAATACTTGCTAACTGATGCTTGATAACATCCCGGTAAAGTTTGTGAGAAAACCAAAATCGAGAATCAAGCAGTGGATTAAGAGGATCATGGATGTTTCTTTTGTGGCACAGAATGTGAATATTCTGTTTCTCGTATAACACTTTCAAAAAAAGGTAGGAATTGGTTTTTACAATAAAGATCAAGATGCAAGATGTGCCGTGCAATGTTTTTAACTTTACACTGCCTATGCACCAGAGGACTGTGAAGGCTCAGGGATGTGCAGGGCAGTAGCATGAGTGAGGAAGGGTCAGGATGTGTCAGATGACAGTGGAAGGGATGTGTAAGGAGGTAGTGTGACAGTGGAAATGATGTGTAAGGAGGTAGTGTGACAGTGGAAGGGATGTGTAGGGAGGTAGTATGACAGAGGAAGGGATGTGTAGGGAGGTAGTGTGACAGTGGAAGGGATGTGTAGGGAGGTAGTATGACAGTGGAAGGGATGTGTAGGGAGGTAGTGTGACAGTGGAAGGGATGTGTAGGGAGGTAGTGTGACAGTGGAAGGGATGTGTAGGGAGGTAGTGTGACAGTGGAAGGGATGTGTAGGGAGGTAGTGTGACAGTGGAAGGGATGTGTAGGGAGGTAGTATGACAGTGGAAGGGATGTGTAGGGAGGTAGTATGACAGTGGAAGGGATGTGTAGGGAGGTAGTGTGACAGTGGAAGGGATGTGTAGGGAGGTAGTATGACAGAGGAAGGGATGTGTAAGGAGGTAGTATGACAGTGGAAGGGATGTGTAGGGAGGTAGTATGACAGTGGAAGGGATGTGTAGGGAGGTAGTATGACAGTGGAAGGGATGTGTAGGGAGGTAGTGTGACAGTGGAAGGGATGTGTAGGGAGGTAGTATGACAGTGGAAGGGATGTGTAGGGAGGTAGTATGACAGTGGAAGGGATGTGTAGGGAGGTAGTATGACAGTGGAAGGGATGTGTAGGGAGGTAGTATGACAGAGGAAGGGATGTGTAGGGAGGTAGTGTGACAGTGGAAGGGATGTGTAAGGAGGTAGTATGAGACAGGAAGGGATGTGTAGGGAGGTAGTATGACAGAGGAAGGGATGTGTAGGGAGGTAGTATGACAGAGGAAGGGATGTGTAAGGAGGTAGTATAAGAGTGGAATGGATATGTAAGGAGATAGTATGACAGTGGAAGGGATGTGTAGGGAGGTAGTATGACAGAGGAAGGGATGTGTAAGGAGATAGTATGACAGTGGAATGGGTGTGTAAGGAGATAGTATGACAGTGGAAGGGATGTGTAGGGAGGTAGTATGACAGAGGAAGGGATGTGTAGGGAGGTAGTATGACAGTGGAAGGGATGTGTAAGGAGATAGTATGACAGTGGAATGGATGTGTAAGGAGATAGTATGACAGTGGAAGGGATGTGTAAGGAGGTAGTATGACAGAGGAAGGGATGTGTAGGGAGGTAGTGTGACAGTGGAAGGGATGTGTAGGGAGGTAGTATGAGACAGGAAGGGATGTGTAGGGAGGTAGTATGACAGAGAAGGGATGTGTAGGGAGGTAGTAGTATGACAGTGGAAGGGATGTGTAGAGAGGTAGTATGAGAGTGGAAGGGATGTGTAGGGAGGTAGTATGACAGAAGAAAGGATGTGTAGAGAGGTAGTATGACAGAAGAAAGGATGTGTAGAGAGGTAGTATGAGACAGGAAGGGATGTGTAGGGAGGTAGTGTGACAGAAGAAAGGATGTGTAGAGAGGTAGTATGAGACAGGAAGGGATGTGTAGGGAGGTAGTATGACAGAGGAAGGGATGTGTAGGGAGGTAGTATGACAGAGGAAGGGATGTGTAGGGAGGTAGTATGAGACAGGAAGGGATGTGTAGGGAGGTAGTGTGACAGTGGAAGGGATGTGTAGGGAGGTAGTATGACAGTGGAAGGGATGTGTAGGGAGGTAGTATGAGACAGGAATGGATGTGTAGGGATGTAGTATGACATTGGAAGGGATGTGTAAGGAGGTAGTGTGACAGTGGAAGGGATGTGTAGGGAGGTAGTATGACAGAGGAAGGGATGTGTAAGGAGGTAGTATGACAGTGGAATGGATGTGTAAGGAGGTAGTATGACAGAGGAAGGGATGTGTAAGGAGGTAGTATGACAGAGGAAGGGATGTGTAGGGAGGTAGTATGACAGTGGAAGGGATGTGTAGAGAGATAGTATGAGAGAGGAGGGGCATTACCACAGGGAAACCAAACACAAATACCTTACTTATAAAAGCAGTAAAAGGGAAAGGTTATTGATTTAGCCAACTAAGGTTTCATTTAAATTTGAGGTTTAAGTGGTTCAGTATGGAAAACACACACAGTACCTTTATATACATAAAACATACACACACACAAATTTAGATACTGAGGCATTTTGTTTTTCCAAAAAAAAAAAATTTGCCAAAAGCCAAATCGCAAGCGTGATACAGGAAAGATATTGTACACCCACGCTGTTACTCATGTTGATTAGAAGATCTGACTGTCTTGCTGCAGAGAGAATCAATGCATCTTCCAAATTTTCCCGTAGTCAACATCTCAAAGAAACAGTATGTGCTGGGTGTAATTTATGAACTCCAATAGGCATTTAATGTTGCATGTTATGGTACTTACGCTTTTATTGCTTGACTTAATTGCTTTTTCACCCTTTGTTTTCTTTGCAAAGCAATCAGACACGCACTAAATAGGATTGTTACCCAAGAAAACGATTCTGTGTACAGTAAATGATAATTATTTTCACGCAAGAAAAGAAACGGTTTCTGAAAGGAGAAAGAAAGGCAGATTGTGCGTTTGCTTATTATGATGCACCATTACAAGAGCAAAGCAACAATAATAACGGCAAATACTGTAAATCACACAATTAACCAAGCAACATGCATCCTGTACACGTACAGTGCATATGTAAAAACGATATATACAGTGCCCTCCACCATTATTGGCACCCCTGGTAAAGATGAGTAAAAAGGGTTATACAAAATTCACCGTTTGGGGAATTAGCTTAATGTCACAATGAAAAAATGAGAAAAATCCAACCGTTAATTGAAGTAAATTTATTATGAGAAAAAAAAATCCCTCATCAAGAAATAATTATTTTTAACAAAACCACGTGTGCCACAATTATTGGCACGGCACTGTATATAATATTCATATGGTATATCCAGTGTATGTATGTATATATACTGTATATATATATATATATATATATATATACAGGTGCAGCTCAAAAAATTAGAATATCGTGAAAAAGTTCAATATTTTTTGTCACTCATGTCAGAAAGTGAAACTCATATATTATATAGATTCATTACACATAGAGTGAAATATTTCAAGCCTTTATTTCTTGTCATTTTGATGATTATGGCTTACAGCTAATGAAAACCCAAATTCAGTGTCTCAGAAAATTAGAATATTACATAAGATCAATAAAAAAGGATATTTTAAACAGAAATGTCAGCCTTCTGAAAAGAAGCGGCTATGTTCATTTCTATGCACTCAATACTTGGTTGGGGTTCCTTTTGCATGAATTACTGCATCAATGCGGCGTGGCACGGAGGCAATCAGCCTGTGGCACTGCTGAGGTGTAATGGAAGCCCAGGTTGCTTTGATAGCGGCCTTCAGGTCGTCTGCATTGTTGGGTCTGGTGTCTCATCTTCCTCTTGACAATACCCCATAGATTCTCTATGGGGTTCAGGTCAGGCGAGTTTGCTGGCCAATCAAACACAGTAATACCATGGTCATTGAACCAGCTTTTGGTACTTTTGGCAGTGTGGGCAGGTACCAAGTCCTGCTGGAAAATGAAATCAGCATCTCCATAAAGCTTGTCAGCAGAAGGAAGCATGAAGTGCTCTAAAATTTCCTGGTAGATGGCTGCGTTGACTGTGGACTTCAGAAAACACAGTGGACCAACACCAGCAGATGACATGGCACCCCAAATCATCACTGACTGTGGAAACTTCACACTGGACTTCAAGCAACGTGGATTCTGTGCCTCTCCACTCTTCTTCCAGACTCTGGGACCTTGATTTCCAAATGAAATGCAAAATTTACTTTCATCTGAAAAGAGGACTTTGGACCACTGAGAAACAGTCCAGTTCTTTTTCTCCTTAGCCCAGGTAAGACGCTTCTGACGTTGTCTCTGGTTCAGGAGTGGCTTGACACGAGGAATGCGACATTTGTAGCCCATGTCCTGGATTCGTTTCTGTGCGTGGTGGCTCTTGATGCACTGATTCCAGCCTCAGTCCACTCCTTGTGAAGCTCCCCAAATTCTTGAATGGATTTTGCTTGACAATCCTCTCAAGGCTGCTGTTATCCCTGTTGCTTGTGCACCTTTTCCTACCACACTTTTTCCTTCCACTCAACTTTCTATGAATATGCTTGGATACAGCACTCTGTGAACAACCAGCTTCTTTAGCAATGACCTTTTGTGGCTTACCCTCCTTTTGTGGAGGGTGTCAATGACTGTCTTCTGGACATCAAGTCAGCAGTCTTTCCCATGATTGTGTAGCCTACTGAACCAGACTGAGAGACCATTTAAAGGCTCAGGAAACCTTTGCAGGTGTTTTGAGTTAATTAGCTGATTAGAGTGTGACACCATGAGTTTCCAATATTGAACTTTTTCACAATATTCAAATTTTCTGAGACACTGAATTTGAGTTTTCATTAGCTGTAAGCCATAATCATCAAAATTACAAGAAATAAAGGCTTGAAATATTTTACTCTATGTGTAATGCATCTATATAATATATTGAGTTTCACTTTCTGAAATGAGTGACAAAAAATATTGAACTATTGAAATATTGATATTCTAATTTTTTGAGCTGCACCTGTATATATATATATATATATATATTATTACAATTTTTTTTTATTATTATTATTATTATTTGTGTGTGTGTGTGTGTGTGTGTGTGTGTGGGTGTGTTTGTGTGTGTGTGTAGGTGTGTTTGTGTGTGTGTGTGTGTGTGTGTGTGTGTGTGTGTGTGTAGGTGTGTTTGTGTGTGTGTGTGTGTGTGTGTGTGTGTGTGTAGGTGTGTTTGTGTGTGTGTGTGTGTGTGTGTGTGTGTTTGTGTGTGTGTGTGTGTGTGTGTGTAGGTGTGTAACTGTGCAACATATGTCACAACAGCCTGCCCTGATGACCTTCAAATTTAGACAGAACTCAAAAGCCATAACACAGAGGCAACACATTTAATTTCCCCCCCCCTCACCTGTCAGATCGGCCCCAATGCAGTGGGTGGTGTTCTCTTCTTCTACCCTCTGCATTTTATCTCACAAAGTGCTCACCATGCAGCCGTACTAATTCAATAAATCAAGCCATGAAGATAAATACGAGACAGTAGCTAAATTAAATGGTACTTAGCCTTGTGAGCCACACGGTAATAGATCTGAACAGGAGGAGTGTCAGAAATAAGAGCCGGCTGTCCTCGGGGCTGCGTGGCCCTTTCTCGAGAGGTCAAAACCCTTGACAATTTCCCACAATGCACAGGCAAGGCAATGGGCACTTGGCTTATTAGATATATATCTATTTATCATGGCGCAGATTCCTCCCGCGCCTCACTTTGAGTGTGAGGGCTGTAATAACAGTTACAGTGTAATCCACGGGGGAAATGGAACAAGATGGTATTCCTCCAGGAATTTTTTGTCAGGCAAAAAAAAAAAAGAGATAGAGGAAGGGAGGCAGTAGACTGGGGGGAGGAGGTGTCGGGGGGGGGGGGGCTATCTCTGCGCTACTGTCACACCCGGCTTAATTATGATTAATCGCATACCTGGGAAGTTTGCTTCCACATAGTTTGCGGCAGAATAGGCTCGCTAAATATTATCACTGTGGCATCTGCTGAGGGGACGCGCGCGGAAACTGGGGCTCGCCTCCGAAGCATCCGCGAGGGGCGGAGATGGACGACGGCGGGCCAGATCCGGGGCTTTAATGTGCGTGCAGGGAGGAGACCGCGCGCTATACTTGGTGTCACTGTGGTATTCACCCCGCAGAGGCTTTTCCCTCCTAAATCATCCATAGCGCTGAAGTTACTTTTGACCGCTAATATATTACCGCCAATGCACATACATTACTTCACAAACAATGCTGACAATCCGTGCAAGAGTTACTTAAAATTGAGCGAATGCTGACGACTCCTCGGGTACATAAATGCAATATTTGGAGGTTTTATCAAAATCGGACGATTTCCCCTCTTCTCCTGCTTTCATGAACATTTTCCCTGAAGCTTGCCGCCTGTACCTTTGTCGACCATCGAAAATAAACCTTTTCTTTTTTATTACGCCAGAGGTATATTTAATCTGGCTCTGTCGCAACTGGACCCAGGCCCAAACCAGGCCTACCCAGTCAGAATGCTTTCTGTATGCTAAACAGAGCGTTGGACACTTCCTCCCCAGACTAGATTATTATAAATGCTGTTTATGAACCTGCTATGGCAACCTTGAAGGGCACGGCAAAGAATTTATCACGGGATCACCCCCCCCCCCCCCCCCCCCAGCCCCCTCCGATGTCTCAATGCGTTACGGCATTGTAAATGACCCCAGATAATAATGGGGAATCTTGCTTGTAGCAATAAGGCTTTAATAAAACCTCTCCCTGCTCCCTCAATGGAGTGGAATTCTCTGTTCAATGCCTGTTTGTTTTACCTCTAGTTTAGTGTCTGTCCAGGATATAAACATATGTCTGAAATGACTCTTTCATTTTAAAGAGTATTGTACTAAAATACTGCGAAAAGAAATTATAATAATTATATATATATCTATATATGTATATTATTAAGTATTGTGAAGTATTGTGAATTTCCTCAATCCTAGTTCTATAGTCAATCACATGGGAAAAGGCATTCCTGTTGTTTCCAGAGGCAGATCAATTGTCTATTGTTTGGATTCATTGCAATCCAAAGTATTTTCACCAAAATGCAGAGCATTTTCCCAGGCGATTATTGCAATTGTCAGAAGCGCAATATAGGTCAGCTGGATCCTGAACTGGGACGTGGCCTCGCCTCGCCTGTGCACTGTAATACAGCCAATGTTGGGCCTTGCCTCGTCTGTGCTCTGTAACACAGCCAATGTTGGGCCTCGCCTCGCCTGGGCGCTGTAACACAGCCAATGTTGGGCCTCGCCTCGCCTGTGCACTGTAACACAGCCAATGTTGGGCCTCGCCTCGCCTGGGCGCTGTAACACAGCCAATGTTGGGCCTCGCCTCGCCTGTGCACTGTAACACAGCCAATCTTGGGCCTCGCTTCACCTGTGCACTGTAACACAGCCAATGTTGGGCCTCGCCTTGCCTGTGCGCTGTAACACAGCCAATGTTGGGCCTCGCCTCGCCTGTGCGCTGTAACACAGCCAATGTTGGGCCTCGCCTCGCCTGTGCACTGTAAAACAGCCAATGTTGGGCCTCGCCTCGCCTGTGCTCTGTAACACAGCCAATGTTGGGCCTCGCCTCGCCTGTGCACTGTAACACATCCAATGTTGAGCCTCGCCTCACCTGTGCACTGTAAAACAGCCAATGTTGGGCCTCGCCTCGCCTGTGCACTGTAACACAGCCAATGTTGGGCCTCGCCTGTGCACTGTAAAACAGCCAATGTTGGGCCTCGCCTCGCCTGTGCGCTGTAACACAGCCAATGTTGGGCCTCGCCTCGCCTGTGCGCTGTAACACAGCCAATGTTGGGCCTCGCCTCGCCTGTGCACTGTAAAACAGCCAATGTTGGGCCTCGCCTCGCCTGTGCACTGTAACACAGCCAATGTTGGGCCTCGCCTCCCCTGTGCACTGTAATACAGCCAATGTTGGGCCTCGCCTCGTCTGTGCACTGTAATACAGCCAATGTTGGGCCTTGCCTCGTCTGTGCACTGTAATGCAGCCAATGTTGGGCCTCGCCTGTGCACTGTAATACAGCCAATGTTGGGCCTCGCCTCGCCTGTGCACTGTAATACAGCCAATGTTGGGCCTCGCCTTGCCTGTGCACTGTAACACAGCCAATGTTGGGCCTCGCCTCGCCTGTGCACTGTAATACAGCCAATGTTGGGCCTCGCCTGTGCACTGTAACACAGCCAATGCTGGGCCTCGCCTGTGCACTGTAACACAGCCAATGTTGGGCCTCGCCTCGCCTGTGCACTGTAACACAGCCAATGTTGGGCCTCGCCTGTGCACTGTAACACAGCCAATGTTGGGCCTCGCCTCGCCTGTGCACTGTAACACAGCCAATGTTGGGCTGAGCGCTGCCAGTGAAAGACTCTGCTATATTTGACTTGGTATCCCAAGCATATGGCAAGCAATCAGCATGGCACCCTGGCCTTGGGGTAGCAATTTTATTGCATGGCGCCTCTATGTTTCTATGACAACCATGTGATATAATAAGGATACTGGTCTTACGGGCTTCTCTTCTTGCCAGTTGGATGCTAAACAAAGCAAGTGCTGAATTAACAATCTCAGAAGAGCCTGGTGATACAAAGCCACAGTACCAGTATACCGAGGCGGAGACGAGTTGTTTTTAGTGCAGGCAAGGCAGCTCATAGTGCTCTGACAGTGGATCAGGCAAATACAATTAAACAGTGCTAGAAATACACTGCCTGGCCAAAAATAGATGTGGGATGTGCTGGAGAAGACCTTTGGAGTGGTTTGACTCTCCCGTCATCAATACAAGATCTCGGCCCAAAATGTATGCAACTCTGGACGGAAATAAATGTTGTGACGTTGCATAAGGTTGTCGAAACAATGCCACGACGAATGCGCGCCGTAATCAAAGCTAAAGACGGTCCAACGAAATATTAGAATGCGCAACCTTTTTCTTTGGCCAGGCAGTGTAATATGAAGGAATGTGTACACATATCTCCCAGGACGGTCATGAACACAGCAATAAGCAGACTCACTGGCCTCCAACATTCAAACATAATCTTCCAAAATGTGAAACCTCAGTAATATTCACCCATGAGAGAGGGAGCCTATGACTCATTTTCACTAATGGAACACGGGAGCAGAGTTGCATTATGACAATTAAAACATAGGTCTGCTTTTTCCATCCCTCTCCAATTTTCTCTCTCTCTCTCTCTCTCTCTCTCTCTATCTCTCTCATATAGGGGCTCTTTCTGTCCAAACCATATTGACCGTCGCAGTTCTTTCAGTTATCATGCTTTTCAATGGAGATCATTTAATCATTTATGGTGTCAGTGGTTTTGTTCCTTCAAAATGTAGCCACTTTGCAATAAAAAAAGAAATACACCCACAAAAACTTCAAAATACCAAAATATGACAGCTGCAAAGTTATACAAGCATAAAAATGCATATGACGCATTCAATTTTCATTTTAGAATGATTCTCCCAGCCCCCTCCGTCCCCCCCTTTCTAAAGCCCGAATCGCAGAGGTCAAGTCAAACGCACACAGGGTTTCGCGTGAGTCCCGATGTGGTGATTATACGGCTCTTTCATGGAAAGATTTGCAGAGCGGTAAAGAGCACAATGCGCCCGAGATCGCTGTTACCCCGCCAAAGCAGAGCCGTCCTCCTGACTACTTTGCCATATGCTTTATGGCGAACAATAAAACATTTTAGTGCAAAATAAATTGGGGTCTTATTGAAATACTGGCCCTATATATGTCAGGGAAGACGTACAGTTATTTTTTGCGGCGCTGAGACATATTTTATCATAATCTGCACACGGGGAGCGGGCCTTGTACACATCATTGCCTTCTCTTGCTCAGTTAGATTGTGAAGGTCAGAGTTCCTTAGCCTTTTATGGCTGTTTAACTTTTAAGAATTATCTCATGTAAAGAAGTGACCTGATTTATCATCCTTTCGAACGGGCCATTGGACGTGGAGCAAAAGCCCTGGTGTTTTTGGAGCGTTTAAACGCGTGCTCGCGGACGCCGCCCAGCACCCATCGGTCGACTCCTGCGAGAGTCCGCTCTAATTAAACTGTGCCCAGGCTCTGCTCTGAAGGTTAATTCCTCTCACTGCATTCTTGCATGATTCTGCACGGAGGAATCCTAACTAAGATGCAGCACATATATTTTACAACGTCTCGCGTGCTACTATGCCTTGGTTATCGCAGGCTTTATTCACGGGGTTCAGGATGTTTCATTCTTCGGATTCAAGATGGTTTTTATGGAATTAGTGATTAGATTACTGAATTGGAGTATTCAAGAACCAGGTGGGGTTGTACTTTTGATTCCAAGGTCAAATGCTCTCTGTGTAGCTTTGAACAAAGTTTTTTCTTCTAAATTGATTAAAATCAAATAACCAGCGGTAGAAATGAAAGACATGTGAAAACATGCTATGTGTGGCACCCTGTAAGCTTGTTTACCCGTAAGTGTCCAAGCAAATAAACAATGACAATAATTCACTTTCCAATCTGTTATTTTTGGGACATATACATTATTCTATTCATTTACATTTAAACTTTCAAAAACAAAACTATATTCATTTTCTGTCCTGCAACAAATTAAAATGAACCATAGTGAAAAATAGAGTAAATTAGTTTCTAAATGACAGGGTGTGTCAAACTGCACTAAACATATCGCCTAAATGTCCTCAGCCATTTACTGCCGCAATTGACAATTCTTCCAGCCAGTGCGCTTGTTTGATGGAATCGTGAAAGTATTTAAAGGTCTTTCAGGGGAAAAGCAAACAGCTCGGAGTCCCGTCTCACCTGAAATGTTTGACGCGTAACATGTATTCCATTCGTTAATTGGTGTTTTGCTGATTGAGGCGGGTTTTTCGCTGAGGACGACAGACTGTGTTTCTGTAAGATTGTCAATTTGAATCCCGGGGATTTGCGATGTAGCCTAGTCACGCGGCCGCACTGCGCGCTGTATGCCCGGAATGAGCCAGTGCGGTAAAGTGAGAATAACTACTCTCTTCCACGTTTTAGTTTAATCGCGTTTCACGAGAAGGGACGCGACGCTGCAGATACCTCCTTAGCGAGCACTGGAATTCAACTCCACTGTGAGGTAGTCTACCATGTAGATTTCAGACGAAAGTAGGCCTATATTAATCTGATTCACTGTATAACAGCTGGCAGCGAAAACAAGGCACGACATCATTCGAGGTTTCTTCTTTTTTTTTTTTTACATGATCCATTTAAATTACAGTTTCTGCAACAGATATATATGTATTTGCCATCACAGATATGCATCACTATCCGAAACGAGGGAAACAGAAAATATTTATTCAGTGTGAGTTTACAACATTGCAACAAGAGTGTAATAATAGGATGAGACTTCTGTACGTGAAATAATGTACATTAAAAACATGAATTGAATCTGGACAAGATCACAATCTGTACATCTATAAATATGACTAGCCCACATAATGTCATATTTAAACCAATTTTTAATTGAGAAAAAACAACTTTATTCTCAAAGGATATAATAAAAATAATTCAAGCCAAGTAAAAAGACATTTAAAGCAGATTTTTAAAGCGTGGTTTATTTATGCAAATGTTCACTTGGTTATATGCCAGAAAATCTGTATATTTAAATACCACCTCTAATAAAACAAATTCTCTTTTGTCTGCATAATCGACACAATCTGCATAATTTACATTGGTTGCTTAAAACTGCTACGCTCAGTCTGAGCTAAAGTGTAAAGAAGTTTGTTTTTTAATGTTTGTGCCTATTAGCCAAGAATTAATTAATCTGCTTTGCAGAACCCAATTAGGCCACAAGCTATATTAATACATAACAGTATGGAAATTAAGTACATGGAGATGCAATATTATTTTCACAAACATAATCATAACTGCTGCTTCAGCTGGAGCAGTAATATTTTAAATCATTCATAGTGAACAAAAACCTTACAAAGTACCCTGGGATCGGGTAAATGACCCAAATATGACGAGCTTTTATGTTCATTGACAGAATGCTTACCGCATGTCAACCGGCAAATATCTGTGGATGACATAAAACTTGGAACATAATCAATATAGGCCGTAACTTTACGCCTATGTCCAGGACTCCACTTGTGGTTTTAATGCCTGTGACTTGTGTCCACTCAAATTGCAACCACTAGAGGGAGAGTTGTACCTATGACTTGTGGACAAGAGAAAAAAGCAGAGCCTTGTCACCACAAGCAGCCTCTTACTCTGAACAGTGTTTTTCAAACCACACTCTATAGACAGATTATTATCATTTAGTCACTTTATCTTTCATGTTATTTATTTTTTGGAGGCAGCGGGGGGGGGGGGGGGGTTGTTTGGGCATTATATTTGGAGCTTCGCATTAAATAAATAAAAACTGTATGGTTTAAATAGTTTAAATAGTTTTTGTTTGTTTGTTTGCCTGAATGACAGGGGTAGTGCCAGCAGCTATTCTAAGCCTATATCTTGCACCCTGAATAGGACTGTATACATGGTTTCTATGGCTTCCATTGGTGTGGTAATGTCTTTATTTCAATACTTTTAAGAGGATTGGTTCAGATTACCCCAAAGTTTGACAGAGATAAATCAACAACTTGTGTAAGAACATTGGTCACAATGCCAATCATTTATGCCACGCCAAACCATTGCACGTAATTCAATGCACTTTAAGGTGCATTAGGATCTGGGGCTTCAGCTCCGAGCGCTGGATACCATAATTTGATTAAAAGACGATAAGGTAGCTAACGGCTCACATGGACTGGAAGGTTTCAGGGGAGGGTCGAGTACAAACCTCGCACCTCCAAAATTCGGACGATGGCGCAGAAGAGGTAAGGAAGCCTGAACTACATTTGGAAGCTCGAAGCTGGCGTAAGAGGATTTCAACCCGCGAATGTGTCCCCTTGTGGAGTTTAATCTAAGGCAGGACGCTTTCATACGCGCCCCGTCTGGCTGCTGTAGAAACATGCAAATGTGAAACCTCACAGATTTTGTCGCTGCGAAATGTGAAACAGGCAGCAAATAGCGCCCTGATACATATTGCTCTGCTACTTGTATTATGTAAAAATGCACCATGGAGACCCCCTAGTATTTGGGACAAGGGGTTGCAGGGAGGGGGGGGGGGTTGTGGGGTAGCTTAAATATTTATACATAAGCCTCTTGAGGGGAGCTATTAGTTGTGAAATGTTTTACTTTCTGATTGTCACTTTGCCTTAGCGGCCATTAACAACAGAGGCTTCTGGGTCAAACATGTTTGAGATGACAAAGGCCCTGATGGAATCAGTCGGTAAGACCCAAATTACTTCTGTGTCATTGCTGAACAATATTTCCCCTCGCCCTCTTTACTGCAACCCCCCTGCCCCGCCTCCCCGCCTCCCTCACAAGCATCGAAAAGCATTCCTCTGTGTTTACTGCCCGTCCCTCCCCAGCGCGCACGGAAAAGGGGTCGTGTTTGTATATCGCGTTGGGGGATGGAGGTGGTGCAGAGTTTAGGGAAACAATGTTTTTGGGATGTCAGGCCCGCTGGGACGGGACCTCCCTCTCTCCCCCCCCCTTTTTTTGTCGCGCTTTGTGAGAAACGTCGATAGAAACGGGGTGTAAATGGAGCCCGGGAGTTTGGGGACGGACGTGTTTGGGTGGGGCGCCAGGGCGCGGGGAGGGGAGAGCTGGGTGGCAGAGCGGAGGTGAACTCACCGCGTTCTTACTTTAATTTTCTTCAGCTTAGAACAACAGTGATCGAACCGTCAATACAACTAATCACCAGTGACACTTTAATGGGAACTGCTGATAAAAAGGTTATGATCACGAATGTGAAAATAATATATCGCGGTACACATCTGTCAAACATCAAAATAGACACATACATGCAAAAGCTTCAACCCACTGTCTGCTCCGTAAACATAAGATAAGATATACTTTATTGAACCCCGTGGGGTAATTTTTCTTCTGCATTTGACCCATCCTTAGTTACCTAGAAGCAGTGGATCATAATATTCAGCAATACTATTTTGCTTAAGGACTTAAAGCCTACATGTAAAATGTTTGGTATAGTATATATATATACATACACTTTATACTTCTGGACTCAGGCTTGAAATTGGTTGGAAGTCCTTCAGGATATGTGTGTCACTGTAAAAAAAAAAAAAAGACAGACGGTACCTTTTTGGTTTGAGAGAGGAAAGGGATAATTCTATGGCTGGCACAATTGGGTGCAACTGCAAACAGACTCCAGAAAAAAAAGAGAGAAAGAATGAAACAGGCAGGGAGGCTTAAAATCCCTTCTCACCCCTAAGTGGGTGGTCCCGTCTCAGCAGGGCAACCGTGCCGTCGCTGGGCATTTTGGGGGGGCTCTCATTGAACCTCCTCTTTCTACATAGAACATTGAGCCACACCACATCTAGAGAACCATATTCACGCTACACTACCTTCATTTAAGAAGAGGGCGCAAGCGCTGACCGATCAAATGATAGCAGGAATTTGAATTTCAAGCGGATTCAACACATTCAAGTTCGATTAAAGGAATGGTTCCAGTATTTTTAAAAAAACATCCTGCACACTGAGAATTGGGACAGAAATTACCATGCATGTGGTCACTAAAATAACTAAAGGTACTTAATTAAAAAGAGACGATTTTGAACTTTGAACATTTTAGGTTTCCCAGAATTCATTATGTGTATGGACATTGCCTTTAGCAAATCTGACCTGTCGATATCCCGGTTCTTTTTTTTTTTTTTGCTTAAGGTAAGCGAGGTATGAATCATGAACCATGTACTGACGATTGTATGTGACTGGGTACATGACACTACTTATTTCCAAAGTTTGTGAAGTTTTCACCAATCTCTCGAACGTGAAAGTCTGCAAGGGGAATGTGAAAAGATAGGTATTTTGTAATTTGTAATCACTTGCCCATCCTGAAAAAAGAAGATAATAATTTTAGGATTTGACAAATTTAGCTATGGGTTATTTTTATCCACTTGCTGAAAACTGAATATTGTGGATTTTTTGGGAGTGATTTCTAAATGCATAGGATGTTCAAAACCACATAAAATTAAATCCTCAAATAGGAGATGAGGATTATGAATCTGGACACATTGGTTTATTGAGTAAAAGTAAAAGGAAAAATCCAGAACATGTGACACGAACTACCGCTCTTCAACAGTTCAACTACAGCCAATTTATTTTTATATATGACTTGTTATGTCCTGGAGTTGTATTCCATTCGTAACAAACACCCGATGTAATAATCCTATACTTTTTTGGAGATCTGAGAAGTGGTTAAAGAATGCGACAGTTATAAAGAATTCATGAATATCGGCCCTATGTCCATTTTCTTTGAGGTTGAGAAATGCCACAAATACATGTTTCATGTAAAAAAAAGGAATAAGAAATTATATTTTGCCACTCTACAAAATATGATAACATTTAGAGTTATATTTCCGTATCCATGATAAAATCTTTGTGTATATGACACCAATATAACCTACAAGGTCAGAATGAACTACAAGAGTTAAACAGATCAGAATATAACCTACAAGGTCAGAATGAACTACAAGAGTTAAACAGATCAGAATATAACCTACAAGGTCAGAATGAACTACAAGAGTTAAACAGACCAGATTTTTTGGCAGTAGTTAAAAAGATGTGCTTGTTACCAATCATTCATTCTTTCCTTTCCTGGAACTGGTGTGCAGATTATCCCTGCTGGTGCACAAGGCCGGTTAATACCACACGCCATTGAAAGTAGGCTTCCTATGCGCGGTCGTGTCTTTACCACATCATCCCCCAAGAGGGGAAACAGCTGCCTGCAGTAAAACAGCTCACAGAGTCTGCTCACACTCCCCCTGATAGCTCACCGCTTTGTGACACTGTCAGAAATGCCCTATTCTTTGTTTTCAAAAGCATTATCAACAGTAGACACTCGCACACTGAAACTCTGACTGCCTCGGGATTGATTTGGGAAAGGAGAATAGGTTCATTTCCATCTACGAAGGAAAAAAAAAATACGACATTTTCAAAATGCCACTTATTTTCTAGATTTGCACTGCTGAGCGTGCGTGTGTGTGTGTGTGTGTGTGTGTGTGTGTGTGTGTGTGTGTGTGTGTTATTATGCTATTCACACGACGCTAATATTTGTATCTGTGCCTTTTCCTTCAAAGTGTGTTATTTGAACCGTTAAGACCACTTTTGCTGCCAGAAGAACTAACTTGGGGATCTTTAACGCCGGAAACAGCCACACTCACTACTGTCAGCATGGCAATTTTAGGAAACTTTTACTTCCCGCTGAAATACCACACTGGCTATCTGTCAGAATCCATAACAAAACAGGCTCCCGCACCTACCAGCAAAGCACATTAGAACTGTTTAAGTAGACCCCACAAGTCATGCATTTCAATTATTTGTTCAAAGCAGTCAGCAATTAAAAGCTGCAAACATGCCATTTGAATGCAAACTCGGACAATTAAAAGTGGTCCGTGAGTGCATTAGAGGAATAAGTTCTGAATTAGCACTTTGAATACACAAGGCCCTGTCTTTATCTTTTCCCTTTCACTCTTTCAGGACACAGAGGGGGAGAAAGAGAGAGAGAGGCCTTTTTGAAGTCTTAAGGAGCTTCTTTTTCCTTTTTTTCCACCCTACCCCTCCCATCCCCTCCCTCCAAGGAAAGAAGATTGAATCAGCCTAATCTCCTGCTTGTACATTTGAATGTCTTTTGCTTGGTGAGAGAGAGCCCATCCCGGCAGCCTGATAATAGCCCAGGTGCAGGGACAGTGCCCATGTCTAACTTGTTCTCGGCGGGGGCCGTAAATCACTTGGAGCGGCCCCCGTCTTTGAAGATGCACGCCTGTTTTCAGCTGTGATTTGTGGTCACTTGAGTAGGCGTTTACAGCTTTGCAGCCGACGCCCCCCCCCCCCCCGCTTTCTCACTCTCCGCACCCATGTAGGTGTAAGAGGCGACGCTGGGGTCCGTGCTTGAGGGCCCTCCGTCAAATCACAGACACTTGCATGGCAACGTGCGTTAAAAAGGGAGTGTGGTCATACTGGTTGCAACTTCTACGCAACACTTAATGCCCTCTAGTGCCTCTATTAGTGCAAGTAATGCAATACAAGCCCAGTCTGACAGTTTGTAAACCAGTCAGTTATTACGGTATTCCACCCTTTCTACGTCTCCTGTGCTATTCCCAACAACAGCAAAAAAAAAGCATCTATACGTGAAATTTAACATCGTTTTTATGTACTTTTTATGTAAACTAAGTTCATACTTTGTAATCTTTGTGATGTATGATGCGGTGGAAAAAGCATACAAGCATTAGTACACGTCCTTAGGGAACGGCGAACACACTACGGAGCCCGTGTGCAGCTGCATCCCGCCATTACGCACTGGCAACGGCACTCCCCTTGAGCAGGCTCATTAAGTCGTCACAGAGAGACGAAAGAACGGTTGCCTCCCTCCATCCGGCCTGCGCGAAGCCTGACACGGTCATTTTCACCTGCAGAAGTGAAATTAGCGAGCCTGACCCTCGAGGCTGGTGTTCGGGCGTCGGGAAACACAGCTCTCTCCATACCATAAAAAATGTTTCGTAGCATGAGAGGGGCGTGTCCTCGAATACCTCACAAGGTAGAAATCCATCGGAAGCGGGGCGGGGCGAGGGGCACGTGAGGCGCCGGCGGCACGGGCTCGTCCAATCAAGGCGAAACTTCGAACGATGTCAAGTTAAGCTGGGAAGAGCCCAAAGGAGACATGGGATTTGTAGTGTTCTGACAGCAGCTAGACTGGCACATCACCTTCACCAACACACAGGAGACTGCACGCAACCCAGCAGAGAGCGCTTCCTCCACAGCTGCAGGGCCACGAGGCACTGCCAATCAACCAAGTTTCATATCACACGCGCAACACCTCAAAATATTTCAGCTGATTCGCACAAAAGAGTAAAAAACACACAACTAAGACAAAGCGTTTTGCTTCGTTCCACACAAATCCAGGTAACAAAATTTTACAATGGCAAAAATCTCACAAGGCGCTTTTTTTCTTCAAATGAAGGTGATAGACAGCAGCAACGGAACAAAACATCATCGCGGAGCAAAAAAACTGTATGTGGCTGGTGGAAATGGTAGATTCTGAAGAACTGAAATATGCCGTCGCTGGTCTTGCCTAAATCATTAAAAGGCCTACAGACCCCCTCAGAGAGCTTGTTGCCCATTGTATTGTTCGTGGCATTTTACCAATGAGCAATCTGCTCGCGCGCGGATCGGCTGCCAGTGAATGAATTAATCATCCCATAGAGCTAGAGGTGATTCTGTTTGGTTTTCTGTGACCTATATAACAAGACAACAGCCAGAGCCGCCATCGCACTGCCCCCGCGATTCATCCGTTAGCCGCGGTGCCATCTAACGAGGCTAAAGAACAGAGATTAGCGGTGTATCGCGCGGCCCTCGTTGACGCGTCGTTATGGTTCCCAACGCGGGGCATAGCCGGACGCCGTGCGCCTCGTTGTGACGCGAGGGCCTTCGCATTCCTCTGTTTGTTATTTACAGGGTTATTGACTCTCGTCACAGGCTCTGGAAGCACAGCAGTGGCTTCCTCCCTCGGCTGTATGACAATTAGCCGGCCCGGGGTGGCAATTCTGCCCGGCACAGTTTGGGAACGGGAGCGGTTTTATTGCCAATGAATTAGTGTCGTTTTCTTTTCACACGCCTGCTCCTCCTCTTTAACGGCCACCAGCGGGTTTCAGCCCACCCCAACACACACACACACACACAAAAACACCCCGTGCAGGGGGAGCAGTGTACCTGTGTGATGGTTGGCACTAGGTAGGGAGGGGCCTCAATCGCCCGGGGTGTGAAGTTTTCGCACTGGAGGGGAGATTCGCCACAGCACAGCCAGGTTTGCCCTGACATTACACCTCAACGCGCTGGACATGATACCGCCAGAGGCCACGTCTAAATTACATTCTTCGCAAAACAGCTCTGTCGTTCACGATAACAATCTAAACGGTCGGCCTGGAGATGACCTTCAACACCGTGCACGACTTGCTGATCTGGAATTTCACCGCTGACTTTTTGACCCCCTTTGAAAGTGATCTTCTTTTCTTTAGCTCAGCTTCATTTCAGGTCTTGTCGCCGTTTTAGTTGTTGTTTATTCAAATGGCACGTTCTGAGAAGACTGCGCGGAACGGCCCGTAGCCGCCTGAAGTGAAATATTATTCCCCGTATGGCTTATTGACTACTATAAGCTAATTCTTTCATCCCATTTCATCACCCTCCTATGCATTAATTAATTCATTATTTAATTAATTAAAATAGCCTATATTTTTTTATGGTTAGGACCGCAGCGATCCCTAATTCCTGATAAGGGTTTTCCACCTAGTGCCTCGCACTGGCGCCAGCGTTACTCGGGCTGATTACTGATCTCGCCCGTATTTATGCGCTCTCTAATTAGTCGCTGCTTTCTGCCGGGGCACACACGCCTCTGTGTCACAGCTCCTTCCAAAACACAGTAATTAACTAACACATGATCGCGCGAGTAACATGATTAATTACAGCTGGAGGTGCAGTGCAGCCAGTGTCAGAGCGAGGCAGAGGCGACAGCCGCCGACGCGGCGAGTCGCGGCGCTCCGGGATAATGAGACGGGGCGTGACGTCGGCCGCGGCTCCCCCCCCGCGAGCGGAAGCGATGGCGGCGGCGGCGGCGACCGTCGGTCCGCGCCGCGCGGCCTTTCGCCCGACGTCGAGGGCGCACGCGTTGCCGGCGCTCTGCAGAATCTAGGTTGGGGCGACATTCTAAACGCGTTTTTTTTTTCATATTTTGTGCAAACACTCCAGGGCATAAGACAAACAGCACACTCTCAGGAACTGGCAGCTGTGTTCCGCGTGGTTTTGAACTGGGGAGCAATCGCCTTCCTGAGATTTGAATTAATTACGTGCTTCACGTGAGAAACGGGATAACAGTGGAACCCCCCAGAAGTCTATATTTCTCTCCCCTCCTTCTCCCTCTCTCTCTCTCTGTCTCTCTCTCTCTTTCTTCAGAAAGCACCCCACGGACCTGCAGATGGTTTCAGCATGATGTGCTCTCCATAGAGACCGACTCACACTGGGGACGCGGGTACAGGCACAGCCCTGGCGAGAGTGAGTCTCCATTCTGAACACTTCAAAACAGCCACGGGGGAGGTATATGACTTAACATAAATTAGGCCACCAGGGAATCCGGAAGAGATCGCATGCACAAGGCCAGAATTATAGATAAACACAGTTTTGCATCAGAAAATAAAGAGAGAACCCAATGACATCTCTGTTTGGGCTGCCCCGGCAATCAAACGTATTAAGAGACTGACAGATTGAACCAGGGCCTTCCCACGCGTGTGATCCACTCTCATAATTTTGTCTTTGTTGCTTAATACCCCCCCCCCCCCCCCCCCATTTAGTGTCTATTACCAATGTGCTTGATGATGTGACTACAGAAAAGACGGTCTCTTCTTGTAATAAAACGGCCCCTCTTTATCGCGCAGTAATATACCGTTTCCCATTGTCTTTCAAAATCAGTCAATATTGACACTTTGATTATTTTATCAAACATTTGATCAGACTGCAAGGATTCTTAGCTAAATAGGCTACTAAGGTCACAGAGTCTGAGGAAATAAACCAGAACCGCTGGAAAGCTATTCAATCTCGAAGAACGGGATCGTAGAACTGTGAAGTGATTCGATTTGCTATGAAAATGAAAGGGGGTTAACTTGTGAAAACGGGATTACTACCTGGGCGGGAAAGCATGCGCTATTTCAGTGTTCAGGCTTACCGCCGAGAAATCCCGTGCCGGGCGGGGACCGAATCATCGAATGGCCCTGCAGAGCTTCCGGCCCGAACAATGGCCGCCTAGGCGTGGACACAACCCAAAATGAACGTGATCCATTGATTAGATTATCGCGTGATGCTTTTATTGGCCTATTCAGTAAGTCGGGACCAGGATATTGGGGCAGAAAGAGGGGGTTGGAGGGAGTAATGTCTCTAGAGAGTGATCTGTGATGAACTGTTACAGAGTATACTGTCGAGTAACCAGCCACTGCTAATTAAACTGCTATTGAGTTGAACAACAAAGAGACAGAGGAACAAAGTGTCATTTAAATATGAAGAGATTACCACGACAACAAAAGCCAAATGACTGAAACTCTGTCAGTGGGGATTTTAACACTGATCACAACGACATGAGATTAGATCAAAGCAGCCTCTCGCCAACGACGGCACAATGAGAGGCTGGCTCTTTGACAATGCTGAAAATAATATCCATCTGTATGGCGTAAACTGCTTACATGTGCTTACAAAAGCAAATAGTTTGTATCCACCCCCTCTTCCCCTCCTCCACACACACACACACACACACAAACATGCGCACACACATACACAACCACACACACACAAACTACGAAAACTACACTGACGTCAGTTCTGCAAAGAGCCAGTCTTTGACCTTGAAGGCCACATCCCCAAATGTACTTTTCAGCCATTTATTCTTTTATAGAGGTGACATCATTCTTTTTTCTTCTTCCATTGGGTTTAAAGCGTCCCGGCTTCAACGGCAGAAGCCTCGGTCAGTTCCCCCTTCCCCCCCGGTCGTCCGCACTCATCTTCTCATGACGCGACTCGATCGAGGGACACGCTCGATCGCGCGCTCCCCCGTAGACCGACGCACCGCCGCGGCAAACAGAACCGGACGGGCCCGGGGATCTCCGGCCCCTCCCGCCCGCCCGCTCGCTGGCCCAGCTGGGCGGACCACGCCAGCTGTAGCCCCCCCGGGGGCTGGCGTGCTCGCACTCCAGAGGCTAATCAGTGGCGTCTCATCTCCCTCCCAGCAAAAAAGTGGTGCCTCTCGCCACCTCTGGTTCCCAATCCACCTTTGAAGTGCTGCGCAAGTGTTAGTTTATGGCCGTGTAGAGAGATAGATAAGATTCCTAGACAGGTGATAAATTAGCTTGTCGCACTGTGGTTGCAGGGGAAATAGCAGGGTACTAAAAATCCACACAGCCTGTTATTCCTAACACATTTTACGCCTAGCAAATAGAAGCTAAAATCTTTTAACGCCCAAACACCTTTGTGTCAAGTAAGCTAAATACCCTCATTAAAGAGAGGTGTTTATATTTTCAATAAAAATTAAGTTGTAGTGTATTTCAGCTTCCACTGAGCTGGACTAAGTGTGAACACACACACACACACACACAAACAAGGCTGATGACTGGATACGTGACCATCACAAGAAACACAAACGCATTCTAATGCTAATAATTTCAAGTAATACTTACTAATCCAAATCAGTAAACATGTCTGTCCTGAAATAAATTCGATAATACATACTTATTTCAGGCTAAATTTAAGAAAGGATCATTTAAAGTCATCCCAGATTGTATTGATCTTGTAAAACATTAAGTTTCAACTGCAAATGGCACCACAGGCCAGAGTGGCCAAGGTGGACAATTGAGTTGCTATGGTAATAGAGTCTGGCCTGTCGAGTGCTTATGACACACAAGCAGGCCCGTTGCAAACCCATGTGTCATACTGAGCACCTATTCATGAGTGACAGGAACGATAGTCCTACGATGAGTCATACCTGTGACACCCATTTCACTTCACAGTGCTGGCTTAATTAGTTAACAAGCTCAGGGCCAGGTATCCATCATATGCACAGTATTTTAATAAGCGCAAAGAAAAACACCCATCTCCTCCAAATTAACCTCCCCTCCCCCCTCCCCACCAGCCAACTCACCATCAGAACTATGCAAACTATCCACACCTGCCTCAAAATGGAGGCGGAACTGAGGCGAGGCCAAAAATAAAGAGGGAAAAAAACACATGCAAAAATGCAGGAGGAGGCAACGGATTGGCGGAGGGCCGTTTTTGCAGGATGGGAGCGGCGGTTGACAGGGCCGGAGCCCGCGGCGTGATGGATGCGAGGCGTTGCCGCGCGTTCAGAGCCCCCCTGTCCCTGTTTTTTTTTTCTGCGGGGCGAAAAGAGCAGGCTTTGAACTTTTTTTTCCTCCTGCATCTGAGGGGCGTCTGTGCAGCGCCGCTATGGAGCGCCGGCCGGACCTTAAGGGCACTTCACCCGCGCACCGCGAGCGAGCGAGCCGTCACCTCCGGAAAAAAAGAACAAAAAAAAACGCAATAAACAGCTCATTAATAACCTGGATGGCTTCTTCACCGAACAGCTTTCACACCTCAAAACACCGTGAGCGATAACCGGGATGATTAACGGGCCCTTCCACTGCTTGGAAGAGGATCATCTTTAACAGGTATGACCCCGGCAACCCAAACACAATATTTTGTCAGTCTGACTGCAGAGGTAAAACATCCAGATGTAGGTTTTTTTTTTTTTTTTTTTTGTACAAATGTACGTTTACAAACATTACATTTGCGGCATGTTTCTGGAAGCTGCAATAGGAAAATGTGAAAAACATTGCGAACATGGAAATTCGTTTTTGAGTCACCCCAGAACTATTTTGAGGAGACCATTTTGAACAAGTACGTCACGGCTTGTTACACACAGTTGTGCTGGTGTCGTTTCACCCTGGCCTTGGGGAACCGTTTGTGTGAACTGATTTCATTTATGACTTTATTCATTAGATTTGACGAGAAAGTTGACTGAACATTGATCTGGGCTTGACCTGAAGTTTGCAACTTTTGTCTTTGTAAAGAGAAACATGTAACTGGGTGTGTATTTTGTGGGGGGTGGGGGGGGCTAAACAGAATTAGAGGTGTTAATTCAACAAATCATTGTGAATATCTCTGGCCCTTAAAGTTGAGGCAGCTGTCTCAATTAAGCTTAATTGGTTGTATGATTGATTGTTCTAGGCCCCTGAACAATTAATTGAACGGCAAGTTAATCTTAATCAATTAGACTGAATATTAATTGCCACCACTAATTTGCTTAAGGGCCACACAAAAAGGTTCGAAATGTTCCTTGTATCTTTCCTGAACCAACGGACTACATGACACTGTGGGCTTCTTTGACAAAGGACAAACGGTATGCCTGTACATGCCAAAGCCATAGCCAGACCATCATTCAATCAAAGCTGAGTAATTAAGAGCTTGGGTGGAATGAAAAGCAGCATACACACTCTATTCTCCCAGGACCTGGGGGTGGGGAGCACAGAGCCATATTTTACTCATCATACACTATGAGCTACGAGAAGCAGACAGCTTAGAGAGCCAAACTATTAGCAGAACCTGGCACTCAGAGCTTGCAGTTACACCCACGCATTGATAAGCACAGGCACACAAACATGCACACACACGCGCACACACACGCACACACACACACACACACACAAACATGCACACACACACAAACATGCACACACACACACACACGCACACACACACACAAACATGCACACACACACACACACACAAACATGCACACACACACACACACATGCACACACACACACACACATGCGCAGATGCATACACAGCAGCAGAGACACACACAACTGTGCAGACACACACACACACACACACACCTTTTACACTTCCTGAAGTGAGAGCCAAAGGCATTTTCAAAAAGTTCCTACTTAAAGACCAGTGGCTCCCATTATCACCTCTTTGAGCCCAATACACATTCTTATCTGGAGGCCCCTCTGTGCTGCTGCCACAGTGTTGAGACGAACCTTTTTTTCCCTGTTCGTTTTCCATCAGACATATTACATGTGGCTCCTACACAAATGCAACATCGCAACCACGCACATAACACACAGAAGTACGTGGTTGCACCACGCATAACAGAAAGCAAGAGATGGTTTAAAATAATACAACCCCCCAATCATAAAAACTCTTAACCCTGTATAAAATCATATTTGAATATGTCACTCTCTAAAAAAACTTTGCATTACAAATACTTTTTGGTAGAATGTGACCATTTGATAACCTTTGACAGTTGAGAGGAATCACAAAATGACCAACAAACAGGACTAAGATTCGATATAACCATGTACTTTGTCATTGAAGTTATTCTGACCTTTTTTGTCTTTACATAATAATTTCGGTATTAAAAAAAATCTGACCTCATAACAGTGTGCCAATATAAGTAAACAAATAAAGAAATAACCGCGTTTAAAGAAGGGTGAAGACCGAGTGCATTGTGGTTTGACCCAGTGTGTCTCAGAAGGATTACGAGACTTGACTTGTTAAAAATGCTCCTTAGATACCGACTAACATTTTGGGTCAGCGATTGCACCGGAGACCACGGGCTAGAATTGGGACGCTGTCGCACAATGAGGCTTCAGCTCTGTGTGTCTGTCTGGGATTCACAGTTTCCCCTTTCCCTCCATCTTCTCTTCTCCCTGTAAAAAGGGAAGGGAAGGGGGGGCAGGCCAAGTTTTCAACTGAATGACAGGCAGGCAGGCAAGCCCCCCGCTGTGTAGTCTTCTCCGCTCACCCACCCGACAGCCCGCCATTGTGCCGAGGCCCGCTTGTTGCTGACGGGGGGAATGCGGGCCTGGAGTCGAGGCGCACGCACGCGTGCGAATACGCGCCGATGCACCTGTGTGGATATGCAGAGACGTGCAGTGCTCACGCGCTACCCAAAATCTCAACCTTTCTATATTTAAAAACATCTTTTATATATTATTCATCATTAGTCTCTCTCCACATTCAGGCCGCCGAGACCAGGTCGGAAACGGACATTTTCATGTTGACAGTATTGGTAACTTGGCAACGCACTGAAAGGCCCTATATGCATTGATTGCGCACAATTGTCTTGACATTGTGGAAGTGTTAAGCGAGTAATCCCCTATGGTTGACCAGACAGTCCCTGCTGTTATTCCTGAGCTCTCTCCAAACTAAACTGTTTACTTTTCAGGGCTTCTCCTTCTCTTTTTTTTGATGAAGCAAACACACTCCACTGAAAATTATCACACACACACACCCCACTGAAAATGATCACACACACGCGCACAAACACACACTCCACTGAAGGTGATCACACACACAAACACACACATATATAAACTCTGCCACCATTTCTCTCTCTCTCTCTCTCTCTCTCTCTCTGGAATGGAAGAAAATTGGTTTTAAATATACAGCACTCATAATGCTCCAGTGCAAACCAACCTGGCCTTATTTATCAGATAGAAGATTTTCAGATATTCCATGTGTTGTAGAGAGTGACAGCAACGCTCAGGGTCTGCTCATTAAAAGCTTATTATGGGGGTTTAGCTGTGCTGGTGTAGTGGATTATTCTGAGATTGTGGTTTAATCATTTTAAAGTTTCTCTCAGCATACCCGTCTAACACAGCCATGCCACGCTTACGAACAGATACAGTACCGGCTCTAAGGATCAACAGTCCAATGAAAGAAAGATAATTTAGTCGAGTTGGACAAGGTAGCTTTGCATGCACAAAGAGTGCTCAGCTTTGAGTTAAAATGAAAGATATAGCTCTAACTCTAACACAAGAGATATAACTAAATATAAGTTTCAAAAAGGAAATTAATATCACATAAACTAACAAGCAGCTATTGTTTATGAGAGCAAAGGAGAGAGACATTATGAATATTAAATCAGAAACAGTTTTTCACATATATTTTAAAGTGAGAAAGGCACTTAATTGACAACACTCACAATACCGACATCACGGAAAGGCATTTTCCCCTTAATATCCTATTTGTTTCACTCACTGCTGAATGAACAGCAGAACAAAATCTGTTTTCCACTTTCACCCTCGGGGGACTGATTTTCCATGCAAAACGATGTATAACATCGATTACATAATGGCTTTTAAACGCGGCTGACAATATTGGGCCTGAGAAAGTAGGTCTACTGCATCACAGAGGTCCAGCTTTCAATTAGTAATACTCCCTCCTTGTGGTGAAGCCAAACAAATCTTTTAAAATACGCTTTTCATTTCCCAAGGCCCAGTGGCAACTGCGCCGGCCCACGTGAGCGAGAGGAAATAGCCTGGTTCGTCCCTGATTTATTTGGGAATGGGGGGTGAGGGGACCCGCTCAGCGGCCGCTAGTCACCCATATAAAAGTTGTGTGCGCCGCGCTGCCTTGCTGCGTCTGTCGGCGGCCTGGCCGCCAGGGCGTCTAACGGTGTTGACATTCGGAGAGTGGCGGGGAGCGGGGGCCGGGGCGCTCCAGCCATCTGCCGGGCTGCTATCTGCTTAGGATAATATTGCGGTCGCCACCCACAGGCATAATTTGTTTCATAGTCACAGCTAGGCAGCATGAATCAAATGCTGACATTCTAATTTCATGCACACGTGGGTGTTTTGGCCAGAGACGGACTCCCATGGCTCTGATGTATCCACAACCAACTACCTGACTCCGTCCAGCGCTGCCGCGTCTTAGCCACGCACATTAGGGCCTGTGACTTCTTAAGATAAGCACATTATCTTAGCGTCAGGCTATAATCGCACAGCATCGGTGAACTGTCTCTATTAATGTCTTCTCCCGTTCTGACGGCCGATTAAAGACTAACGTGCAACTCTTAACAGACGACTGAAACTAGCAGTTGGTTTAGAATAAGCTGTAGCCTATCTGTGAAAACAACTGTCACTTGAATTTCTTTTCTTTTTTTTTAATGTCCATAGTGCTTTGTGATTTACTGGGGGTTTTTCTGCCACAAATCACAAACGTAGTTTATGAGTTAATTTTGGTGTTTTGGTTCCCTTGCCAAACTGTGTCGTTGTAGATCTAAGGCTTTGTCTCAACATAGTTTTAAAGGCAACAGGCAAAAATAAAATGGCAACAGAAGCATTGTTAATAAAAGAAGTTACTGAGGGCAACACCAGGCCTCGTGAGCGCAGGAGAAGCAGCACACCCAGAAGCAGAAGTGTGGTGCTGTTGCTTTGCCCTTCATTCTTAATCGCTTTAAAGGGTGAAAGCTGTGCTGGAGGCCAGTGGGAAATATCTGCCTGGGTGTATCTCCTCATTAAAGATACAGGGAAGCCATGACAGGCTGTGAGTAACTGTGGATTTTTAAAATGAATTATTGCCTGTATTTATTTTTTGAGGGAAGCATCTGCCGTCCAATGTAAATACATTATCTATGAAAAATATTAAAAATGTTTTCAACAATAAACATAACAAGTAATTGGGTGATGTATGAATGTGACATTTTGGCTCATGCCTCCACGGGACAGACTGGAAATATAAATATATGAATTATCGAGCGTCCCACCTTAACGCAGTTCATACAGTTCACTGAAGAGCGTAAATCAGCAGCCAGTTAATTTGCTTTATATGCACAAGAGCGGACGGGGCTGCCGCGCCACATTTTCAGATGAGGAAAGTGACTCAATTTGAAAGCAGCGTTGCTGTCTGGCCACTCACCCACAATGTACTTACTGCGCCAAACCCAGGCCCAGGTTCAATCGAAGTGCAATGCTGTTTGTCCTTTCCACAAGCTTCATTTGACCTTAACCACAGTGCCCGGTGAGCAAAAGCCGGAATATAGACAGAATTCTCAGATTGAGAATGGTGGAAATCTCAGATTGAGAGGCGTTTTCACACGTTTTGAAATAAACGTGTCAATCCAGCTCAAGTTTTCCCTAATTTAGCCCACGTTTTACCCGGATACAGCCTGGCTACATCCTAGCCGGTTAAAAAACTTTTTTCAACAAAATTTTTAAGCGGTTTTTAACCGACGCAAGACACCTTTCACGGGTTTTTCGCAGACTTGATCCATCTTTTTCCTAAATTACAATTCTTTTCATCCTTTAACTGCCAAGCTGTTTGTCTTGTCTTTAAACACAGTGCTTTTGGCCCTAAAGCAAAATGCTTTTCGTGATTAACCACAATGACATTTGCCCTTATTCTTGACTGACACGTTTATGCGGTAAACCAATGCTTTGCTTTTTTATTTTTTATTATCAAAAACGTAATTTCAGCAGATTTGCTGTCATCAGTGAAATATCCGCACCCCTGAAGGGCACAAACATAAGCATGCTTACTGAATGTTAGCATGCTTAGATAGTTAAGAAAACAGACACTGCAGTCAATCACTCAGCCGTACTGAACAGTACAGCTGAACGCGGCCTGTCAATGCGTAAGAAAATATTTGTTTTTTTGTTTATGATGGCAATTTCGAAAGAAAACATAGCCACCAGCGAGGCGCCGACTTGAAAACCAAAAGACCATCACGGTTTGTCACATCTGCGGTGTGAACTCCATGCAGACTCTGCTTACCCTCGTCTTATCACCCGCCTCCGCAGACACCCGTGTTGACAGCATGCCGTAACATGCAAGAGAAAAACGAGCGTAGCGTGCACGCGTGTTGCTGGCCCCATTCCATGGATAGTGCACCATGTACAGACAAACCAGAGACTCTGTGATTATTATATCAATTCTTAGGCTTCCTTATCTCTCATTTTCCATACATGTAGCCCAAATATCTCCCGGTCCTCACACCCGCTGGTGAAGGGTAGAGACGAGGAAAATGATTAAATATATTCATCATTGATTCGGAAAGCATCAAAAATACATTTACACAAATGAACAGCTGAAATAATGCTGGATTCTTTCAATAAATCACAAAGTGTGATCATCCTACATAATCTCGCCATAAAGCTTGCTACTAAACAAAAGAATAATGTGACTGCTGTCCGCGGAGTTATTGTGTGCGACACACTTGCCAGGGAAGCTGTCTCGGTGCAGATTGTTTGCTTCCTATTTTTCAAATCCAAACAAACTTTTCATTCAGCCCACACTGGTCTCTGGCGCTCGCAATTTACGGCCACATAAATTTCCCACGCAAACGAGTGTCCATCACTTTCATCCATCGGCTGGTTCGGGGGGTTGCCCTAGGAGGCATATACATAATTCAGATTGATGGCCTCGCAATTACGCAAACAAGAAAAAAATAAATAAAGCCTTCTTTCGAGTTTACTGTGAGCCAAAACCTCGACCGAAGTTTTTCGGGAATGGTTTCCACCCCTCTGACATTCGCTCTCCTCCCGACACAATATAAATAACAGGCTCCTATCCATTCCATGCCTCCCCACTTAAGGTTAAGCTGAGTTTCTAATGCAGGCCTCTGCCCTTCTACATTAAGCAAAACATAAATTATGCATACTAATTACCTTGGATGGGCTACCACTCTAATGAATTCTTTTAATTAAACTGCAACATTGTGGTTTTGCGCAGGACGGCCTATATTTCATCGCCTGCCTCGGTTAACCTTCATCTCTGTCTGAACGGATCGCGTAGCCGAAGCAACAAGGACACCAGTTTAATATGTTTGATTACACAACGCAGCTCACATCACTGATACCCTGTTACATACTGCCAGGGGGAAAAAAATCGCTTAAAAGGACCAACAACCGTAAAGCTCCTAAAACGTCTTCCTAAAAATCTCCTGGCCCGACGCCAAGGTCTGTGAAAGTTACAGATCTGCTGACAGATGCTATTGCCAGTAAGCATTAGCACAAACGAATGTAAATCCTAAATAAAGATAGATCCGTGCTGTTAGTTTGCTTCAGCAGATCTGTGGCTCAGAGTTTAATGACTGAGAGATGTTCGAGATGAATTCCACACCATCGCCTTTTGCAATGTCTACTGTCCAGCTCAAAAGAAGACCCGTATGACAAAAAACCAAGAACTGCCAACCACTTCTCTGCTGACAGCTGAGCGAAAAACGCGCGGCGAGCGCTAGTTAGCTCGCTTCATCTGCAAGGCGAGGGACGTGTGCTCTTAACGTCCACCGTCGCTTCACTTCACCGTTCTCGTCTTAGTACGGTCGACGTGCATTTGGAAAGTCAGTGGTGGAGAAAGTGGTGTGCCTTGCACAAGGCCTGGTGCGTTTACAAGCACACATTTAGTGGACTGTCGCAGGGCATGTCATTTGAACGCAGGCCTGTGCTGTACATCTTCTTAAGAGAGGCCAGCATCTCCTCTGAACCCTTTCTTTATCGCTTCTGCTTTTATATTCACGGCCTACAGGCGTGCCGAACCAGGACGTCACAGGAACAGGATCCACCAGGCAGTTAAAATATCACCAGCGGGCTTTTAGGTAACCCACCTTTGTTGACACCTGCTTGTCAGTATCATTCAGCATTGATTTTACGGTCAACGTGTATTTGTACTCAAATTTTATTTACTTTTTAAATTGAATAGATGAAAACGTAGGGGAGGAACACTCTATTTTCATATTTTATTTTAAGACCACCGCCTTCTGAGGCATAACTGATAACTGAGACAGACACGCCACCCCGGGTTGCAACCGATACAGACACACACCTTGACAATTGCATATATGGAATGTCAACCAATCATGGGAACCTGGACAGAGACACCCAGAAGCAATGACAGGAGGAGGAACGCTGAAGCCGGGGCAATCCTTTTACAGATTAGCAGGGCAGTTAAAGAATCAGAGCTGTTGAGGAGGCCTTTGTTTCAGCAGTCACACAACATAAAGCCATGGGACAGGAGGCTCTGACACTTATTTGGTGGGACACAGGTGGGAGATCAAAAGTCCATGGAAACGTTCTTTGTCAATGGCACTAAAAATAATGTTTTTGAGTCCGGATGAGAGGCAACCGCACATAAGCTACACTCGATGCTGTCCTTTGGATGTCGTCAACCCAGAATGCACCAGGGCACCTCTATATACTCATTAAGAAAGTAAAAATAAATACCTACAAAAATGTTCTTCCTGTGATAGAAAAAAAAAGAACTGCTCGGTACTGGAACCAGAAAGGAAGGTGTGCTTTTGTAGAACCCATCCCAGGTTCAGTCATGGCAGCCATGTCCCATCCCAGGTTCAGTCATGGCAGCCATGTCCCATGTCAAAGTTTAAGAAGTCTTTGCCTGGATTCAATCAAAAAATTTCTCCTTAAAATGGACTTATAAATAAATACTAGAGTTCATTTGGTTTTCACAAGTTTGTCAAGTTACTTTTGCTAATTGCAAAAGTTTTTGAGAAGGACAAAATGTTGATTACAATCTGTGTTGGGCAGTAACTTCACTACAAGTAGCGAAGGTACTAGCCTAACTGCATTTCCCAGTTGTCTGGTGGTAATGTCGCTATAGCTTTTTCAGTATAGCTAAGATGTTTTATCGATCAAATATCGCGTTAGCGTCCACTAAAGATATATTTCTACAATTCCCAAAGCATTCCCTAAACTCAAGGACAAAGAAACAACGCTATTTAAATCAAATGAAGTGTGCAAGTGTGTGTTCACTGGTTGGTTGGAACTGGGAAAGGTGCAGAACTTTAAGTGATAAGGCACAAAACCCATGGTAGCAGGCATTTATTATGAATATGATATCTGCTTTGTGTCATGCCTAACAGAAAAGTCTCTTTCCAATGTTCATTTTGAAAGACTTATCTTCTGCTGCATGAATAACACACACACACACACACACACACACACACACACACACACACACAGGTCTTATAGGCCTACTCATATATATGCAGATATTGTAGGCCTACACATTTTAATGTTATGGTTAGAGCAGATGTTATAATAAACTATTTCAGTTTGTTGCTTACCGATTTTGTTTGACTACTAGTTTTTGTCGCTATTGTTTTTGATTTCTTCAAAACTACTATCTCACACTGCAAAAAATGTCTGTCTTAACAAGAGTTTTAGTCTTGTAATGAGACTTAAAATCTTATTTTTTTCTCAAAAGTGGAAAAATGTTAACTTGTTTTAAGTTAGTTTTTGCTTGACAAGTGAAATTATATTACCCCACTGGCAAATCTTGAAATGAGTAAAACGATCTCACCCCACTGGCAGATAGCTTGTCTTATTTCACAAAAAAAGTAACAGAAATAAGATTCTAAAGTCTATAAGTATAAGATTAAATGCTTGTTAAGATTAGGTTTTTGCAGTGCATCCTATAACATATATTTTGCCGCATCCTATAACATTTGTCATGAAGTAGCTTCAATATTGCAAGCTACTGTTTGCCATATAATCTACGGCTTAGCTATCTATGTGTCTCCGAGGGATAGTTTTGATGCAGCTGACAGCTGAGCTACGTTTTTTGTAGAGTATCTGGTAGTTTAGCTTGCTAGTTTTTCCAAGTAGCTTGCCGAACGCTGATTACATTCACGCCTGAGTCTAAAGTGTTAATGATGCTGACACAAAGAGTGCAGTCTTTGATCTTGGATAGATGGGACTGTTAAAAACATGCTTCATCCTGTCCACTTCAAGAGCGGAGGCGCATGAGCTAATACAGCTAACAACACCATGGCATTCAGTAACGGCTGTACCTTGTGCCATATTAGCGTACAGGTAAACATTTTATCATCAGTTATTGCCTCAGAGAAACTATTGCAATTTCTGGATAAGTGACCAACCAGGTTAACACAAGAGTCGCAGTGGCAAAATTATTCTATTGATAAAGTGCTGAGGAGACCAGTTTCATGTTCTCCTCAGCACGTTATCAATATTATATCATTTTGATTGAACATGAGAAATAAAAACATTGCAAATAAAAACATGTCAAGTGTGATATAATATATTATCAGGGATCTGCTTCCAAAATACACCCGAATTAAATTTTATATTAATCATGCAGATTATCGTGCTGATTAAATAGTGGTATTTAATTACCATCGTCTAAAAATAAAAGATTATGTTGGTCCGCCCTATTGCTTCTCTAAACAGGTTTTATTGCAACACTTCTTTTGACATCATGCATTTCACCCATATTTCTATGTCGATAATCTGGTTCCTGCACTTTAATTGTCACGTGAAACAAGACCGGGCAAGTTCTGGTTTGAAATAAAGGTGTGAGATCATTCACTGTGATAAGCACTCACCGCAAACTTACTGATGAACTGATTGTATCACACAAATTATTAAGTTTAAACTCAAATACTGTGAGCACAATGATTCCACCGCAAGTTTTTTTATTAGTGTAAAAAACGTTTAGGGCAGAACAAGTCGAAGAGCACGATGAAAAGAATAACAAAATGATGTGAGAATTAAACTAATAAAAAACGCTTCAAATAACTTGTCACTGGTAAGCAGTACACATAGCTAATTGAAGAACATCGGATTTCAAAATAACAAGAATTGCACGCGTTAGTTAAAATCAATGAACATACAAGTGAATTTAAAAAACGTAAAAGTATTCCCAGTTGAAGATTTAAGGGGCGTCCCGAGTCTACTCTTTGGCAAGATTCGGAGATGAGGCATGACAATTCTGTACAATTTTTTATTTTCAAAAAGGTAAAAGCTAGTTTGCATTTGGGTGTATAAGGTTTAAATAATAAACACCAACAACGTTAATAACCATCACAATAATCATAATAACAATTAAAGGGAAGATTATCATGCAAACTACTCTGATGAAGTTAGACTTCGTTTGATGCTGTACAGTTTGCATATGGACTTTTCCCTGGGTGTGCATTAATTCTGGTGTTTAATTTTTCCCCACGGAGATGCTATAATTAACGGAAACGGGTTATCTTGGCGGAGCGAATAGGGGCATCAGGTACAAGCACTTACCTTATCAGTAAAATAATAATTGACATAAGAAAGGGGGGGGGGGGGGTATAGCAGTCGTTAAAGAACCAAAAATATATATTTACAATAAAATGTATAGGCCTCGGTGAAATACATTGGGAGAGACGCTCTCTAGTTTTGTTATTGGGGTTTTATTGTAAACACTTGGCAAATAAGTAAAAAGCTTGTTTCCTTTAAAAAAAACACCATCAACAGCAGTAAACATTTATTCAACAGACACAATGTAAGAAGAAAAAAAACTTTCACTGTTGTGCAAACAGACTCGAGGGGCGGGGGTGGGGGTGGGGGGTGAATTTAAATTCCAAAGGGGTCTCAGAACTGGTTTCCTAGTCCCCCAGTCAGCAATGTGTTTGTGAAAATCAGTCTTTTTGTCTCATGGAAAAAAGGCTAAATCTACATCGGTGGCCCTGTCTAAGATTGCTATTCTTTGCATTTTCCATTCAAGTGAATGAGTGTGAATGAAGTGGCCAGGACCCTTTATTTGAACTACTCAATTGCATAAAGTGAGGGAATTCTAATATATTTGTTTAATACTCCACGATGGGCTTTTGCTTTCTGTGGTGAGAAGCAGACAAAGCTTCAGGTTTCGAGGTGCATTTTGACCAAAGAGCATATTTCATAACGTGGCCCGTGTTTGAAGTGATCTCGAGACCAGTTTACATGCAAATAGCGGAAAATAAAGAAACAGATGTGTCGCGATTGAATTCCAATAGTGGGGTCCTGCTATTGTCAGACCCTCGGCAGGCGGTCTAAAACCTCCTCTTCTTCATGTTGTAATCGAAACATATTAATTAGATAATTTGTTGTTAGTTTAAAAGAAACAAATAGATTTTAAGTCTTTCAACCGACAACCCCCCCCCCCCCCTCTCAGCGCGCACAAAATAAAATACTGTGGCCTAAATTTGTGAAGCTACTAAAATACGGGGGGGGGGAAACTTTAATGTCTGTGGAATACTTTTTGGTGGAGGTTGGATGCAATTCACACCGGAAAGCAAGCATCGATAACTTATTGTAGGCAACGCATTAGTAGTACACAATAATGGCTGCAAACATAGTCTACATTACAATTCCCGGTATAGCCTCTTTATTCGCGCTTTTTTCGCTGACTAAAGTCATTTAATAGTTGCCCATATAGACTTAATATTTGTTCTGACTGATTTGTAAATCGCCAGCGCCTTTCATTTAGGCTAATATGAGAGGTTATAGCCTACTAAATATATAAAATAGAAAATCCTCCATCAACAAGAGCTTCGGCTTTCAGTGGAGTCTGCTGGCCTGATCGTGTGTGTAACGCTTGATGAATGAGTTCAGTTGTCTACGCTGTGACTATAGTGTAGTAACTCCATGCATTTTAATTAACCGCTTGATTCACTTATTTTCACTCCTCTGTCTGAGCGTTTGTGAAGGATCCGGTTCCATAACACCGTCTGGAAGTTTGAATCCCCTCGCCTAAAAAGTGTTCACTTTAGTCCTTTCTTGTGCCAAGGACTAGGCCCGTGCACTTCACTGTCATATAAATATATTTTATTCATATGTACGATAAAACGCTACCGACTGAAACAACAGTTTTATATTTTTAATGAAGGATAATGCAGGATTAGCTAATGCATCTTGATTAACAGTTACCAAACAAGACTAAAATGAATCAATAAAAAACGGAACCTCGTTTAGACTGGCGTTTCACTGTCAAATTACATCCAAAGCTTCTCCTATTCGATTCGTCTCAATTCCTTCACACCGCGGGAGCTTTTTTCTGACGCCATAAATCACTACAGTAAAATAAGTTAAACGTCTTGTTGCATTAAGCCTTCTAAATGCGCATTATAAGGTACAATGTAAAACAAGAGATTAATTTCTTGTAAAAAAAACCAGCATTACTTCTTCAGAAAAATATAATGTAATAGAACCTTTTTCAGACAGCAACAGGCAACAGCCACAATTACAGCATTTAACAGCCATTTCAACCATGAGCAGCAACAGGACCAATAATAATAATAATATACTGCTTAAGCTACCATGTGTACATGGAGCCTATTTGATTGTGTGTGTGTGTGTGTGTGTGTGTGTGTGTGTGTGTGTGTGTGTGTGTGTGTGTGAGAGAGAGTGTGTGTGTGCGTGTGTGCGCGCGCGTTTGTGTTAGTCAAATTAATTTGTTTAAATGCTAACAGATTAGTTTTGTGAAAATTATTCTTACAGAATACACAAAACATATGTTGAAGTTTAGGTAACTTTTAATGAGAAAATATTTGATGACCAAGTTTATAATTTAATGCAGACACTTCGCACACTTTTTAAAAGCACGCATGCTTGCAGCAAGAACAACACAAAGTTTGGAAATAGCATGCTTTATCTATACAGAAAACGTACAAATTTACAGCATTTATTACACATGGTCACCACAGCTTTTAAATTAAGTGGTTCACAGAACAACATTTCTTCTGCAAACTACAGATAATCTAAACATCTAACTAAAAAGTGCATTTTACACATTTTTAATTTCACTTATTTGCAATAATTTACATCGTTATTTCCAATGTACCGAGCACCCTTCGTACCCGTTAAATCACTATATTTCAAGTTTGAATGTTTAAAAAAATGTTATATGTGTGATTGTTCCTTATTTTATAATCAATAACAATATATCTAATAACTAGGTATTTGGTATACCAAATGCAACGAGCATTCCAAGGGCTTTAAAAGTATGTTAATATATAATTTTGCACAAATATTCATTTAAATGATCAACCTTAGCGAATGCTCAATAAAACATTTGTGTTTTGCAGTTCATATTTTAAATAACACGAATACTATGTGTTAGATTCATGTCAACAGTGAACAACAAGGGAGTAGGTCATTCGCCTAATGAATAAACAAATTCATTCATATTTAAATTATTAATTTGAAATTATTCTCAACAATAATGGCAAACGGAAATACATTCCCTTAGAACTATGATTCGTTTCGCAATTGAAATGATTTTCTTCACTTGCCTGTAAAACATCCTCAAGCCATTCAGGCAATAGTACAGTAAATGTATACTTGTTCACGCCAAATTCAGGAGACAGAAGAAACTGCGCGCAGTAATTCAACGTGTAAGCAACCACTCCTTCAAAATGACCACACAATTTAATATACCTGCAGAACAGTAAAAACCATTAAATAACTTGTGCCTTGAAAAAACATTGTCACTAGGCTATTAACTGTACTCAACCCATGTGATAAGACAACATCCAAAGCAACACATAGTTTAAAATACGTATACATAAATAAACATTACTGCAAACCACGAATCTCTTGCCTTGACGATTGTAGACGTTACTTGTTCGGTGTTAGTTTTCATGGGCGAGGATAAAAATAAAACTTTGGACTTGATAAAAACCTGGAGGCCTAATTTTCAGGTCCCGAAAACTTGCCCGTGTCAGTGTACAGCCACAGACTGCAGCGCGGAGGGGCTCGTCAACGTCTCGCTCGGGGTGGCCGGGCTGCTTTGGCTGGTAGCTGTCTGAGGAGAAGTAGGGCTCAGAGACTGAGGAGAGTTCGACAGGAAAGCCGGGATGTGTGTTGGCAGACCCGAAAGACCTGGTACCGAGGCCGGGGTGGGCTTTATTGGCACCGGAATGGCCGGCAACGTCTGTCCACCGTGGCAAAGAGACTTTATAGGCACACCATAAGCACCATAATCACTGCTCGCCATGGAAATGGGTGCTGCCGTGTCTATTACGCTGGTGCTATACATATGAGGCCATGCCGTGGTTAGTTGGTTGTGCAGAGGGTAGCCGGCAGACATTGACTGCATAGTGGAAAACGCAAGTCCGCCTGGCATCTTGTATTCTCTGGCAATGATGTTTTCGATGGCAAAGGGGTGCTTGAAAGTTGACGGCTGCGACACTCCCAAGTTGTAGCTGGGCATCTGGGGAATGTGCGTACCGGAGGCTGCCAGGGCGCTGAGCCTGAGTTTAGCTTGTTGTTGGAGGTAATGGGCAGCGTCCGAGGGCTTGCTGGGCGCCAAGTGATCTGATGTCATCATCACCTTGAAGCGTTTGCGGCGCCGCAAGAAACTGCCATTCTCAAACATGTCCCCACAGCTGGGGTGAAGCGCCCAGAAACTTCCCTTTCCCGGCTGGTCCGGTCGCCGTGGGATTTTGATAAAGCAGTCGTTGAAAGAGAGGTTGTGCCGCAGAGAGTTTTGCCATCGCTGAGTGTTCTCCCTGTAATACGGAAATCTGTCCATGATAAACTTGTATATCTCGCTAAGAGGAAGCATCTTTTCCGGACAGCTCTGGATAGCCATGGCAGTGAGGGAGATGTAGGAGTAAGGTGGCTTCTGGTCGCTGTAAGTGTTTCTCCCCGGTCGAGGCATCTCTGAAGAATGGTTGTTTTTGTTTCTTCTTAGGATCTAGAGGGAGAAAGCTCTGGTTTCAAGGCAGCGGTCGTCCTTCAAAGTGTCTGCTCTGAAAGCTTCCGAAAACTTTAAAAAAATGTGTATTCTGCGTCTTCGATGTTAATATCTTGGCCCTAGTACAATACGCGTGGTACATATAAATATAATTTGTATTTTAAAATATCGAAAAAATCGGTTTGCCCAAGTTTAAAGTTGCTGAAAGTTCTCAGTGTAAGCAGTCGATTCACTGTTTACAGGGAAATGCGTCCACCGCTCCAAGGCTGTAGGTCTTGTAAGGCGTCCTAAGAAAACAGTCTGCTTTTTCTTAGATGAGCTGTGATCTTTACTTAAGCAAGCGGCAGTAAGCTTCTTTTTTCCCACAAGCTGAATGGAGCAGATCTCCTCTCCCTTTCTTGATAAGATGAGCTAAGTAGCTGCCTCCATGTCCTTCCTCTAACCATCTGATAGTTTTACGTGGTGACATGAGCAGAAAAGCCCCCTGTAGAGGCGCTTCATTAATGTGCCACTTCTTTGCAATCACATGACAATCGCCTTGGGAGGAGGGGGCAGAGAGAGAGAGGCATAATCTGGTTTCATTTACACCTATTTACATGGACACCTTGGGCCAATAGAAATCATTTCCATGTGAAGACAGAGCAAAGGGGTGAAAAGGCTCAACAACCGGAATTGAAGTGCGATGGCACCCGGTAACAGTGTGCGAAGGTATGCGCTAACCTTTCTGTGGACTTCGCAGGGTGCTTAGCCCTGCAATTCACACTTACAAATGGAGCTACTAAGCAGGGGGATGTTTGACATGGAAATTGGTTGGCACTGGTTTTCTGTTTGCTCTGTATTGTGTGACCGCAGCTTCTGTCGTTTGCTGTCATGTCAATGCTTTGTGAAAGTCAGGTTTATTTTTATTTTATTCTATTATATCTAGTCAAGAAGCGCGCACATCGAATATCAATATTTGCAATTATGGAGTTGTACCGCAAGCATACACTAAACGTCTAGTGTAAGATGGCATACTGTCTTAATGTTACAAGTGATAGTATTACTATATGTTTATGCTGTAATGTGCATTTAAATGAGCCAACGTGTTATTTATAATGGCTGCTTACGTTACACCTTTGTACGTGTGAATATTAAAATTAACTACGGTAATACTCCATATATTAATGGATGCATATTGATGCAAATTGTGTGTAGTGTCATTTTGTTAATTCGGAAATATTTAAATCGAACTCTCATACAAAATGGATGACTGCCCAGTCGAAATAGCTAGGTACATATTTCTCAACTTTCCGCACTTGCATGCTCTCTGCACAACATTTATTTCACCAAGTCCTTTTTTCATTTTGCTATTTGACAATAGCAAGAGAAATTCACGCGAAAATTATTATTACAGACTTAATATTTTTAACTTAAACAAGACGCATTTTAGAATTTTAATCCGTCCATTATTATTAAAATGTCTTCAGACCAGGGCTGAAGCGCCTCGTTTTAAATGCATGGCCACGTTTTTCATATGAACCGAAACACTTGTAAAACCACTTCAAATCTGTTGACAGGATATTCTTGAAATTTTTCTGTTCGCTTTTTTTTTTTTTTTTTAAACAACAGCGGACAATAATTCATGTTTCAAGTTAATTTATTTTTTAATCAATACGCTGTATATTCAGTTTCTGTTCTCTATGTATCTCTCAGGGTGTTTGTAGGCAATGTGTTGTAGAGCATAGCTTCAAGGTGCATCCCATTTCGACTAGACAACTCAAATTGACACGTGTGTGAACATAAACTCACAGCTGGCAACAGTTTTACGATAATATATTAGAAGCTATATTACAGTACTGAAATCACGATAAAATGTAAAACAAGAAAATAAATTAGAGATTTAAGATTCACACTGTAAGATGGCGATGGAATTTATAATAAGACGCGCATATACAGTTACACACATTTCTGTATTTTTCTCGTGAAATAGGCGATGCAGCAGCAACTGTGTGAAAAGAAACCTCGCGTATATGGGCACAAAAGCTAAGGAAAGCATGACTTAAGATGAAACTTCATAAGGAAACATAGTCTTTTGTGTCTATGTAAAGCAAATTGAAAAGTGCTTCAGAAATGCAAATACCGTCTTTAGGGTGGCGTTGTGAAAACTGTATAAAATACCCATAAGTCAATTATATGAATGTGAAAACCAAATGGTAGCCTATTTTGAGCAATGGGCATTCAATCTTTTTTTCTAAGATCACCAAGGGCCGCCTTTCTGCTCGGCGAGTTAGCAATAAGAGAGACCACACACGCTCGCGGATTTGCTCATAATTTATGCTAATTTTCTTCCATAAATCCACAATGCACTGCATAAACATCTTGACTGATTTCTAAAATAATCGGGCACACAAGTGACAAGTACAATACTGCTTATAAAATTTGTTTTAATGTGCACAATCTTTTTTTTTTTTTTTTTTTTTTGAGTTTCTGCTGGAGGCTTTGTGTGTGTGTGTGTGTGTGTGTGTGTGAGAGAGAGAGAGTTTGTGTCAGTCTGCGTGAGTGTGTGTGTGTGTGTGTGTGTGTGTGTGGGGGGGGGTACTCAAGAAGAAGAAAAAGTCTCACAGAGCTGTTAATATTTACAAAACAGAGAAAAGTACCAACCAGCGTCTTATGGTTTCCTAGGCTGCCGAACAATACCAAGCACAAAAACAGCCTTTCCCGTCTTGGAAGTCAGCTCTGCGCTGTGTCTCGAGTTTGCAGCTTTCATCTCACTGATTCCCCCCCCCCCCCCCTCCCCTCCCCTCCCTCCAATCTTCTTCATGAAGTACTTTTTTATTTTCTTTCTTCTGTTTGTCTATTGGCAGAAAAGGGGCACAGGATTTCAATTTTCCAGGCTTTTCATATGAAGTTTACCGAAGTGATCCGGCAGCCTCTGGGAACCGACGTCAAACACGCTGAGTCTTTTGTGAAAGTGCAAGTATTCTTCACCAAATCTGCCACTTCGGTGGTGTGAAACTACTCATCTTTCAGCTCTTCCATCAGTGCACTCTATCCAAAGAGGCCCGTGAATGCACAGGCGTTCCCGTTGACAGGAATGTTGGCTTTAACCATAAAGTATAAAGAACAACAAACATACATACAATACCTCGTTACGTGGAACTTCGTTCATGCGTTGTCAAAGCACACTTTATCAACAGGAAATAGATGACGTATGTAAATGCACGCTAGATATTAGATATCAGAGTCATTAATGGATATAATAAGGCTGCCATAAATGTATTTTTAGAAGATTAATATAGACACTTGTTGATGTATCCACCATTAATCAATTCACTTATAACTGAATTAAGTGTAAAGTAACGGGATTATATCAACAACTTTAATTAAGGAAGTCGATCTTGGGTTTAAACACCAAACTGTTTAAATTATACAAGTTCAAATGGTAAAGCACCGGGGCCTGAAAATTGCCTTACAAATGAGGCTCATTACGATCATCATCATTAGCCTACTCTTTAACCAACCATCCATTGATCCATAATAGGTTAACACACGTTGAAAATATACAATAGCAATAATAATATAACTGTTTTAGAACATACATCTATACACGCAGATAATATTATATCAGTAGCTACGTTACCACGGATAACCCGCGGCCCCGCCTGAGGCAAAACGAGACTATTTTCTTCCGGTTTATGATATTTAATATAACAGGGTAACAGGGATTAGATTGTTTTCGTCGTGATCTGCACCCATGCAAATCATTTAAGTTAAATATATTTTCGCGGCTGCGCAACATTGCAAAATATCATATAGTGCAATCCGCGTCCGTTTCTTTTCTGCATGACCCATGGACACCGGCGAACGGGGGAATCCGCCTGGGATGTTTTCACAGTTAATTAAACGCACAATGGCACAGTATCAACCTGAGCCTAGGGACCACCCAACACATTTCAACTTTTTGGGAATTTTGGGATAAGGTGTCTGCGCAGCTGTCATGCAAATCAGTTCGTCCTTAACTTAACGGTTAACCAATTGAGATGGGGAGAGCTGTGCGTATTTGCTCATTGAAGTTTTTCCTTACTTTTCTCCGCTTCCACGCCGAGCCATGGCTATTGTCTTGCCCGAATGGCACACTGAAAATGCCACCGTGATTCTGAATAGATTAACTCGCCTTTCTCCCAGCTCCTAAAGTCTTGTGTTCAGCCAGCAGTAGATCAACTGTATAATGTGTGCACTGTTTGGTCATTTGTACAAGCGGAACAAAGGTTGGGCTAAGCCAAATTGCATTGCACTTGTGAACCGAGCTCCAATCTGAAGTATCTTTTACAGCGGGGGGACTGAGAACAATTTTGTGTGTGTCTAAAAAACGAGGAAACAAAGGCACTTTCTGAAGCAGCCTTAAGTAAAGTAGTGAGGCGTGACATTCCCAGGGTGACGCGTCACAAAGACTAAGGTCACAGGGATGAAAAAGAATCAAACAGGCACTTTCACACGTCTGCCCTCAACTGCTCCACCGCTACACAATAAGAAACAAATGTTGTCTAAAAAAGAGGATCGCTTCCATTCATTCTAAAGCAGCAAATGATAGCTAAACAACATTGTCAAAACTGAATCAAGTTGGCATGGGCTGCCACCCAGGCCCTCGGGGATCATAAGGTGCCAGAAACTAAATGTTGGAATGTGGGAGTGACCACGTCTTAGACAACCAGAGGACAAACATAAACTAGAATTATGAAAATAGAGTGTAGGCCTACTAGCAGCACAATATACACAATTTACTTATATTTTGAATATCAAAAACTATAATGTGGGACTCCATATTATAACATATATTATCTCAAAGAATATCAGGCGAGCAAAATAAATGCAAATATATTCTGCAGATAAACCTGAATCAACATTATGTTGGTCATCGGCAATAACTTCAACAAATACACGGGAAAATAGTCTGTGTGTGTGTGTGTGTGTGTGTGTGTGAGAGAGAGAGAGAGAGAGAGAGAGAGAGAGAGAGAGAGAGAGAGAGAGAGAGAGTCCTATGGGCACAGACAAATAACATACATTGAATAAATGCTGATAAATTGACAATAACTGATAATATCAACAATAATAATAATAATAATAATGAGTAAACATTTTATGACACAAAAAATAATGACGTTAAATTCTGCTTGTAAACGATAGATGAGGTTAGAAAGATAGATAACATAGGTTGATTCAGCGATAATGCTAAACGTTACTGTTCTATAAATCCAGATAAGTGCTACTGCCGCCACCCAAATAGCAAAGTAATCAACAAAACAAAATAATGTCGGATTCGACAAAGAACAGACGGTCCCAGATTTGATTAAATACATTTTATAAATGATTCAACTTTCATGTCAACTATGTATATGATTAAAAAAAAAACTCTGATGATAAAAAAAAATATGTAGCAGCCTGGTGCTTCTACATTTCAACTGGCCGATGCTATACAAATTAGTTAACCAATGACATATTCTTCTGACATTAAAGGGTGTTATACAAATGTTAAAATATTATTTATATTACGATATATATTGTCATATTTAAAATACTATTTTTACAAAAAATATGTTGAATGAATACCATACATTTACATATGTAAGGAAGGTGACAAATGAGTTGAGTGAAACTTCAGTGTAAAAATGCAGTAGTCCAATATACAATTGTTAGCCTACATAAACCGTGGAATGCTCGTATCGGACAATTAATATCGTGGTGTTTCAAGCAGTTTGTGTATACCACACCTATTTAGGTTACCTGTGGAAGTGAGCAACGGTATTCAACCCGCGTGCGTAAACACTGCGTTCCTCTCTGTCGCTGGCCCGTGACCTCGCGTGGAGCGCTCTGCTGTGTTCTTTCAATCTGTTGATGGCACCTTGTTATTGAGCCCTGAGCCCTGCTGTGCTCGCAGTAAACTGGATGTGTATTTCACCGCATTATTAGTTCGCTGTATCTTGAGGCAATGTAGATTTTTTAAAGAACTAATGAATAAACAAATTGCAACTGCTGGCGGTGTAATTTACATTGTTAATGCAAACATTTGTATAAATACGCAATTAAAACCTTTAAATAAACTCTACTCAGACTTTTTAAATCCACTATAAGCACGATCTTAATGGGTTTACAATATTTACATGACCAATAAGCATGCATATTATTATTATTATGATTATTATTATTATTATTATGATTATTATTATTGTTGTTGTTGTTACAAATAATCTAGACGTCTATCAGTTGCCACAGCAGCTGGGTTATAATAAAATACATTTCAAGTTTTTACATCAATGAAGGGCAAAACGTCGGATTTGATGCCCTTTTAGAATTAGCTCTTATAGCTCTTCACAATAGCCTCAGATAAATAAACGACAGTTATCAACAAACATCTACACCAACTGCTGGGGGAGAGAGGGTGTCCCCAACAAGATCGCGTTTTGATTATATCATCAAAGTACTTGTCTTCGTCCTGGTTTCATTGGTTATTTGCAGCGCGTTTCCGGGGATGAACTTGAAGCAGCATCATTGGAGGCTGCTCTCATTCGGAAAAGATCACATCCCGGTATTTTCTTACAGGTTCGCACGTGACTCGTCTCGCTGTGCTGAATCAGACCGCCGTTATTCTAATGAAGTCTGTGTCGGTTTCCTCCCCTCTCAGATCAGTTCGACAGTGCAATTAGGGAACGTATTGGTGATAACGCATATGAATATTCAGGAGAGTGTCAATTAATTAGCAGACAGAGAGATCTCATTACGGTGCTTAAAGCCCTTTTTGGTGCTCTGCAGAATTAAAGGGGGAGGGAGGGCTTTCGCCACTGTACCGACTTAGTGAACATTTTACAATATTATCATTAAACGTCATTATACACGCTCACACTGTAGCCTTATAGTTATTCTCCTTAGTTTCAATATAATAAGAAGGGCATGTCAAAATGTTGCAAACTCTTTCATCATCGCCCTACCCGAAAACAAATGGCTACACACACGGTATCGGGGGCAATTTCTCCTATTATGTATATGTATTTTTAATTGCGAAAAAATTTAATCTTTATGATTTTGTAAGAACGAACGAAAATGCAATAATACATTTTAAGTGTGTGTGGTTAACAAAGGCCATTGTGTGAGTACCAGGAGCCAACTATTACTAGTTACCATATTATTATAGCCTATACACTTTATATGACTAGTGCTATAAGCTACAATGGAATTGCATTATATGGCATTACATTGGCTACAAGTCAACCTCGAACAAAGATTAAATTACCTTTTTCAAAAAGGTTATTAAGATAAATATTGCATTTTCTCTCACAAAGAGAGGCGACTGGATAGATCCAAAATGAATATGCATGTAAAATTAATTAGCTGCTTCTCGGTGACATCAGAATAAGTACCTGGGAACAGAAAGCCTTCTGGGCATTTTCAACATATGCTGGAATTACAGCTAATTCACTAATAACATACATTAGGCAATCATTTCTACAATACATCAAGTGTAAACGATATCTCAATCGAGCATAAATTCGTACGGCGAATAAAATAAGGGGTCTATTCTTGAAGTGTGTCCCGTCTGATCAAACTGGCTTTGTGTCTAAGGGAGGGAAGTTTTCAGCCGCATATAAACGGGAGCAGCAGAAGACACTAACAGTGCAAGATTTTTCACTTCTAGTCCCGAGGCGATAATTAAGGCGGAGAAGGAGTTCATTAAAATCAATTAGAGAGTGCGAGATTGATCCGTTTTTTTGTGTCAAAATACGTTCGTTTCCATGCACTGATCCCACAAACGATTAAGCAGCAAATGTGAGAAGAATGCTCTTTATTTTCAGCGTTGTCTCGTGTTGCTCAAAAATGTTCTTCCCTCATTATTTGTCGATTAACTGGGTCCTTAGCTGGGTATAGTGAATGTGTAATTAGTATTAATGTCTCTACAGCCGGGTACAAGGACGACCAACGATAATCAAATTAAAAGGCATCTTCCATCGGTTGCCCTATAGCGCCAGAAGAACCTTGCTCGACTTTCAGTTAGTGGTGCAATAACAAGGCCAGTCAGAACGATTATGTTCTAAACTGTTTTCTAAACGGGGCGGCATCCAGTCAGGGAAGCCTAACTGGATCCATGTCTCCCAGCTGTTCTAGGCACTTGAGAGACATGCTGACACTCAGATAATTGTCACCACTACTAAAGCGGACGGTTTGTTTACATTAAAGCATGACTGAGAGTAAATAAAGAAGGTGCCGCTTTTCACTAAAACTCTGCTCAATTTCTCAAATAAAATTACGAGGTTGCACACATTTAGTGTAGGTTATAGCCTGCTAAAATGTTAATCTATCCATTAACTCAGAATCGCACCTAACCGACAGTGTCGAGTTCAACAAGAGGGTTCATTCGTGTGTAGTGGTCGGTCATCACATTTCCCCCGTAAAGCCATTGACAGGTTCTTCTGGCCCCGCTTAAAAATAGAATAACAATATGGTTGTCTCCAAATCAGTGTGCAAGAAAATGTCACTAGATGAGGCGCAATTACCTTATTTGGCCATCAGGTGGTGACAGGCACTATAAAGATATTTATTTTTAAACGTTGAAAATGCAACTAAATATATAGGTTTTCATGTTTGGGCTTGCGGATGCTGTAGATGAAAACAGTTTACGAATCGCGGGCAGTTTTGTTCAAAAGTTCATATTAAATTCCGCAGCCTGTCCATGTCGAATGCTGCGAAGTCCCATTTAAAATATGGCCATTTACTCGACACAAAAAGCATGCATTTTACAAAACAAACATGACCACAGATAAGCACTGCGCATTGAAAACAGGTCCACATTCAGTTCAAAAGTACGGGGTTAAAAGCAGGTGAGTTTGCACACTTCACCTGACGCGCGGAAGTTCCAAAAAAGCGTAGATCTTCCTTGCTTCAAATTGAGTGTGCGGACGTAATCCCCAGAACGCAGGGAACTTTAGTAAATGTTAATTACTAAAATTATATTAAGATGTGTTTATTTCAACAAGTAGGCCTAAGTGCAAAAATTTAATTTCGCAAGTGATAGGCTACTGTTTAATTTGTGTGAACGAGAGAAACAAAACAGCATGCGAAGTTGGAGTAGGCTAGAAAATGTGTTGTTTTCCAGCTAACAGTTGCATAAACCATGGAGATAATCAGTACTAATCTCCATTTCAGATGTCCAGCGGATTCAGCATTTTGTTGTTCTTTCGGCACCGACATGGCACCTGACTAGGACGAGAGGTGCAATTATTGCAGTTATATCCACCTAAATTTTTAAAAATAAAATAGAATAAAAATGAAAATCTGACTACACACAGTGATTTTAATCAAACGTCTATTCCTGCTGCTGATTAATAATCGAAGGGCATCTGTGGTTGTTCCACGAGTAAAGCAAACCCCCAGGGAAACAGTTTGCCTGGATGCACTTACAATTAATCGAAAGCCATTTTGATAGACATTTAAATTATGTAGTAAAAACGACCTTTTTCAGAGAACAGCCTATGTGCCCATTAATAGTCCATAAATAAGGGAACAGTAAATGTACCAACGGTTTGAAACTCAGGCCGCAGGGTCTTAGTTTGTGATGAGTGATGACGTTGATGACATCGACACACGGGGAAACTAAGGTAATCCAAATTCTTGTTTCCTTATTCCCGATCTGGAACTTAAGTGTGGGCTATGAACAACAATACTTTCAAAGGCATGAATTCGTTTTGTGTTGTCCATCGAATAAGGTCAATTTTGAAAAAAGAAAAAAAGAAAAACCACAATAGCATATAATGTTTTGCATGCTTATAAAAACCCCTCTTTCCCATGCTCCAAGTCCAAAATAAATACAAATTCAAGTTAAATATAGCGACTTTCAAGTTAAATATAGGGACCTTCAAGTTAAATATAGGGGCCTTCAAGTTAAATATAGGGACCTTCAAGTTAAATATAGCGAGACGCATCAGCACTATGGACCAGTTAAAATGCAACTGTACAGTAAACGGATGGCAATCCGTCGGGTCAAAAATCACACGACACTGAGTCTAACAGTTTCAGGAGTCCTGCACACTTAAAACAATACCGTGGAACACAGCTGTACATTGTACTCCTGTTTATGAAATGAGACATAGCACACAACGACACCTTCCAGGCCTGCGACTACAGAAAGGACAGTCCTCGTGTCACTGAAGAACACAAGTCAAGAAAGTCTCCGTAAAACGCCCTTCTCATAAACCCACTTGTCCCCATTAGTCACATGTGGTGTTTCCCTGGCACTCGGAGATACGGGCTAACTCACAGCTGGCTGGCAGGCAAATTGAAGATGAATCGCACCTAACTTTCGGGATTGAAAATGCACGGCAGTGACGGGGGGAGGGGGTCAGGGGCGGGGGTTTAGGAAGCCATCAATAAGAGCGGGGGCCACTCGGCTCTGAGCAGTTCACTGAATCCATACGAGGAAGAACAGCTGGAGACAGGAGCATGCCGCCTGGGGCCCGTGTTTGTGTCACCAGCCGTGACCGGGGGCTCGCTGACCCCTGCATAATTCATCGGCGGCGGGGAGATGTAACGCGTCCTCCCAACGCCGCGTGATGGATGGCGCCGCCGGAAACTGATGGTCTCGTAAAGCGCCGGCGACTTTTCCGGCCGCCTGACGGATGCGAACGGGGAGAGCGGTCAATAAATACTGGGGTTTCCTCTGGGGGGGAAAAAGCAGCGGCCGCTTTAAAACGCCGCCCGCTGCCTCTGGAGAGGGACGGAGAGGAGAGGAGAGGAGAGCGAGGCTGAAGTAGAAGAGCTCCCCGGGGCGCCGATGAAATGCCAGCCCGGGCGTCGTCGGCTCACCGCAGTGTTTCTTGAGAACCACAAATAAACAACTCTTTTTCTTTTCTTTGTTTTGCTGCACTGTCGACATGGTGCTTGTATGTGTTGATACCGCCACGCACTCCTCTTAGTTCCACCTGGTCCGTAAGAGAAACACGGGAACTTTCCCCGGAACATGAACGTTGAAACTCGGTGGCGACAAAATCACATTAAATGGTGCACTGTGAGAGTACAGAGTACATTTCCTTAAGAAAAATAAATAAATGAATGAGAGAGAAAAAAAAAACCCAGGAGACAACAGACAACTCCAGGTGCAATATACTGGCTAAGGTACGCCTTCATTTACTTTAACTGAACACGAGAAGGCTGAAAAAAAGGATTACGGTGGATTATTAACGTTAATGTTCTGCTTGACACGTGCAGGATTGTCATCTTCAAAAGTGACAGGGGGGGACCCACCTCTGCAGGATGGCTAGCTCAGGCTCAAGCTTCTGAGGTAGACCAGCTTCAGTCATGCTGCCGAGCTCAGGGGAGACCGGTTTATGGGGCTACCACGAGGTGTTGGGGGAGGGAGAGCGGGGGTGCATTGATCTGAAAATGCCAAAAATAATCTCCTCTGTTAAGTGTGGGAAAATGCTCAGGCTACTGGCCAATGCTTGGGATGGACAGGTCAGCACAGAGGGAGCAAATTAAACGGACTGTGGCGCGCCGGCCCAGGGGTCAGGGGTCAAAAGTGTGTGCTTAACCCCCTGGCCCTTTGGCGTGGTGTTTGCTTGTCCGGCTTCTTTATGGTGTATACCTCGCATGACAGAGGGATTAAGACATCATATTGTTTTATCTCCTGCGGGCCACCGGGTGAAGTCCAAGAGACGTCATAAAATATGTTTTCTTCCGCACACTGGGAAAGAGAGGCCAGGCACAAAGTGACTGGTCACTGTTGGTTTTGTTCCAGCAGGGTTTTTTTTATTGAGGATTGAGTGTTGTTCAGCAGACGGGGCCAGCGATGAGAAGTAGTTTGCCACAAAAAAAAAATTCCACAGTGTCTCAGTCATTACTCACAGGAAAAATAACGTTTGATTTTATTTTGTTTGGAAAGTATAACAAACTTTACACTTCATAAATAATTGGCTGATAAGCCTAGAAAAGGCTCTAGATGCCTTGCCTTATAGCTATAAAAACAGAAGCATAACTTGAGGTTGGATGTTTGGATTTTGCCCAATACAAGGCAATTACATTTGTTTGTCGGCAGATGACAGAAGGGAATGAGCAGGTGTATATTTTGCTTGCTTGCTTGCGCTCTATCTTCTAGTCCTGTGGATAGAGAAAGAGGAAGGATATGGGCGTACGTTACGCGCACGCACATTAGGATACTGCGTGTGTAACCTTGATCTCCAGGCCTTTAGCTCAAGGCCACTGTGCAGTCCCCTACATGTCTGAGAAGATGAAGTGATTACGGGTACGGGACAGAAAAAATGCAAACTCTCTCATTACCAACTGCTTTCCTTTCAGGGCAATTTTTAGGGGAATTATTCTTTAACAAGACGTCTATCTAATGAACATGCTTTTAATATGAGCATAAGTAGTAGAGAGGCATGTCCTTATAAGGGCCGCACTGTTCCGCTAGGACACAGTAATGAACAGAAGGCACTTAACCAACTGGGACCACGGGCGGAGCGGTTTTTTTTTCCCCGGCTTTCATCGAATGCATCTGGGAAATTCCCGGTCTCTCAGGACCAAGCAATCTGCAGCCGACTTTAGGGAGCAGGACAGACCTTGACAAAAATACTATACTATACAAGCGCGTGTGAGATTAGAGTTTAACTTTTGAAATAAAGTAGTCATAATAATAATATGAACTGGGGGGAAAACATACGCATTGACAGTGCAAATTAATGAGATAAATGGCTCCAACAGAGCATGTGAGGAGGGTTGCATCCTATATAGGCTACAGACTGCAAGGAGGAGAGCAGATCTTTGACAAGAGTCAGGATGGAGTATTTTCTGTGGGATGATTTGAAACAACAGTACAAGTTGTTCCTTGTCTACATCTGCTCTGTTATTACCAATGAAAAAAATAAATAAATCCAAGACCCAATAACGACTGTAATCAACGCACCTGTTTCGAACCCGTTTCCCAAACAAACAGATATCAGCCGCAAAGCCAAGAGCATAAAGCTACATGCCCGTTGTGTTTATGTATAAAAACAGTCCTGCCTGTGCTTCTGCACGGGAGAGTGCTGGTCGACCAAGCGCTAACCGAGGGAGTAACTCGGTAGTAGGCCTACCACTTTAAAGCAACCGCTATTTCCGCAGCTGCCACCCATTTTCAAATACTGTAATTGGGCGTGATTTACATTGTTTTGAATTAACTGGAATTTCCCGTTGTTGAGATAATACGCGTTTTGAGATAAATCATCTAGGCCTTAATAGGGCCGCGTTAGCAAGTTAGCGAGCGCGTCAGGATTTACAGTGCTCTTGGGGAGCTGACCATCGCGTTGGGCCTCCTGCTGCCGGGTAATATGCATGACACATTTCCAGGCACTAATTCATTTCTTTAATAATAAGACCGCGCTAACCTAAGCGGGAAACGGGGCGCGGTAAGAGGATCATAAAGGTCTTATTAATCCATAGCTAATCAGAGGGCAGAAGAAACCGCCTCGCCCGCCGCATTTTGTCGTATCAATTATGACAAGACCGGAATATTTTGGTTTGTATGAAATAACGGTTAGACTGAATACTTCGGAGCACAGCATTGACACTGCCTAATTATTCTGGCACAGTGCCGTTGCGTCCCTCGCGCAGGCAGAGAGCAGGCAGCTCCTTGACTGACACGGAGATGTCTTGCAGTGCATACATTTTTTTTTTAGAGGAAACATAATGGTTTCTGAAAATTGTTGATTAAGTGCTCTCCATCCATTTCCGGACTTGTAAACAAGCTGACCGTGAGATTCTGGGCTGCGAGGGGAATTGTAAAACTGAGCATGTGGAACCGTCTTCCCATCCGTTTTATACGTCAGCTCCTGATAATTACATTCGCTGTGGGCTGTTGTGACATTAACCACAGCGTGTGCGTAGTAGTAAAGTGGGTGTGATTAAAATGGGAACAGGTGAATGTTACAGCAAACAGGGTGAGCTTCAGCACGAGTGTCATCATCCAATATGCAAATAGACGGAGATGCCTTTGTTTTGCAGGTCTCCTGACATGAATCTCTATGACACATGATTGTATCTTTACTTATCATTACATGTACATTCTCTCTAGCTGGTGGTTTTCTAGCTAAGTTTATTACACCTCCCGTAGGTAAGTCACTGGCTAAAAGCCAAAAAAAAAAAACCTGAGGACGTTCTTCTTTATCTTAAAAAAATCTCTTTAATTTTTGTTGTTCTGTTTCAGATGAGTCAGCAGCCATGCCAGCGAGCAGCTTTCTCCAGCCAAATGGCATCAGAATAGCGGCGCTAATATCTATTTCTTGGACAGGAGTCTTACTGGGGCAGAACACATCACAAGTGAGTCGGTGGGCGAGCCAGGGGGTTGTCTTCTCTTTGAACCCAGTAAACTCAATTCTCCAGTATGGTGATGGATGGGAACACTGTGCTGTAGGAGACAATGGTTCAGATTCAATCAAATGCACTTTGACTGCGATTCAATCAAACTCGCCAGATTAATCTGGCGCCACGTCTAAATAAAGTCTACTTTGCTTGTTGAACTGAGTTACAGCGACTGGAAGTATCTGCCAGTGAAAATTAGTTTAAATAAAATGACCGGCACTACTGCTTGTGATTCATTGGTCAGGTCACTTTCTAAATACCTGCGTTTTCATGCGTAAGGCTCCATCTAAACGTTGCATTTTTTTCAAGCATGCAAAATTCAGTTGGTGTGCTCTGTAGCGCAGAAGGATAGCAAACCTTTGGGGAACAGAGTAGCCAATTCAAGATGACTTTCTTCTATCCTGGTAATCCAAATAAAACATTTAAAAGTACATTCATTCATTTTGGTTCACTGGTTTTATTTGCTTAAACAAGAATTGCCAGATCAAGGTCAAATTGTTATGTTCATTTTTTTTTTTTTTCCATTTTCCATGTTTTCCGCATTTTTTTTTTTCTGCACTTTTTCTCTCGCTTCCTCTCTCAGAGTCTTACTTTCGTTTCTGTTTTGTATTCGTAGTTATTTATTCGTTACACTTAATTAGTATTATTATATTATTATTACTAGACTTATTAACGGGGGTGGTTAAACAACTAGGTTTAAACTAATTAGGGTTTAATAATAATCTACAAATTAAGTTTAAACTTAATTTCCAGTTTCACACAGCTGTTGTTTGTTGTTTTTGTTTCTCATTTTGTTTTTTTTTTTTTTTTTACTTTTTTACTAGGCTAGTTAACTAATAACTACTAACGATAACTACTAACTACGAACTAATTGCCGTTGTACGTGTCTCAAGCTCAGCTTTTTTTTTTTTTTCTTTCTATTTAAGCTAATTCTGTGCACCCTACTCTACTGTGCCTTTATACCTGCTGCTGTGTTTCTCGTTCGTCGTTCGTTCGTTAGTTATTTTATATGTGAGTCTGTTGTGCCTGTGTTGCCTTTTTTTCCCCCCCCGAGTTATTCTGTTGCCGAGGATTTCTTTTTGTATTTTTTTTTTTTTTGTGTTGTTTTTGTTTTTGTTGTTTTTTTTGTTTATCCTTGCCCATCCTGGTTTTTTGACCTTCCGTCCCGTTTCTGTCGCGATTCCCTGATTGATTTTTCTTTTTTGCCTCTGCTGCGTTGCTTCCGTTTATGACCCTGCCTGTTTTTTGACGTCCCTTTTGTTTTTGTACTTTTGCTGGTATTAAACTAAACTTCGGTTTTACCCCCCCCTGCTGCTTTTGGTCCTGTCCCACCGATCGTAACACAAATATACTTGTGTTTGCTGCAAATATAGCCTAAAGTTTTAATCTGCCAAGGCTTAAATACACAAAGGTTTGTATTTGGATTCCAGTGCTCGTGCGGTTTTATAAAAAGTTTCACTTACTTCCAGCAAGCTATGATGAACCTGGATCTGGACTCATGCAAGTTGGGTTCATCAATTTATAGCCTAACACTATACAGGTATGAAAACACACCAATACATCATGTAGACCATTTGCTTTCACAAATTTGTCCTATAGCAATAGCTGCCATCACTTTTTAAAACTATATTTAATATTTATGTAGCTGAATCTGAGCTTTCCGTTTCAGGCCCATAAAGTTAAACTGTTAAATCATCTATCATCTTTCTGGCCCAAGGTCATTTATTTTCAGCTTATTTTGCTTTAATGTTATATAGAAAAGAGGTGAGCGACTTGTATTAGGTGAAATAATAGGTTTATTAATATGTGGCGCCACAGCGCATGAAAGAATACTTGCGGCGGGAGAAGCCAGAAGGAACACTTGTCAGAGTGAAATGATACAGTACGCGTGTCATCTTCAGGAAGCAGAGGTGCTGCGAACTCCTTCATCATCATTCAAACCATGAGAATACCACCAAATACCTCTCCTTAATCATCATTCAAACCATGAGAATACCACCAAATACCTCTCCTTAATCATCATTCAAACCATGAGAATACCACCAAATACCTCTTCTTAATCATCATTCAAACCATGAGAATACCACCAAATACCTCTCCTTAATCATCATTCAAACCATGAGAATACCACCAAATACCTCTTCTTAATCATCATTCAAACCATGAGAATACCACCAAATACCTCTTCTTAATCATCATTCAAACCATGAGAATACCACCAAATACCTCTTCTTAATCATCATTCAAACCATGAGAATACCACCAAATACCTGCTGAGTTAGTCATTTGTTGTGTAGAATACTGCAACCAAATAGCATTTGAATGGTTAATTCTACCGTTAGCAGAAATAACTTTAATCTGAACAATTAATATGATTTACTAATGTTGGTTTCTGTCCATATTAAAGGAAAACATTGTTTCACAGCTTTATTTCTAAAATGTTGAAAGTATAGAATATCATGATATTCATCTATTTAATCAATTATTTTTAAACTTCTTTCATTGATTATTGTATTAACCCCTTCGTGCAGATGCCAAATTTGGTAAGTTCTCACCTATTTACGGGGTGTTCTATTTAAGTCTTTATAACTCCAGGCGTGAGCATCACAGAAACTTGGAAAATGTCTTAAATGAAACAAGACAGTTCCATTTACTTTGATTAGTCTATTTTCATAATTTAGGTCAAAATAAAGTGCCACAAATGTAAATAAATCTTGGAAAAATGCAAAACAAAAAAACATTTTTAGTTTGCAATGAAATACTAAGAGCTACATATAAAACAGGTAAAACTATACATTTCCTGGATCAACAAGTCTGAAAAATCTGATGGTGATATGCAGAACTACTAAAGATCTATGACGCAAAATGTAGACAGTGCACCCTGTTGTCCCTTAGTGTCTCCAAATCTATCCAAAAATTGCTAAATTGTGCACTGCTGTAAATCATAAAATAATCATATACTTAACTAAAAATCAACTGTTTTGGCTCATAAAACTCACGTTTGCATAATTTTCAAGTGGGAATTACAGTATAGGGCAGTGGTTCTCAACCTCGGTCCTGCGGCCCCCCTGTGTATGCTGGTTTTCGTTCCAACCATTGCAATCCCTAAATTTTAACAAGCTGTTAATTTTTTTTAATTAGGTGCTTTTCATGTTTAGAGGGATTATTTACCCTCTTAAGCCACATTATCTCAGAAATATCTATGGATACAACACAATGCAGGTTTGGCTTCTTGTCATTTGCTTTGTTTGAAATGGTTAGTTTTATTAGCCATGTGCCCACAATTTCACCAATTAGTCTTTAATTTGATCAGTTAAAATGTTTCGTTTTTTTTACCTCTCTTTTTGTAATTATTTGCAATATAGTACAATGTGAATATTGGACTTTTATTCTTCATGGCATGCATAGATATTGCTAACACAATGTGGCTTAAGAGGGTAAATAATTCCTCTAAACATGAAAAACACCTAATTAAGAAGAAATGAACAGCTCGTTAAAATTCTGGGATTGCAATTGTGGTTCGAACAAAAAACCAGCATACACAGGGAGGCCCCAGGACCGAGGTTGAGAACGACTGATATAGGGGGATATATATCTATGGATCCAACATCCTATCATAATCCTATCCAAAACCTGTCATAAAATGAATAAACTATTTTTTGCCCCTTATGATGGTTTAAGATTAAAACATTGATATCACACTGGTACACCTAAATATGTAGCCTAATCATTCACTCTTGTATCTCAATAAAACTTTTTTCTGTACTCTGCGGGATGTACGGTTTAACATAAATTTAAATAAAGGCATCATATTTAATATTTGGTCGCATATCCTTTGCATGCCATGACTTCCTGATGTCTGTGACCCAACACCATCAAAAAACTCTTAATATCTTATTTTCAGATACTCTTACAAGCGATACTATAACCTCTCTGCATTTGAACGGATCACCACGGGAATTGGGGGGTGGGACTAGATGAAGCTGTAAATTACACGGGAATAGTGGAACACATGGTTGGCTAAATGGCTCTAACTCATCAAGGGTCTGAGGTATCAAACAAACCTACAACCATCACCTCTGTTGTTATACACAGGAGCAAATTTCCATTTTGTAGAGGGATTCAACGGCTCAGCTGAATTACTACCTAACATATTCATATGCGGTCTTGTTAAAAAGATGATAAAACCATGAATCTTTTTACATTACATTACATTATAGGCATTTAGCAGACGCTCTTATCCAGAGCGACTTACAAAGCATTTCTTTTGCATTTATACATAGTATCCATTTATACAGCTGGATATATACTGAAGCAATGCAGGTGAAGTACCTTGCTCAAGGGTACAACGGCAGTGTCCGACCTTTTGAGAATAATATCATGGTGCTTCACCCTACTTTCAACAACAGAAGTTCACTTTAATTGATAAGTAAATTTGTCAGCTTTTAGATAAGCCGGTCTTTAAATAAATGATGCCCATAAATGACCCTGACCCCCCTTCCCAACTTTAACTCAGCATCACCCAATCTGGGCAAGCATCCTCAAGCCCTGCTGGGTAAGCATCCTCAAGCCCTGCTGGGTAAGCATCCTCAAGCCCTGCTGGGTAAGGTATGTGTGACGGCTGAAGGGAAACGTTTTCAGTTGGTTTTGCAGCCTTGGAGAAGAAGGGTTCGCCTATTTTTATTTTGGCGGTCGTTCCTTAGTTGTGTGTTCACAACATTCAAGTTTTCTTTAGGTTGTCTACTTTTGTTCTTGTTGCACTGAAGCTGGAAGAGGATAACTCGTCATCGTCAGACCAGGGGCCACATTTATGAAAAAGTACTTGGACGTCATCTTTAACTTTCATGGAAGCACATTTCTTTAAATGGACGTAAGCATTATTTATAAAATTGGCTGCGCTTGTTTAAAATAGCTTCTGTCGGACATACTTACGTCTATAAATCTCAAATTAACTGGGGTTAACTGGCCACATACATTTAATAGAAAGTTAAATTTTCAACCCCAATAAGCGTTCATGTGCGGCTCTCAAGCCTGCAATACTTCGGCATAACCAGCAGGTAAGTGAAGACCTGACTTTCAAATGAAGTCACGTTGAAATTTTATGAAGCACTACTGTGTTGTGAGCCGGACATAAGATCAAATTTGATCAAAAGTACTTTTTTATAAATGAGGCCCCTGGTATAGTTTGTTTTCACTTGTTGGTTGATTCCACCAGGTTACTGTTCAACTAACCTATTAACAAATTAGGCAATTTAATTGATAATTGTCACTTTCAATAATAATCATTAAATTAAATCACATATTTTAAATATAGGTTAAGTGAGGGGTTTCAGCACGCAATGTACACAATGTACAAAAGGTTCTATAATTTCTAAACGCTTCGTCCGATATGGATGAAAATACCCTCAAATTAAAGCTGACAGTCTGCACTTCAACCCCGATGTAATTGTATCCTTTCAAACTCAAAGAGCTAGAGTACAGAACCAATAAAAACAAAAGATGTGTCACTGTCCAATGAATTATGGCGCTCACTGTATATTATATATACAAATTTGTTAAATTTAAATGTGTTGTCTGAGTTTCATAACGGTCTGGTGGCAGCCTGATTAAGCTGTCAGATGTGCCACCTTGTACATAAACCTTATGAATAATACAGCAGGTCTGCTGTTGGGCTGAATCTGTTCCAGCAGCTGAATACCAGCCTGAACCTGCTGTATTAAAGGCGAGTAGCCTTCCTCTGGGACAGCCTAGGGGGGGGGCCAAGGGAGAGACTGGAACTCCTCCAAAAAGTCTTCACACAAACATGGCAGGCGCCTTTCTGGAGTTTACTTAAAGAGTAAGCGACTGGCGTGTCTGCTGTTAACGCCCTTGCGACCCAATATGATCATATTTTACGTTTGAATAACTATGTCAATAAATAGCATCGTTATTATCCCAGTCTCACTTTTGTGGGTCTGCTCCTGTCCTCTTTTGTAATGTACACTATTTTCTATCAGGCAAAATGTTAGCTCCTCTCTTACATGTGCATTCATTAAGGCATGCTCAATTGTGTGTGTTTTATAGTTTTTTTCCAATCGCTTTGACACTAGTTTCAGAACCTTGATTTTCAAAAACTCCAGACACAAAACTCACAACCGATGATCAAAATGCACATTTTTTCAAAACTCGTAACACTGCTTGGATACAATACACATAAACCAAAGATCATTTGTTCATTGAACTAAAATCATCAATTCAAAATGACACAACGTAACATCACGTAGTATTACCATTTCAAAATGCAATTCACACATTACATTTTCGATGACTGTCTATTCATTTCATTACAATGATCTAACTATCAATTGATACAACTGCTCAAAATGATAAGTAACTGTTGTATAACTCTTAAAGCATAGTGTCATGGAAACTGAGGAACAACATTCCAGGTTCACACCATGAAAGTTTCAGGATAACGAGATCCATTGACACCAATTTGTTATTGATGATTGATTTCGCCTTGTGGTACGAGTATAAATGAGCGGTATCCAAAGCAACATAGCGATGCTGTAACATGGAGCAGGCAGGTGGTCACCATAGAGGTCAAGCAGGAGGAGGAAGAGGAGGAAGATGTGGTGGTCAAAGGGTTAGGGTTAGGGTTAGGCAGGGGACAAGCACCACATCTGAAAGGTGGTCGTGGGCCTCGTTTGAGAGGTGTGGGGAAACGTGACCGAGGACAAGACCACGGACTAAGACAGCGGCAGCAACAGCAAAGGGTATCCAATGAGATCAGAGCAATGGTTGTAGACCATGTCATAAATCATGGTATGACAATGACTGAGGCAGCTAGAATGATTCAACCAAACCTCAGAACATCAACCGTGGCCTCAATCATCAGAACCTTCCACAATGAAAACCGGTAAGTCTTCAGCATGCACCACAGTAAACATTACAGTACTGTAGGCTACTCTCGACTGTATACTGCATGCCAATGTGTACCACAGAGTAGGTGATGTGACTATGTAACTGTGTTCTACAGTGTGACGGCATGTTCCTCCTGTAATTTTTTCTACAGAATTGAGACTAGACCAAATAGTGGAGGCAGAGGAAGACTCCTGACTAATGAACAAGAGCAGGCTGTGGTCAACTTGGTGCGGGCCAGAAATGACATTCGCCTTACCGAAATCAGACAGCATATCCTGAACAATGAAGACACTTTCAACAATGTGGACGCCATAAGTTTGCCAACCATTGCACACATCCTGAAAAGGCACCAGGTTTTCATAAAACAGCCATACCGTGTGCCTTTTGAGAGAAATGCTGACTGTGTGAAACAACTGAGGATTGAGTATGTTCAGGTATGTTCAGTTTTTCATGATCTGTTTTGTGGAAAAATCCCATCATTACTGTAATCAGTAATTTTTTCTTCTTTTTTTAGAGTTTTTTTTTAGAGAGAGGGAGAGAGAGCCATCACAATGTTTTTTGAGCAGCTTTCCACAGGCCAAGACGAGAGGAGGAGGGGAATTATTTTTATTAGTCAACGGCAACAAGTACCAAGTACAACGAGGCACAACATCACCCTGTGTGTGCCGATATCAGAATATCAGAAGATAATGGTGTGAGACAGACCTTGTATTCATACAATACAGCTCAGAGCTTGTAGCCTTCCTTGATGACTAAACCCTAGTCTGTAGAGCTGTTGGCGTGACTATGTGCATTGTGTGTGGTACATGTCAGATTTCACCATGCTCAACTGGGTGCAGGCATGGTTCCAGGCCCATCCACAATTCACCACCGTGTACTTGCCCCCATGCTCTCCATTCCTGAATCCAATTGAAGAATATTTCTTCACATGGAGGTGAAAAGTGTATGACAGGCGCTCGCATCAACAAGTGACCCTCCTCCAGGCCATGGATGACACACGCAACGACATCACAGCAGACCAGTGTCAGGCCTGGATTCGCCATGCCCGAAGGTTCTTTCCGAGATTTTTGGCAAATGAAAACATCCTTGTTGATGTGGATGAGAACCTGTGGCCAAATCCACAGGACAGGGTTGATGGAAATGAGTAATTGATCCTTTGTTTTGCTTTTTGTAAGCAAGATGAGAAACACTGCCGTTTGTTTTGCAGTACTTTTTTTGTAGCTAATTGTTGCTTTCATTCAAAGGGAACCTGTTGTGATTATGGTATTTCATCAATAAATTTCAGATTTGTTCAATGATTTAGTGTCTATAGTATTCTCTCTGCTGGTCCTTTTACAGCGACATTACGTGTAGCACCATTATGAAACATGTATCACATATTTTGCATTACAATATTTGATGATTGTATGAATAACTAAACAGTGAAACTATCGGTATCTTGTGTGTGGGTGATATAAAGAAATGTTCCTATGGTATTTCATAATAAATTAGTTGTTTGAATAATTGATTCTGTGAGTGCAATGACATCAAGGTTCTGAAACAAGTGTGAAGGCGATTGAAAAAAACTGTATGTGTGTGTATGTGCATGCGTGTGTGTGTGTGAGTGCATGTGTGTTTGTGAGTGTGTGTGTGTGTGTGTGTGTGTATGTGCATGCATGTGTGTGTGTGAGTGTGCATGTACGTATGTGCGTGTGTGAGTTTGGGTGTGCGTGTGTTTGTGCGTGTGTGTGTGTGAATGTGGGTGTGCGTGCGTGTGTGTTTGTGTGTGTGTGTCTGTATGTGCATGCGTGTGTGTGTGAGTGTGCATGTGGAGTGTGGGTGTGTGTTTGTGTGTGTGAGAGTGTGTGTGTGTATGTGCGTGTGTGTGTGTGTGTGTGTGAGTGTGCATGTACGTATGTGCCTGTGTGTGTTTGTGTGTGAGTTTGGGTGTGCGTGTGTTTGTGTGTGTGTGAGTGTGTTTGTGTGTGTGTGTGTGTGTGTGTGAATGTGGGTGTGCGTGTGTGTGAGTTTGGGTGTGAGTGTGTTTGTGTGTGTGTGTGTTTGTGTGTGTGAATGTGTGAATGTGGGTGTGAGTGCGTGCGTGTGTGTGTGTGAGTTTGGGTGTGCGTATGTGTGTGTGTGAATGTGGGTGTGTGTGTGTGTGTGTTTGTGTGTGTGAATGTGGGTGTGCGTGTGTGTGTGTGTGTGTGTTTTCCTCCATTATGCACATGCCCTCCACTCCTCTCATGAGTGGGTGCAGGAGGTGAGCCCCTGTAAGTGGGCTCCATGTGTGTTGATGATGAATGCTGTTGATGCTCTCCTGTTTGTCTTCTGTCCTCATTATTCTTCCACATGCAGGCTACCCGGACGCTGCTGCGCTAATCACCGCTGAGGACGGAGTGATTGACAGGCCCTGCAGCAGTCGCGCCAACAAATAACCACACAGACACGCCGCGAAAAAAACCGCTCTGAAAGGACAGAGCGCTCTGAGCACACTGCCGCTCACGACACCTGCAGCAGGCCTCTCGTAATTTCTGCATCATGCTGAGTCATGCTTAGTTATGAACAGCCATTAATACGCGATATCATACACACGTGACTCAGCTCCTTTCCATGCAGCTCAATGCCGCTTCTGCCACTTGCTGAGCAGGCTACCCCTATCCACAGTTCTGACTGCGCGTATGGACCGGAATAAGAAACATTCTACGTATAAACCAGTTGCATTACGTACTTTGTCCCTTGTTGAAGGTTGTTACAGCATACCTAGGCTTGTGATTTCAGCCTGTGACCCTCTGGACTGAGGGCCTGATTTGCTAAGACCTTCAGCGTGTGCAAAGCCTTTTTTGCACACGCAAATCTAATAACACAACGAATGATTGGTGCAAAACAAATACCATGGCCAATCATTGGTTACGTTGTTGGTTTTGTGTGTGCTAAAAGGTTTTGCACATCACACACACGTGTAATGGCTAAAAAGAAAGAAGACCCCTGTACCATTTAATGCCATTGCTTAAAATTATTTGTTGACATAATATTTATATACATTATGGGCTGTAAATGCACAGAATACTTGCAGAAAATGTAAAACAGAAGTTGTAATTCTTACTTTACAGTGCACCTCTGAAAGGCAAAGATATAAAACAAGTCATACTTTACATTTCCTGGTCCACACACCTCTTGAACACATGTGTAAAACTTATTTGGGGGATATGTAAAACTACTCAGGTTCTACAAGGTAATTTGTAAAGAATGTATCCTGGCATCCCTTAGTGTCTCCAAATGTATCCAAAATGGATTAAATGTGCATTACAGTAAATCAGGAGGTAATCAGTTTCTATCAACACATAAAGTATTCTGTTGCCAATCAAAAATAAATATGGTAGGTTTTTCACAACAATAATAATAATAATAATTATTATTATTATTATTATTATAATATTAATAATAATAAATAAATAAATACTATATTTATTGTGACTACAATTGACCCTGGTCACATATAAACTTGTTACTTTAGTCTTATAAATATTACAAAATATTGTGACACTGGACCAGTGACACTGGATTACCATTGACAGCCAGCAAAAATGTCATAGGTTAGTTTATAGCCCATTGATTCTGGTGTGCTCAATATAGCATAATGCATATGTACCAAATACTAATGATACAATACATGATATGACCTATGCTACTATTTAGCCACAAAAAAAATCGATAATAAATGCTATATTTTACATGGCTACTGTGACTAAACTTCAACCTATGCACAAATAAAGTTATTACTTCAAAAAATCTACTCGAATCTCCGTGTAATAACGTTGAGGCATTGTGCGTCTGAAACTGATCCAAAATGGCTTTTGAATGGATGCAACCTAGTCCTGTGTTACGCATGGATATTGGTCAGCTGGTTAAATGTACCTATGGGAATGCCATACCATTTCAGAAAGCTTAGGATGCGCTCTATTGGACGATATAAGTGTCAATTAAAATCAGTTTGTGTGAAGGATTTACAAGCGCATCATTTGAATGCGATCATTTACGCACGACCATTTTAGAGCATGGACACACGTTGTAACAAAGATTAAATATTAAAAATGGGTCAACCAAGGCAAAACATAATCTCAGATTCTTGCAGGGGACATCTTAATCTTCATAACCAAAGGTAAGGTTACGACTTTATTTCATATTTTACCTGAGCTTTTTATAGCAAAAGAAAGTTTTGTAGTAACAAACAAATTCCACTCGTTTTTTTCCCTGTGGAGTGAGTAGGCATGTTGACAGTTTTACTTGTATGTATTCAGAATCTTGGAAGGTGTTTCTTGCTGCTGTGATAGTAAACGATTTTTTGGTGATAAAATAAAAACTTTAATTAACTCTCAAATATGTTTAAATGTCTGCGATCTTACATGTGGTCGGGTCCATTGTAGATAACAGTGTAGCAGCATAGCATGCTACTTTCATGAATTACAAGCTAATGGTGGCAGATAGAAACATGATATTTCGCACGCTGATAGGATATTAAGTACCGATTATGATGAGAACTAGCAACGTATTTGTGATGTTTTTAACATTTGGGACACAGGCGTCTATACCACTAGGGGTCAGCACAAACAAAAGTTAAAGGTTAAACGGGCTCAGTATTTACTGTACGTGAACAACACAATTAAGGGTTACGGTTCTGCAGTTTCAGCCTGCTTTTCCACTCGGCGATGACTTACAGCCCGCCCCTTCAACACATTTAAATGTACAGAGTTTATGCTTCAACAATCAATGGGCTAAAGGGAAGTGGTGCAGCACTAATTCACTAGCACCAATGATAGGAATTTTTTTCTTTTTAAAGATCCAATAAAAATGGTTACAATTAATCTATTGCTGACATAAAAAAAATTATAAAAAACTTGAGTGACTTTCACCCCTTTGGACTAATAAGCGTTTCCTGAGTCAACAGGGGCGTTCGCAGCGGGAGCACCACCTTTTATTCGACAGTTTTAGCATCCGCACGCACTCCCCTTTTTCAGGTTCGACCACTCCCAGCTCATTCTGCCTCGTGCTGACGCAAAGATCACAGCACACTAATTGCAATTGCATTTCATACGTTCCGTGTCATTCGGAAAAAGAAAAAATGCAGGAGGCTAAATGGAAAAGCCAGACTTGTGTGTGTACTAAATGGATCAGCGAGGGTCCACTGAGTACGCAAACTGCATAAACACAGCCTTTTTCACCCCTGGCTCTCAGGGTGCTCTGTGTCTCCTGGCCCACAGGGTGCTCTGTGTCTCCTGGCCCACAGGGTGCTCTGTGTCTCCTGGCCCACAGGGTGCTCTGTGTCTCCTGGCCCACAGGGTGCTCTGTGTCTCCTGGCCCCCAGGGTGCTCTGTGTCTCCTGGCCCCCAGGGTGCTCTGTGTCTCCTGGCCCCCAGGGTGCTCTGTGTCTCCTGGCCCACAGTGTGCTCTGTCTCCTGGCCCCCAGGGTGCTCTGTGTCTCTTGGCTGTCAGGGTGCTCTGTGTCTCCTGGCTCTCAGGGTGCTCTGTGTCATCTGGCTTTTGTTCCAACTGCCTTTACATTTGTTAGATTTGACTGGGGTGTTAACTGAACACTGATCTGCATTTATCATCCCCTGGTAGTTGCTATACTCTCAGCCTGTGTGATTCAGAAATATATATGTATGTAACCCCCCAGACACACACAGTGTTATTCGCTGTTCCCATATTTTCAAAACATTTGCTACTGACTATAATTGCAGCAATGACCTCCTTTTATAAAAAACAATGTCACTTCATTGCACTCTGAGATGCTGAAACGAAAGGCACTATATAAGTGCAAAGCCATAATAATAATAATAATAATTTATTAAATCAAGACTGTCCTTTTAAAAAAAATGGGGGGTGGGGGGGGTAGAACTACAGGCTAGTTGAAATGACCATCAACATGATTACTAGAGACTATTTTCAATTCTTGCAAGTGTGGAAAAACAGAAGATAATGGTGTTTTTATTAGGGCTCCTTGCAATCAGGAGCGGAGCTAATGCAGCCCCTGGATCTGTATCTCGTGTTATCAGAGCGAACCGCAGCCCATGCCTCTCACAAATGTCAAGTACCACTGGATGGAACAAAAGACCACAGCGCGTCACAGCCAGACACGCAGGTTCGGATTGAAGAGCCTAATTCTGATCATTACTGGGGAAATGTCTGCTCCCATCTGCCACCACCCCCCCCCCCCCCCCCCCCCCCTCCCACAGCTATTAAAATCCCAAATAATTGAGTTTCAGAAAACCCATTGCCGCCTTGACGACAGCGTGAGACAAACTTTAAAAAAAACTTATCAGAAAAGGGGGCAAATTTTATTTTAAAAAAAGGACAGAGAATGAGCAGAAAAATAATGCCATACAGTCATAGGTGTGGGATGGGATCCGGTTAACAACAAGTGTTGTGGGGTTAAGTTTCCATGGAGACGTCTGTTCTGGAGTGACCAGCCGCTCCGCAGTGTCCCTTAACCCTTATGTGATCTGACTTTCAGGAACAGCTCAGCAGTGGGTTACTGCGTTCATGGGAAATTCTGGAGGCATTTCAGAGGGGGGCGCTTCACACAAAATGGCCGCCCTGGTCAAACGCGCGCTCCCTTCATTACTTGACATTCTACACTATGTTAGATAGGATGGAGGCAGGTTCGTGTTTAAGTAACTGGGCTTGTAACCGCAGGAACCGCTGGATTTAATGCCTACGTGGGACGCTGCCACTGTCTACCTTCAGCAAGGAGCAGCACTTGTAAAGAACTTCTTTAAGCACATCTGTAAAACATCCAGCCATACGCCTATCTAAACATATAAATCTATGTCAGTCTCCACACAAGGACACATGCTAAGTGTGTCAATAATATCCCGAGTTAAACCGAAACCAATCTGCGCTCAATAGTCAGGCGTTGGACCGCCTCCTCCGATGGCTGTGCGTGATTATGTCATCGGAAACAACATGTCAGGTTGCGTGCATTTGACGGCTCCATCTAGATATGAGATTATCCAGATGTGGGCTGGGACAGCTATGCAGAAGGCTAGTTAAGATCAGTCGCAGCTGCCCAAAAGAGGCAATGGAAACCTCCTCTAAACATGTTGCTTAAATTGTTCAATTCAATCAGCCCTTTTTCTGTCTCTGATCGGGCGATAACGACGAGATGTGAATGTAGCTACCTGGAAGCCTGGCTTCTGTTATGGTTATTAGCAGCCTCGGCTGTTCTGCGGTTGTTTGTTTGTTGTTTTGTTTTTTTGTTATCGTCAGGGCGCTCCATCTGATTTTTTCCGCCTCCGGTCCGATGTTTGGATCTCACCCGGCTATTATTCCGCTCACCTGTTTTGGGTTTTCTGCCGGTTATAAATATTCCCAGGACTTCCGCTTTCCAGCACTTCGAGATTGTCTATGCTATTTGACAAACAAAGTCGGTACGGTACAGGATTCAAGCAATCTTTTCTCTTTTAAGCTTTGCTAAAAAGATACAAGGGACTTGCTTTAGCTTCTAGGGTTATTCGTTTGTGGAATCATTTTTGTCGTAGTTGCTGTCTGTCCCTCGGTGTGGTTTACTTTCTGTTCTCGTTGAGACAGATTGCTTGTTTCTTTATTTTTCTCTTCTGCACACTCCCGCGTTGAGAGTGAGAGAATTATTTTTTTTTCCTGTTTTACTTATCGTTCGTTTTCTTACCTCTGTTATTCACTTGCTTATATTGTAAGTGAGAGGTATTTTCTTTTCACTCGGTTCTCGAGTACGCCCTGTTATTTGGGGTTTGTTTTGTTTTTGGCTTAGGGCCTGGAGTGTTTTCTATTCTCCATTCCTTGGTTATTCATATAGATATATACCCCTCTCATAATACGGACTCGTCCGTCTTTTTGGTGCACACTACGGTGTGTGCTTTTAGAACGCTTAGCTGTCGCGTTTGATTCTCCGAATCTTACACTCCACCTGATAGCTTCACGTCTGCCTATAGAGAGCCCAGCCTGTAGGGGTGGTAAGACAGGACCTTATGAGGACCAATAATCATAGCCCATGTTCAGACACCTTCAAAACAGCCAATCATCTCTTTTGATTAATTTCACCTCTATTTCTTAATCCCCTGTGTAAGCATTGCACATGCACAGTGAGTCCACGGAGTCCACTGAATATTGGTATATGAGAATAGCTCAAATCTGGCTTAAAATAGCTTAATTATTTTAAATTCTTGTTAAATTGGAATAATTGGTATGTGACGGGCATGGTTTTATTTTTATTTTCCACTGCTATGGAAATTTACTGCTATTTACAGTTTTTTTAAATCAAACTACCTCGACAGTTAGCTAAGTAATGTATCTTGCAGGTAAACACTAGTTTGCTAAATTACCATATTGCTGTTGTAGAAAACACTGAATCTTTCATTTTATTTTTTGACAAAGAAAAAAAAAAAAAAAAAAATTAAATCAAATCAAAAGATCAAATCAAAATCAGGTATTGACTTGATCTCAAAGTCGGGATGTAAAAACGACTCTTCAGTCCTATTGATATGACAAGGTAGAGTAATTTACTGCTTGCCTGGTCATTGAGGGAATGTGTTGCTGGCCCTGTTCAGGGCCTTGTTTCACACAAGCAATGTGAACATTTCCACTCTGAGATTGCACATTGCAAAGCGTGTTACAGAATCCTGCCTGCCACTACCAACTGCCATCTGAATGTTATAAAATAGGTTATGTTAACCAACTGAGATATATTCTCCATGAATGGAATTTACAAGGTATGTTCACCCACTTTCTGCCATTGAAATAAATTGAGTCAGGGGCCAGAGTTGTTGATTTCTCTTGTAAGCAATGTTCACACTACATTTGAAATTTGAAATGCTTTAAAAAGAGAGGAAACGATCGCCCTTAAATGATTGCATCTCCCAGATGTTAGCTTGCATGTCACATTTTTCGTGAAACCATCCCCAGGATTGCAGGTGGCTATCAGACATGGTCTAGAATGACCTCTCTAGCTTAATAGACCACCAGCTGCACCTGGTTTTGATGTAGCCTCATTGTAGGCTTGTCTAAATAGACTAAATGTGGCTAATTCGTATGTAGCATAGATATAAGCAGCCAAAGCATTTCTCCTTTTTCATAGTAATTCCTCAGACCATGCGACTGGTAGCCATGCACTGTTGCATTTGTAATGCTTTCCTACAGTTTGTGAAGACAGAGCTTTAAGGGGCACTTTGTATCGCATGTGCGGTAAGACTTGGGCCTGTGCAATATGGCCAGTGCACTCATGCAAGAGCCAACCCAGCACTCTGGTTCATCCCCAGCATACCAGGCAGGCTGAATACAACGCCGCAAGCTTTTCACGACCAAAACTCGTCACGGAGAAAAGATAAGACGACTGCACGCGGGGAAAAAGAAAGGTGTGATTGCGCTCGTGGGATTACAGCCTTCGTTCAGGTCCACACGGACGAGGGAGAGGAGCGCTGCAGTGAGCGAGGCCGTTCTGACTGCTGCCCAACACCCCCGAAGGCCTTCCTGAGCACAGGAGACGTTTCCCTAAACAAATCCCGCCCGCCTTGTTGGTTTAAAAACTCTGGGATTTAAAAAAGAATTCCCAGCACTTCCCACAACACCAGTAGCCGTCTTCACAAAACAAGGTTTATACTTGAACCATTTGGCAGATCGACGTAATTAAATCAATTAAACCGGCGATTAACCAAATGAAGGCTGATTACAAAAATTAGTGGGTTGCTTTTTGGAGGACTGGGAATGAGCTAATTACTGTACTGAAGTGATTACTTGAATGTGAAGTACCCTAAATGTGGTTTAAATTGAATAGTCAGCCAGTGCTGGAGTGGAGATTCATTACAGTTTCAAAGGTTTGTTGATATTGTGCCGGGGATGTGATGTGCTCGGGAATGTGCTTCTATTCATGTACACAGACAAACATTTACCTAGTCACAAGCCAGTCCACAGCGCTTGTAAAAAACCTGCACTACATTTCAAAACCAGCACAAGAAGCGGGCCTGTGTTTGTGTTGTGCAGAAATAGAGCTATAGTCATTTAAAACAGCAAGGGCACACTGTGGGTGTTTTTGGCTGATTAAACAGAGATAAGCAAAGAACAGTTATAAGCGGTTATAACAATTTTGTTATTTGGTAAAAAGGTATATTTACCGTGCGGTGGACTTTGTTGAGGTGGCAGATGCCGTTACATTTTTCTCATATAAAATACAGGCCAAGTGCATATTTTTTTGAGATTTCAACACATTTTAGCAAAAGAAAAAATCATTATTTAAAAAAGCCCCATTAGCCTGGGGAACATTAATGGTAGCTCTGCAGGTAATGTGCTTTACATAGATATTAAATGAGAATTAATTTTAAAAGGTTTACAGCTCACATAGTCACTTTGATAATAATGGTAAGTATGAGGACTACCAGGTAAGTAATGTGACTGATTCTGTACACTGTACAAATGTATTGGACCGTCCATCGCTACATATTCAATGCAAATGATACAAATTCAAAATCAAATAAATAATAATGTTTTGGAGAATTAATAATCACCATATTCCATTTTGCTCTCGAAATACACAGAGAATGCCTATTTGCTTGAGGTGGTGCCGTTTTTTAAAATATATTTATCGTATTTTCCTCACAGAAGGAAAACAGCCAATGTTTTGGAATCAATATAAATTCATGAACTGTTTCCATTTCAGAAATCAGTGCTTGTTGCCTGATTTGCTTCATAAAAGCAGTCAATTGAGTGAATACCCATGTCTTATTGTCACTTGGGACAACACTTGATACATCCCATTTTCTCAATTCTAATTATTCCATTTGTGGACCTGAATGGCATTTAGATGCAAGGTAATTCAGCATGGGAACTCAATTAGGTTTGTACTGACTGGGATTTGTGAAACATCAATAGATTCTCGGTGAGACCAATGGGAGCTCTGGTTATTTATCCCTAAGCCTCACTGATATCGCATCTCCGCAGTTCAATTAAACATGGCAGCAATGAGAATGTTTTACAACTGCAGACGACCTTAATGAGAAAAGACAAGAAGTGATTTTCCCCCCCGTTCTCGCCGTGCGTTTCAGGGCCGGAGAATTAGTGACTGCACGACAGTCGTTACTTCTTAAATTGCCTCGGCAATATAAATAAATTAAATCACAAACTCACACAAGATATTACCTAAGACTGAGCTTTTCCCAGCCAGTGTGTGTTCTCTGCACAAAAGCACAGCATCATAGATTCTGAGTCCATTCCATATTTATTGCACACACGCAAAATGCTGTATAGAGCGCTCTTGATGTCGATACAAATGCAAAGTGTATTTTTAGTAGGTATAAATGTATTCTTTCTGCACAAATACATCTATACATACGCCCAAATTAACTCACCAAACTGAGCGTGTTAAGAGAAAAATTTACACTAAAATAGCGTGTCAAAGTCAACGGCAAATTTTGACCGGTCTTCACCAAATTCACACTTTGATGGCCCCAATACATCTCTTTCATAACGAGGGTTGAGTGCATAAGTACACATGTGAAATGTATTTTAACATACCGAGAGAAACTACATCCAGAAAATGTATTTTGAAGCCAATTCAGTGTTACATTATTGCGTCATTCATTCTTCAGACCTTTGAACAGTCACGCGTATGGGAGGATTTAAGTAGGACGTGGTGGCACTGACAGGGCCGCAAAGAGAAGGGGTTGAGATGAATGCTTGCGTTACACAACTCTCAAGAGAACATCACATACTCTCATTCTAATAAGTCGAGCGCCGACTTGCATCCAGCTTTGAGGACAGATTATGACGTACAATTAGGCATATTAGCTTGGAGAACTCAAAGACGCACAGACAGTGCCATGAGGTGTTAGTTTTCAGAAGGAAGCGTCCTATGCCTGAATTTTTTGGTCTTATTAAACACATCAAAATGTTATGAAGTGGCGTGCTCTGTAATAATGCCTTAAAAGCCTGTCAAGGAGCAGCTGGGGGGGAAAAAAGTTATGGCCGGAGGCGACCTCTGCCCTGTGTTTTATAGTAATGGACCTAATAGGAATTCACTTTGATGTATGAAATAGAGCAAATTAATAGAAAGATGGATTTAGATGCCCTGACCCGGTAATGTTGAGCACTGCGCTTTCAGTAGATAAAGTGCATTTACTCTCTGAATGCTAATATTGTGGCAGCGTTCTTTATACACCCTCTTAGTGCGACTGTACGGTCGCTGAACACGCAACTGTGATGCATGGGCCTCCCGTTTCGAAAAACGGTGACAAAACGGACAAACGGGAGAAAAAGATAAACCGTTTGGAGAGAGACGGTGGAGAACCTGAGCGCGTCGATCTCACAAATGAGTATCGAGAAGCCGTTCCCCCGTTTTGCGCAAAGTCCTTTAGATGTGCGTCACGTTCATTTCCGAGAGCGTTGAGCACCGTGCAGTCAAAACAATTAATTTAGCCAGGTAAATGTGCGTTGTTGGTTTGGTAGAAATGCATGATCAATCTTTAGGTTAATCAGCCAAAGCAATGGTAAAGATATGACACAGCTGGAAGTACCGAAGATAAAATCTTTATATCTTATCGGTCGTAAACCTGTTACATATTTCCACTGGTGAACTACATCAAAAAAAAAAGGAAGGACATATTATAAACAAAACAAACATTAAAATGGAATTTATTCGGTTTACATTTACCAGTTAACAAACAGGTGTTAGCTGGTTTTCCTTTCAAGCATAAAGGAATTATGTCAGAAATCAATGCAGGTGTTCTGAACCATTCTGTTCTTTTTGAACCTCCACTTTGTTTTGATGGACTGTGCCACTTCCTTAGCTGACAATAACTCTGTCTGGAAGAAGAGCCACGCTGACAACCAGCCCCACCATCTGTTATCTTTGGCTCAATGCAAGCCTGCGTGGACAAGAAAGGTTCGACAAATGGCCAGTTCAAGTCTTTCAATAGCATGGTTCGAATTTAGATAGAACTCAAATGTTTCTCTTTCAGGGATATACTGACAATGGCAGAAACATGAAATTTGTGTTAGAATGATTTGTTTAAGCTAAAAGATTGATCTTACATCTGTTTTTATACAGGTGGCATAACAACTATTCATCAAAGCTGCTGAATGACGTTGGGAGTAAGTACCTTTAAACAGTAAAGTTGAGAGGTTGGGTCAATTGAGCTGCAACTTGTTTTGGCCTTGCCTTGCAAAGTATGTCAACGCAGTGTTACTTTTTTTCTCTTTATACAGTTCCATTCACCTCTTTTAAAAAAAAGGTTATAAGTTGTGGGGGGAAGAAGTAAGACAGCCTTACAACCAGCGCTGAATATTGAAGGCAGAGCTCTCCGTGGAATGACAGGATCTCCCCCATACTGGTTAAAAAAAATAAAAAAAATAGGTCAAACAATCTGAACAAAGCAGTGTTTGTGCTTTTAAACTTTGTCAAAGAACTCAACAGGAACTACACCCATGGAGGTGATTCCTCAGCTCAGTAAAATGAGACCAATTAAAAGCATTTTATCCCGGGTGTCATCATGATTAATCGCGCACTAAAATGGATCCGAGACCTTCAAGTCAGGATGGCTGTAGAAAAGGCGTTTTGCTTCTCAGCATTACTGGCAACAAGGCGAGCAGTTAAGAGCCAGCCTCTGCAATGGTATGAATATTTAATTAATAATTAGTCATGTAATTTCTCCTCAGGAATTATTATCCCTCGAACTGGTTTGTGAATTTAATTATTAGCAGCCTTTTTGTTTCCATGTCCCCCTCATTACTGTCAGGATTGATGTAACATAAACTTCATTAAAAATTAAAGCAAGAGTCTTAATTACAAGGCTACCCTGACTGAAGTTAGAATTAGCCAACTCAGTGATGTGCAAATGAGTGCATTATTTAAGAAACATGCTGGAAGTAGTTATGCTAATTTGGAGGGTTCACAGTAGCAGACCTTTCCACTTGCAGTTGCATATTCATTAAACGCACTATGCAAATTTAATGTAGCAGTCTTAGTAATGCCTTGTTAATTTATTCAGATTTATTGAGTACGACTTGTAAAAAGTACCAATTTAATTACTCCATCTCCTCGGATGGTAGGTGGAGATAGCTGAGGTTTTAAAGTGTGTAAATCTGGATTACTGCGGTTTGATGGAGGAAGGGGTATCAAAGGACACTATTTTTTCTTCTTTCTTCGTTTTTTTTTTCGTTTTTTTTTTTAAAATAACGGGGGCAGAAAAAGAAGCATTCCATTTACTTACTGAACGATCGGAGCGAAATCGCTTATATTGCACACGCAAGCTTGAAGAAAAAAAAAGAGAAAAACGAAGGAAGGTGGAAAAATAAAGTCTCGGTTGCACTCGCCGAGAAGCTGAAACAGTTGCTGAGTCCACAGTCTAATGGTTGTAATGATCCTACGGAGACCAGTAAAGGTTATAAATGGAGATCTTTGAAAAGTTGAGTGTCTGCAAAAGGCATTTATTAGACCCTGCCCCCCCAGGTGCACGCAGACTGGCAGTGGGCCCTTTGGCAGCTGAATGCAGTGAGAGAGCACTTCCCCCCATATGCCTCTCACCAGCGATGGCTTCAGTGCAGGGGCTCGGTGAGGAGGACGCTACGGCCCACATTTTAAATCCCAGCCCAAACAGGAAGCGCTAAACGACTCAACAGCACAACCCACGTCGAGTCTGAATGGAAGAGGAGCCGAGCTACGCTAGATAATCGGCGGTGGTTCCCGGGTAAACAATTACCGTTTTCTGGGGGATCATGGGAATCGAAGGCGAAAAGGGAAGAGGTCAAAGGGTTCAAGTGCATCAAGGGTAACAGCAGATGCGGGGTTGTCCGGGCATAAATATGTATATCCAAAAAGAAAAACGGGGTGTATAGCCACATACACAGAAATATCACATTTTCAGACTTTCCTCACAAACACACAAAATACATTGCACATCATTAATCAGCTCATATGAAATGAGGATCAATAAACATGAATAAACATTCCATTGTCTTTAAAGAGACATTAAATAGAAACAACCCCCTCCCATGCCCCTGCCTTATGCTCTGATTTGGTGTTTCTGATTTTAGTCCAACGCCAGTGTTGCTGCTCTTGATCCACGTGGTCACGGCCCTTTTCATGTAAATTAGTTTGGGGGGGGTCTCCTGGGGCTGGTGGTGGAAAACACGCGGGGTCCCCGGGGGTGCGCGCGCCGCGCGGCTGTGGCCCCAGCGCTTGCTAAGGCTGCGGCCCATTCGTTATTTCCTCCCCTGCGGAAAAACCTCCGGGGTCATTCCACTGCAGTCACACAGCTGAGTGTGCAAGGAGACCAGCTGCCTTTCCTTTCACACTGCATCTCTAATAATAATAATAGCAATAATAATAATACTGACCTTTATCCTATCAACAAGCAACAACAATAAGGACATTCATTATCAGCATCATTCTAAACATTATTATTATTATTATTATTATATACAGTAACTTTCAAAATATTGGTATAAGCTGTTTGTTCTCAACAGAAATTAGCATGGCAACACAACATCCAAAAAATATATATTGCTTAAAGAAATGCAACACTTTTACCACTTTGGGCAATGTTTACTTCAAATACATATTTTAAGAAGAACTTGTTTGCTGTGAGTGTAATTTGCATAGAAGATAAATAAGGTAGTGATGGGGAAAAGCACACATTCATATGAGCATATATATGCTTCTAACCATTATTTAAATGTAGACTTTAGGCAAGCAACGACACGAATACGTGTAAATACATTTTATAAATACATATACTTTATTTATTTATTTAAAGTGTAATTATTAACCAAACAGTGCAATAATACTCCTCGCAGAAGAAAAATGTTTGAACGTAAACATACAGGATCTTCATTTCATCCTCAAACATGTTTTCCCTAATATAATGAATTAAACATGAATATGCTTGTTAGATTTGTTTGATTAATTATTTTCGGAAGGTCTCCAAAAGTTTCCCAACTGTACACAATTCAAAGCGAACCGCTTCCGGAAATGACAAACACCATCCCTTAACACAGATTCTCAATTAGTTTACACAGCACACAGCAAACTTTGTTGCACCGATGAAGGTCACAGCATTCATTCACAATTAACACACTGAATAACAGCATGATTTTCATACCCTACGGTGACATTAATCTTGATGGATATTATATATTTAATCACATTCTGGATAAATAACTACAACAAAAAATTACATTTCTTTTATCAGTTTGCAGGTATACCTGAACCCAGGTCATCCACTCCAAAGAGTGTCTGTTGTCCAGGGCAACAGTGAGTAAACCAATGGTGCTCTCTGCTGATTAAGAGATCTCATGGCTGCAAACAAGGGCTGACAGAAGAGCCAGGCCAGGCCAGGTGCTGGTGGCTGTGGGAGTACGAGAAGGGTTACTGACTGTCAGTCAGTGCTGTTTTAAGGTCAGTAATTCTGTGATGGTGATGACTGGGTTACTGACTGTCAGTCAGTGCTGTTATAAAGTCAGTGACCCTGTGATGGTAATGACTGAGTTACTGACTGTCAGTCAGTGCTGGTTTAACCCCTTTGCGCAGATGGCAAATTTTGTCAATTCTCATCTATTTAGGGGGTGCTCTGTTTAAGGCTTTATAACTCCAGCTGTGAGCATCACATGAACTTGGTAAATGGCTTAAATGAAACAAGACCAGTGTACCATTTATTTTTTTATTTTCATAATTTAAGTCAAAATAAAGTGCCACAAATGCAAGAAAAACTTTGTAAAAATGCAAAAGAAAATAATACTGAGAGCTACAAAAGTGAAACAGGTAAATATATACATTTCCTGGATCATAAACTCCATGTCAACAAGTGTGCATAATCTGAGGATAATATGCAGAACTACTAAAGGTCTATGATGCAAAATATAGGCAGTGTACCCTGTTTTCCATTAGAGTCTCCAAATCTATCCTAATGGCTAAATTGTGTACTGCTCTACATAAAAAAAGAGAGATACAGATGAACCTCGATCCAACGGACACCGATGCAACGGATTCCGGATCCAACGGACACAATCCGCTAGAGTGAATATCTGGTCCGAACGTTTAAAACTCCCGGGTGAAGCGAACCGAGACCGCTACTTGAGTAAGCGTCCGCTTGGCGGCGCGCACGTGTTGTTTACAAGCGTACAAGCGTCGGTTTGCCTGGTTGTTGTGCGGTACATATCTCTTGTTATAGTGATATTTTGCAGTGTCGCATTATTCGCTGCAACGGACAAACGGCTTTAACGGACAACTGCTCCCCCCTATTAGTCCGTTGGATCGAGGTTCATCTGTATATTTAACTACAAATCAACAGTTTTGGCTCATAAAACTCACTTTTGCATCATTTTCAAGTGGGAATGACTATATTTTCATCAGTATAGGGGGGTAGATATATATGGGTCCAAAACCCCTATGCAAAACATGTCATAAAATTCATAAAATTAGTTTTATCCATTATAAAGAAAATACATTTGCTTCTTCTGATGGATTAAGATAACATATTGATATCACAGTGTTACATACACCTAAATATGTAGCCTAATCATTCACTCTTGTACCTCAAGAAAACATCACTCTCTACAGTATGTATACTTTTGCCCCAGGATTGCATTTCTCTGTAGTATTTTTTTATATTTCTAGTCATTTTGATTAAGGGAAATCTTTATCTTAATCTACCACATATCAGCGCACAGAAAATTGGAATGAGCAGTTGTTATTCCACTAGTGTCAAGTAGCCTATATACGCCATAGCCTATATTATGTACGATAACATGAAAATAATATAGTATTCCACCATCTGCAAAATGCTGCCACATGTTCTATTTTCAATGGAAATTGGTAAGCTACAGTATGTGAAATGCGCTCAAAATGCGAAAATAACAATTTTCTATCAATCATATTGGAAAGACAGTGTTCGAGTGGAAAAATGTACTTACTTAACTTATTATCTGTAGCCAGCGAGACCAACTGCATTTCAGACGCAACATTTTTTTAATATCGGCATGGGGAATTTCCTCTCTCTTGTGCGTTATTATATACAGCTTGCGTAATATGAGACCTTGAAAACGAAAACTACCAATACACAGCGCGGTAGTAAATTGTATAAAGCACCCCGGAAGACTTGGGATATACTGTTGCTAACGTTATAATGCACTCTGTTGGATAAATGGTAGGATTGTTTATTAATTTCATATTTAGTAGGATATATTGGTAGTAGAATACATGGTAGAATGAGAGAATACTTTCTCATGTTTATTTTGCATTTGAGTTAGCAGGGCTTTTCACGGCTTTTCTGGCATACGATCAGGCGATTGTTTGGTTTGTCTTGTTGCTATGACGGAATTCAAATTTTATATGATGAATAAATATATTTATGAACTAAAAGATAGACGCTATTGTCCACTATGTCACGCATGGGTAGGTATAGATCGGCGAGACCATCTGAAAAAAGGGGTTACGGTCAGTAACCATGTGACAGTAATGACTGGGTTACTGACTGTCAGTCAGTGCTGGTTTAAGGTCAGTGACCCTGTGATGGTAATGACTGGGTTACTGACTGTCAGTCAGTGCTGGTTTAAGGTCAGTAACCCTGTTATGGTAATGACTGGGTTACTGACTGTCAGTCAGTGCTGTTTTAAGGTCAGTAACCCTGTTATGGTAATGACTGGGTTACTGACTGTCAGTCAGTGCTGGTTTAAGGTCAGTGACCCTGTGATGGTAATGACTGGGTTACTGACAGTCAGTGCTGTTTTAAGGTCAGTATCTCTCTTATGGTAAAGACTGGGTTACTGACTGTCAGTCAGTGCTGGCCCTAATGGAAAAAGAATATACTGCAGTATATTGTAAATACTGTATATCAAACTTATCTTCACAATATATTTAAAATATACTGTACTATATTACATTTCCATAAGAGAGTTTAAGCTCAGTAACTCTGTTATGGTGATGACTGGATTACTGACTGTGAGTCAGTGCTGGTTTAAGGTAAGTAACTATGTGATGGTAATGACTGGGTTCCTGACTGTCAGTCAGTGCTGGTTTAATATCAGTATAATATAATATATAATATTTTCAGTCGTAGAAAGAACCTTGATCACCTTCCTTTTTTATATTCCAACAGTGATGGATATGCATCACCAAGTATTTTTTAAATTATTATTATTATTATAAATTATAATTATTAATAGCACGCTTTCCCAGTTTTGAGACAAAGCGGAGCCGTGGCAGAGCTGAAGCCATGAAGGAATAAGCCCATCAGATCTCCGTGCCGACTGGCCCAGGCCACAGCGACGCAATTATCCTTTAGCGATGACTGATGTGCCACTGGTATCCACACGCTACATTGATGGAGATGAGATTAGCTCAATCAAGTTCTTCAGCTGGACCGGACCAGTGAATCTCATCACAACCCCCCCGGCAAATCCACCCGCGCCCCGACCCCCTCTCCCACCCCTGCCCTCTCCCTCCCGATCATCTACTTCTGTTCCCTCCCACCACATTAGCTGAATAAATTTATGACATCATTAGTTTTAACTATTAGCTCTGTTAGGACAGGGCGTAGCTTAAAAATATCGCTCATCCACAATCCACCTTCATATAGAGCGCTTTTAACCCTTGAGAGCCACCGTGTTGTCGCCGAGCGCTTGAAACGCAGTCGGGTCTTTACAGCGATATTCTTCAGTCAAGTGAACTGAAGGACACGGAGTCTATGAACAGAAGACATAACCTCTGCTGTTAAACTTTAGAGCCATTTTGAACCTTTTACAGTGAGACATTATTCGTATAAAGAGGCTCATATTAAAATGTCTGTACATTATTGGCATTTTGGCAGACGCTCTTATCCAGAACGACCTACACAACTTTTGCATTTTTTACACCGTATCCATTTACACAGCCGCATATATACTGAAGCGATTTGTATGCTAAGTACCTTGTATGCTAAGTACCTTCAGGGGTACAATGGCAGTGTCCTACCTGGGAATCAAACCTGCAACCTTTACAAGCCCTCTGCCTAACCAACAACACCGCCCCTCCTGTCACACAGAAATGAACACGAACTCTAAACCGATTATTTTACATCCTCAAAACCAGCTCGTCTGGTGTGGAGACACTGAGTCAATCTGACTCTGAAAATAGAGCCACACAGGCAAGTTTTGAGTCGAGCCATTCGTCTGTAGGTTCGTACCATGAGGAGAACAAGTCTTCCCTGAGGGTTTGCCCATTAAACTGAGGGATTAGCAAAGGATCATTAAAGATTAAAGAGGTGGGTTTAGTTTATTGTCCTCAAACAACAACTGTAACTGTGCGGGATGATTCCATTCTTCATGTAACACAGCGTGCCGGGCAAAAGCTTGTGAAAAAAATAAAAAAATAAAAATCAATGAATGTATAAAAGTGATCAGTGCCGTGAGGGAGCGCTGCTAATACGGCTACTCGTGCGACATCTACAAGTCTGCACGCCTCGTGTTTCAGTAAATATTTGTTACAGTTTATGAGATGCATGCGTCATTTTTTTTTCTTTTTCAAAAACGCCTGTAAATTTCAGGCATAAACACGGGTATGCATAATTCACACTGATCAGCATATTAATGTAATTTATAACTCGGATCGTTAGAATCAGAAGGGTTAACAAGCTCTTCATTGCCCAGGGTAACAGAGGGTGTTGTGTTTTGATTCTGACGCCGCTGCAAACGGTTTGAACGAGGCAATGGCTGCCAGTTTGCGTGGCGCAACGACCAGCACAAAGTCAACTGCTTGCGAACAGGCATCTGTTCACTATGAGACGCATGGGTAGATGGCTCTAAAAAAAATCCACAAAACTGTATACCTGGTAAATCAATAAAGACAGCAATACAGCGCAAAAAAAAAAAACCCCAGTAAGTTTAAAACAGAGACTTTCTCCACTAAGTGATGAGGGATGGCGGTGCTTCCTGGCCACATAAATAACCACAACAACATGTCGTCCTTCCACACCACACTGAAGCACAATTAAATGGCAAATGGGCTGTGGCAGGCCTAAATGAACAATTAATAGCTCCCCCTTTGTTTGGTTCCTCTGGAAGTAAAATAATTACATATTACCCAAACATAATTACTTATTACATAAGGCCCTGGTGTTTTCATTTCTACCATCACCATCAAAAAACACCCAAATCATACAGGTTATTTTGCATGTGTGTGTGTGTGTGTATATATATATATATATATATAGGTTTTTAAGGCTTGTAAGCACATCTCATTAGCAAGGTAAACACAGAATCCATCAGCATAATGCATGTACCCCCCGAGGCACGTATTCATGTAGGGCCAAAAATAGCACAGGAGATTTTACAGATAAATCCTTTTTTTTGTCAAAACTGACAAACATTACATGGGACAAAGAGACAGGACTTCAGCCGCGCCTGAGCACACGCGTCCGTGTGCTCTTAGATCGGCGTGTACGGAGCACACGCAAACGCATGCGTGTGTTCTTAGACCGGCGCGCCTGAGCACACGCACACGCATGCGTGTGCTTTTAGACCGGCGCACCTGAGCACGCGGACGTACGGCGTCTTGCCGTAGAGAGGGATGGAGTGCGGCCGGCGCCGCAAAGAACAAGTAACTTTTCCAAACAAAGCCAGGCCAGAGGCCTCCTGGTAGTCCCCCCCCCCCCCCCCATTTTGACTTTCACACTGCCTCTGTCAACAGCCCCTCTGCCTGAAGAGAGATATCACACCATTACAGCGCAATTTAGGAGCCATTCATCAAAAGAGACACAAGATTAATTAAGCCTGAAGTCTGAATTACCCTCACTCTCTCCTCTCATCAAGGTGTACCATCAGCCCAGGGGTGTGTGTGTGTGTGTGTGTGTGTTGGGGGTGGGGGGAGGGGGAGGGGGAGGGGGAGGGGGAGGAGAGGGGTTTGGGGACTGGGGAGAGAAGGGGGTGGGGGAGCAGAGGCCACCGGAGGGGGAACACTACAGTTCCATTCCACCTAAAACCGACCACCTCCTACACACACGTTACATACCTTACAAATGCCAGCCAGTTATGACGCATGGCTATCGCTCAAATAAGAGATGTCAAATGAGAGCACCCATCTTATCGGAACGTCTGTCGAGTAACATAAAAGATATGCGGAACACGGACAACATTGAAAGAGCGTTAATGTTGACCAGCACTTCGGGATCCGAGTAGCCTGAAAAACTTATAAAGAGGAGCGAACGGAGGCTGTGTTTCAGCATTAGCCCGAGGAGCCGGGGTAAAAAAATGTGGGGGGGGGCGTGCTCTCCCCTGCTGGTGGTAGAGCAGCGAGCGGGCCGCTCTTCCGGTCGCTCCCATACACGGCGTGCCGAAGCCCGGCAGCGCTGAACTAAAAATGAATCAATCCCCTCAGCCGGCGAGTTCATTATGAAAACAAATATATTACTAAAGCTTATTTCTATATATGTGTCTAACACCGCGGCAGCGCCGTAACGATAAATAAATCATGGCCCTTATTGGGTCGAGCGTCGAGTATTTAAATTCAATGTCAGTTTTCCCCCTGGCTATGATTCATACCTTTATATATTTGATGCGGAGCGATCGCGGCCGGGCTACGCCACAGGTTTGATGCGGGGGGCCTCCTCTCCCCCGACCCAGTGCATTCGCCAAGATTGATGCATCAACACTGAACTTATAGGAGGGGGGTAATGAAATTCCTTTTTTTTCCATACTGTTTGCTGATTACTCTGTGAAATTAATCCCTTGTACAAAGAGACCCCCTCCCTGTGCTCCACAGCTGAGTGTTTCCCATAACATCTTAGCTGTATGTATGCATGTATATTTGTATACATGTATGCCTATATGCCTGTATATAATATATTTAAAGACACATGCAGAGTTGCGCACACACACGGACACACACATATGCGCGCACACACACACACACATGCACACTCGTAGGCACACAGCTTTAATGAGTTTATTAGCCTATTGTATCCTCTCCGCTATCTGAGCGGGTCACGGCTGTGATGAATGGGCTGTGTGGTGCGTAGCTCCGGGGTAGGATTTCATAGCTCAGGAGGCGCTGTGGCTCCCACAGCCGGGATGGAAGGAAGAAAAGGACAAGAGGATGGAGGGGAAAGGAGGAGGAGAAGGAGGAGGAGAAGGGGGGAGAGAGAGGAGAGAAAGAGGAGGAAAAAAGGGCATTTGGATCACAGGAGAATTCTCTCTCTCTTTCTCTAGCCCTGCATCTCGGAGACATTAAGAATGTAATGCGCTATTATTCTCCATCACCCCCCTAAGCCTCAAACATCTGCCCTGTGGGTGTCTGCAGTAATAGACTTGGGCTTTAGGACCTGTATCTTACAGAAGACCCCGCCGCCTACGAGGGCCCTTGACACGCCACAGCCTTAATCTGCGGCTACTTGGACAAAATTGACATTGTCTAGAGAGAGTAAAGCAATCACGGCAGCCGGTATTACGGAGCATTTATGTTTGAGCTGCGCTTCCAGACAGCAAATCTTGACCTTTAGGAGGCCCCCCGATATTACATTTCCTTGTCACAGCCTTCTCTTCCAAACTCCCAGAAAGAATTAGTTTGCCATTCGAGCCGGCTTTCCTCGGGGTTACCTGTGGGTTTATTTGGCGGGCGGCAATCAGCGACTCCTGATGCCGGGGAAAGGCTTCGAACGGAGGGAAAGGTAGAAAAGGAGAAGAAGAGAAAAAAAAGGCGAGGAGACACGGAGCGGGGCGGGATTACGCTCCTGATCTCGCCCGACACAAGTTGATATATCTTTCGACACAGCGGCGCTGACTGAGTGTAAATAACGGGTGACATGAATCCCGGGGCTTGTGGGTATCACTGGCCTGTGTGCTGTGTCTCTCGCGGCGTAAACGGGGGATTAAATGGGGAGGCTATTTCATGGCGGTAAACAGCGACAGGAGCACACACGCCGCTACAGCATAGGGTCAGACTGCAGCACCACACGGTCCAATCCTGATCCGTGATTTATAGACATACTGTCAATATTCATAATTAAAATGAGGCCATCATACAGGATGAATATCCTCTCTTGAATGTTCATTAGAAATGAGTAATAGGGCTGTGAAATCGGCACAGTAACACAACTGACAATTATTGCTGATCACCTGACCCACCCACCCCGCCCCTCCCCCCAAACAATTTGTCGACCAGCATCGAGGCTACAAGGCTGATCGACTACGAGTCACGACGCAATCACTTTTCTACCGATAACAGATCAGTGTTTTGCACTCATCTCCATGTTGCAATACACCAACGTCAAAAATCTTTTAATTTCTGACCCGCTAAATGAAGTAATATCGACCTCCGTGACCGCCGTGAGAGACACAGCACACAGGCCAGTGATACCCACAAGCCCCGGGACTCACGTCACCCATATTTACACTCAGCCGCCGCTGCCGTCAAAAGATATATCAACTTGTGTCAGGCGAGATCAGGAGCGTAATTAGACGTCTAACCGACGTCAAAATGTTTGGTGGAGAAAGTTCTACTGTACAAGGTACACAGAAGTGGTCAAATTTATAATAATAAAAAACACCATTCAGTGCTATTTGAGGCTCTTGTGATGAAGTCCTCTGGTCTCTATCAAACCCACAACACTGTACTGAGTGTCCCACAGGGGAGGCAGAGGGCTGGGAGGGTTTCGGTCAGCAGTGTTACCCCCGTCTCTTAGCTCACTCCTGACTCTTCCTCCTTCTGCGAAAGACCTGCGCTGGCCGAGAGTTAGCATGTTCACTCGCGGAGTGAAAAAGAAGAGGTTTGCTGGCCTCGGTATCAGAGGACACCCTCAAGGTTTACCGCTATGGCTGTCCAAGACTAACAAGCAGAGCGGCGGTTAAATATTGCTATTCAGGACACATATTGAGAAAATAAACAAAAGGAATATTTAAATGATGGAGAAAGGATTCCACCAAAGAAGCTCAGTGTGGGTGGAACGACATTAAATTGCAATGCATTTCGTCTCCACTGGCAGTGGGTGGTCTTTAAACTGTTATATAGAGCAAGATGGAGCAAGAGTAACAGTAGCTTTCTAAAAAAAATGCCACTTTTTCAACAATGAAACCTCTGTGCAAAAAATGTTTAAGCTTGCTAATCACAGAATAAATCAGACCATACTAATGGCTGAGCTAAACACATTTCAATAATTCACACAAAAACACTGGCTCAGGGACGAAGGTTTGGGTCCGGTAAGAAGAATGTACGCATCACAACTGACTCAAAATAAATGCCAATGAATCCAGCACTGTCAGTGTTACTCCGTCATGTCACTCACTCGTGCGGCAGCCAATCAAGGATCAAGCCTCCACAGAAGTTAATCTCGCTGAGACTTTAAGACCGATTGTTTTGTTGTTGCTTTTAACACACAGCAACGTCTCAGAGGTCTCTTATATGTTAAGACTCTTGCATAATCTTAAAACAGCATTTGTCAGATACTTCTGAAGAAGCAAAAAACAAACAACTATCAAAATAACAATCTCATTAGTAATATTAAAAACAGAATCCGACAGGGAATTTCACTGACCGCTTCAGAAAAGGTTTTCGACATGCATTTGTGGCTGTTAACCAATCGGACTAAGCCCCAAAATTGCTGGTTGGTGTGTGATTTGCCTATGGAGACACAATGCTAATATGATGAACCAATTGTCACGTACACAATTAGCTTGAGAGCCGGCGATTTAAAAAAATACAAATAATAAAAAATAATAAAATTATGTTGGTTGAAAGTGATGCTACATCACACTAATCATTTTTCCTACCTACAGAGTAAAAGCATGGCCAGGGGTCAGAGACGATACTAGTTCAGGTGAGGGCGGGTGGCTGACTTGAGCAATCAATTTGAGACAGTCAGTGACCTTAACCGAACTAAAGTTTTTCACCTAAAAAAAAAAAAAAAACATCAAATATGGCCGCAGTGGAAGGCAGGCGACGATCCCGTCCGGGTTCTCGCGCGGCGGACTGGCGGCTTTGCCACGCTGTCCATTGTTTCTCCCCTTCTCCGTCCTCGCAAACTGAAGGCACCCCCCCCCCCCCCCCTTGTGGGATTACCACTGGAGACTCCCCCAGTAATGAGGTACAGACCGGCCTCATTGTGGGGCTTTGTAGTGTCATTGTCAGTAACATTAGATCAATCTGAATGCTTCATCATGTGCCGGGGAAAGGGGATAAAACGACAGCGCGGGAGTCGGGGGAGCCCGCCTGAGCGGCCATTCATATTTATAAGTCAGGCAATTACAGTGATGAAGGAGAGGGAGACATTAACGCCATCAAATGGAGCCATTTTCAACCAAACATTCTTAAACGGATAAATGTGCCTGCTTTCAATGTCACTTAACCTTTGATCTAGCTTGTGTTCCACAAACACTTACAGTACAATTTGCAGGTGGGGGTAATGAGCCTTCTCAGGATTAATTGTAGATAATGCCGGTTTCACAGCAGTTTTTACGCTACAAAAAAAAACGGCAACAAATTTTTCAATCGTAAAAAATATTGCTTAATTATTCCATTCTGTAAAATACAACAGTGGCCTGTAATTTATTCCAGTTGCCATTCAATTAACTTTGGGGGGGGGGGCAAAAAACTAAAATTTTTAAACCCACGACAGTACCACCCTATATAACACGATAATATTAGGGGGCCCTTTTGATGTTTGCCTAAGGTTGGGGGAGACGTGTTTCCCGGCACCCCCCCACCCCCACCCGCCCACAGGATCTACGTCCATGACTACAACTACAAATACACAGTATCAAAGTGGACAAACATTTTATCACTTATGATCTGATATTAGTTATTCACAATGCTTTTGGAATTGTGTTTATTTCAAAATTGATATTTGCCCATTTGCTGTACATGTGTGGCACATCAATCACATGCAAAACCATTTTCACCTAACAAAAAGTCAAATAATGCTGTGATGTGCCAATTTAAAATTAGTTTGGTTATCGATTCCTGTTTTTACATTTGTGAGAACATTTGATATTTATCATTACACTCTGATAAGCAACCGCAGCTCTAAAGAGTGATAGAGTAAATTATAAAATGTTTTAATATGTAATAACCTGAATATATCTGTAAAAGCGATATGAATGTCACTTAAGATTTAAAAAAAACAATGATAAGGTGTGCAAAGGCAACTAAACAAAAGACAGCGGCTGATTTTAATTTCCAACCGAGCAAAACTTTTAAACAGGTCTGCAGCCCGAAACATCTGCAACTGCCGAAGGAGATGAGAAATTCAAAAAGAAAAATCAATTAACAGTTTGGTATTTGAAGTTGTCTTTCCATTAATTGTAATGTAGTCTCAGCACAGTTAATACTGACTTAAAGGCTTCCAGCCCCCCCCCCCCCCCCCCTCCAGGCCCTAATTAAAAATACAATCTTTTTTAAACAAAAAAATGTTCATTCACTTCATTAAATATTAACACGATGGAGAAATTCTAGGAGGGCTCCGCTTTGAAATATTTTTTCACAGAAGTCGTGCTTTGTGTGTCCACTGGCTTAACAGTAAGACTATATTTTAATTAAATCGCCGACAATGCTCGCTGGTTTGCAGAAAGGCAGCGGAAAATAACGAGGGACGCGGGAACGGCTAACATCCGGAAGAGCGGACAGGGAGTCTTTGGAGTCTCCTTAATGGACGAAAACACGAGAGGAAATAAACAAACACCCTGTATCCTTTTTGTTTTTCAACCAAACAAGTCCCCCCCCCCCCCCCACACACACATTTCCCCCAAAGAGCCGAGCCAGAGAGTAAATCTGGACGCGGTAAAACAGATGGCTCGGAAAACCGCGCCTTTAAGTGCCGTTTCGTTCAGCAATTAAAAGTTTCTGGCTGTCATTTTTCTCCCCAAGTACAGATTGCAGACAACATGACGGGGTCAAATATCTGCGAGGGAAAAAGACGGGAAGCAACTGTTCCCGCGCGCGGCGGGCAGCCTCAGCTGGTGTGGCGGAGGCCGGGGACGCACCTGAAGGAGCGTCCGTAATCACCCGGCGCCGAAATGAATAATTAGCCGCAATAATTACCAGCCTTAAGATGAATCTGTGCGCTGCTTTCGCCCGCGATGCCATCAAGGATAACAGGTGTTGAGAGTGCCTTGAAGGGACAAAGATTAAAGATTATTTCATTACGCCGTTTCCTTCAGGCACAAACGTCTAGGGCTTCGGTCCTGTCATGCACGGCCAGCTCTAAGTAGGGGCTCTTTTTCTCGGGCGAGGCAGTTTTGGAGCCCCGGTGTTTGACAGAGAGTGAATATTGTTTAATCTGGGAGAATGATCTGTCCTTGAGATTTCTGTAAACTCAGTGTCCACATAACCTCCAGCAACATCCTCCCCTCCTCCCTGCTACAAGCCCCAACTCAGCCCTCTATCTCCCCTACATACCTACTAACCCTCTGCAACCCCCCATAGCCACAGCTTCCCACACTCTCTCAAACACACACACACACACACACACACACAGTCTAAATGCACAGGGGTGGAGTGAATGGGCAGTAGGCAGCACTGTGTCATAGTGAGGGCACCCCAGTGTCAGCAACAGGTTGTCATTAATTAGGAAGAGCTATTAAAGCAGTTCCTCTGTGGCTTTGGCAGTCGGGGCTGTTTGTAGTGGGTCAGTGGGACCCCAACCAAGAAGGCAGGACAGAAAGTGGAAACACTAATCACAGGTTTGCTGAGGACATTACGGGCAACGACCTCTGCATCCTGCCAGCAGTGTGTTACAGGGGTGTGCGTATGTGCGCGAGAGCGCACGCGCGTGTATGCAAGTGTGTGTTTGTGCACACGCGTGTAAGCGCATCGGTGCGTGCTCGCAAACATAAATTAGACGATTAAAAATTATTCATTATCAACCTTAACAAAAACACAACTGCATTAACCTTTACATCGCCACAACAGACCAGTAGTCTTCTTAGACCACAAAAAGAAAATCATATTTCTTGTAGATAAACAGGTCCATTATTTGTGTGAAATAGCCCTTTTTCACCTCAAATTTTAATATTCAAATAAAACCATGTTTATTAAAGTACATGCTTAAATATCGCTTGTTTCTTTTAACGGCCACACTTTTATTTAAACACAAGTGAACAAGGAATACACATTTTGCATTCTGAAGGACACTGTCCACAACTGAACACTAATATAAATAATAAAATTATTAAAAGTCTATCTAAAATTGTGGAAATAATTCTGCATACCCCCAAAGGCAGGCTTCTCTTTCTGCTCTGGGATTGAATTGCTCAAATAAGAGAATTTGTGCAGCATTTACAGGCCAAATAAAAACAGGAAGTACACAAGAAACACTCAAAGTGGCTCGAGTGATACTACAGTGATGCACGCACGTCTTTGACCGCTTTGACACAGAGATCGTGCGCCTGGACGTCCACACACGGCCCAGAGATTCCCACCTTTTAACTGTCCCATTTTCAGAAGCAGCCAAAACGGGGCTGTGCTTCATCAGCGTTAGCATCTTGGATGTTAGCATCTCTCCTACTTCGCCTCAAAAGTAGGGAGCCCGAGGGCGTTTGTTCTTGTTGGAATGACTTTAAGATTTGTCAAGGTGCCACCAGAACTCCTTGCGAGCGCTGCCACTCCCTTTGTTTGCTATGCAGACTCTTGTGTGTGTTTTTACTATTACAACAACAGGTGTAAAACATCTCCAACAAGACTGAAGCCAATGTTGTTTACATTTGAACAGGAAGTGAGGGTTTTTTTCCCCCTTTATATGTATAAGCATACTGATTAGGGGAGGATTATCAATCCCTGGGCCATCACTCACCTGAAACTCAATTTAACTGATTGATCAGCAGTTGGCTTACTGTAACATTTTCAGCCGCGCGGTTACACCTGGGACATCCTGTTTATCCAACGGATCTCCTTTTTAGAATTACTCAATACATATAATTTCCGATCAATTCTCCCATAATGCGACGTTATGATATTTGTCCATTCGTCACCCCAATGCAGAGAAGTACGGGTGAGATTAAACCAAAAGCATGGTGCAGACGAAGACGCTCTTTGTCATTATATATATTTTTTTATTCAGCACTCAAACAACAGCTACTTACAATTCAAATAAGCATTAGGCTGACAGTTTCTCAGCCACGCGTTGATGAATCCCTTCAGCGTAACGCAGAATAAATGCGCGACCACGTGAAATAAAGATGAATACGCTATGAGGAAGATGGCGACTGTGTCTTATGATATCTTATCATTAGTTTCCCTGACAGTGATTTAGCAGTCGGCATTCTACCTCACCGACCGGCGCTTTGTTTAAAAGTAACCTTCTTTCAATGATAATAGCCATTTGTCACGTTTTAACTGTCACGTACAAGGGCTGCCAACGAAATTGGACACCTCGAAGCATGGCCTCTGTCGCTGGCGCAGGGAGACGGTGCGCTGAGGACGGGGAGAAGGGGGGGGGAGAGAGGGGGGGGGGGCTGGGGGGCTAGGGCAGCGGACCCCCAGATGCACCGTGCCATTTAAACGGTCTTGGAAGGTTACAGAGACATTCCTGAAAGATTACCACCTCTAATTTCTTTGGGGAAGGTGGGACTCGGGGTCCGTAGCCAAGTCGGCTTTTCCCGCAACGGCCTGCTGGATGTTAAATAAGGGGAGGGTGAGCGGAGAGGCCGGGGGAGCGGAGGGGTTGCTGCCCCCTGCTCTCTCCCGACTGGCGGGCGACAACTGGTGCAGAAAGTCCCCATCCATCTCTGGCAGCGTGCTCTCAGAGCACTCTGGGAAAGGTCTTTCGGTCAGGCCCGCGTTCCAGGTGACTCCTAGTCGCTCCCCCGCTGTCAGGAACAGCCGCCGCTCGGAAAGCCCTCGCCTGCGCGGGAAAGAAAGCGCGCGGGTCCACACCGGAGGTGAAAACGAAACTTTACCAAAACATTTTTAAAAGCCTCTGGCGCTCCTCCCAGGTACGGAAGGCTTGTTTGATGTCCTTCGCACAGCTCCGCTGAACACGGTGCTCGTGCTTTCCTAGCCAGCCTTCAATAAGTTTGCTCTTTTTTTTGCTTCCCTTATTTTCTTTGTTTCTTCTCTTTTGCCCTTATGTTCCCTCAAAAACATTCGCAAAATGCCCGTTAACCATCGCATCTCTCCCTCAGCGAGTCCATTCAAGATGCTTGGCAAATGATGTTGTCTTCTGGCATTGCTCCACTAACAGTGATTTTGGGCAGGTGGAACGCGCTCCCTTGGTGACGGCCCTGGCTTAATCTTGAAGACTCCGTGACACGTTAAATTGAACATGTGTTGAGAGCAAGAGCGGCAACCTGTTTTTGAGAGGAAAGGGAGTAAATAATTCACAATAATTAAATAACAACTTTTCTCCCCGTGCTGAAGCTGGCATGGAGTTTGCCACCATATGAAGGGAACATGTGTCCTGTCGTGGAGCCGCATCAGACAGAAAGGCAACCGTGTGAGCTCTGTGACTTATGTTGACCTTGCAGAGAAAAATTATTCAATTCTGGATTTAGTCTAGGATTTGCCAATTTACAGACTGACAAACCCAAATTAACGTATGACTATCGTTCTCTCTCAATCCATTTCTATATATTTGCATACAGTACATACAGTATATAGCCTATACGTGTATGTATGTGTGTTTGTGTACACACACACACACACATCAAAGACATCATTATTTTGGGCCATCAATCACCCATACAACAGTTCTTATCTTTTATTGTACATTAAAAATTAACACAAATGACACATTATCAAAAGCAAAATTCTATTCATACAAGGTTAGACGTAATGTAAGCAATCTAAAATGACTTTTTCTGTGTCTTGCCAATCTCTATCTCTTTATTTTGCACATTATCTATCATTTCAGCAGCACAAGCCACCCAAAGGGCCATAATAACACATCGTTTTGTTCAACTTTCAGACAGGTGGTTAATCCGCGCGGACCGCCGTCGCGGAAATATCAGGAGCGATTCCTCCTGAACACTTCAGCTCATTTCTTTAACACGTGAGATTTTGCTTAAAAAATAACCGAATCCCTCCAAAGGTTACTTTCAGTGGAGTCTGTCCTTTCTCTTCCCCCGTTAGCCTCAGAGCTTTAACTCCCAGCTGCATATGAATGAGAGCCCAGGAGCTCGCATTCAAGCACATTTCAGCTGAAAAAAGAGCCTTTTCAGCAAACACAATGGAAATGTGATGTTATTTGCCTCTTGGTGAAATTACACCCCACCAAACAATGCCCACAGCTGTTAAAACGTACAGTGCAACTCACGATATGATATACAACTGCATATAATAATAACAACAGCAGCAGAGGCAGTGCTCATAATTACAAAATATTAATTAAATCTTTACAGGCATGTGATTTATATGTTTATCAAGAGGAATAATGGAGTAGGTTTTGTGGCATGGTAAATATTTCCCAGAGTATTCGATCTTGATCACTAATAAAACACGCGCGTTTCCAGCCAGTCACACAGTATGACAAGGTAATAATTTAAGCTGCCTGACAGCTCTTTACGATGGCAGCCATTTTTCTGAAGCCAAAAGAGTCTTCAGTTCTGCTTCAGGTGGAAGACGCAAACTGAGTGTCACTTTGCTCCTCTGTGAGTGAAGCTTCCGGATAAAAAGATGCATTGTGTTTGTCTTTCTGTGCAATTTGCTTGCAAACAGACGTTTGGAAAATATTACATTGATGTTAGCATTTTTATGACTGGCTTGGGATTGTTGCCAATTCTAAAATAGTCAGACTATCAGCAAATATTACATAATTGAATTGCTTAAGTTAAATAATCTTATTCATTATTCAGGGAAGCTTCTGTGTTATTGGCTGCCATTTTACACACCATCCAGTTGCGTTGCATTAATAGTACTGCACGAAGCAAATCTGTTAAAGTAGTTTGACCATGTGAAATTCTGACTAACAAACAACCATAACACGATATCTTACCGAACAACAACTGGATATTATTCAAGCGAGTTCTTCATTTAAACGAAATCTGTTTAAACAGTGATAATAATAAAAAACAGCACAATTCAACCCTGTACATCCACATGGCAAAGAGGGCACTGTGTGAATTGATTAACTGAATTATAATTGACTTTGACTTTATTATGCCTGTTTGTGAATTGAATTATGTGCATTTCTGACAAGGGGTCGAAAACAGTGACATAATCAATGACATCATCAATGTCAGCCACTTTATAGATCGCTCTCGCGGACATATTGGCCATAAACACACCCAGGACATATGTTTATGGCCGCCTTGTGTATGTATTTACAGGTTATAGATGAGTTCCATTCACTTAACACAATCATTATCATTTCCAAGGTTTATGAAGACTTACATTATTAAACGTTACATTTAATACTGCTTTTATAATATTGGATTTAAGCAACACTGCATTTACATTTAGCACATGATCTTATACAGAGCTCTTATAGGGCTTGATGAACAGCAATACGGATAGAAAATCCCTCTGTAACCCAATCAAATCAAAGTGTGTTTGCGCTACAATGCATATACTATAAGAAATTATCATTTGTCCTTAGTCTTCAATTTTGACTCAAAATTAATTGCGCGTTAAAGTTCAGCGGTCATCAAATTGTGTTTGCATTGAAAAAAGTAGCTTGCATTTATCTATAAGTCATAGCGAAGGACACATTTTCATTGAACCCCGGGCACAATTATGGGACAGTAAATCAATAGTAAGTTTTTTACAAATGGCTTAAGCAAGCAGAGCCAACAGTTTTTCTTCCCACTGGGGAGTTTTTTTATATCTCAATTGCTCGCTTTTTTGGGATTTAAGTGTCTTTGTAACAGCGTTTCTGTAAAATGTGCTATACAAATAAAATTTAATTGGATTGAATTGATAGACACTGCACATTTTTAGGTACTTTTGGAGTTTCATCAAACATTACCACAAATGCAATTTATGGGTATAAATATCCCTGTAATGAATGAACATAAATCAATCCTAGTTTTAAACAAAATACAGAGCATGTTAATAGTCATCTTCAATACTATTTTCTGGTAAAACAATAGGAATAATAGACTTCTGAGAAGTGGAATCGCATCTTTTTTTTTAATACAGTGGGGTGCAAAGATTTGGGCACCCCTGGTTAAAATGCCTTTTAAAATTAATATCTAAGTGAACAGAAGCTAACCTGACCTCTAAATTACAACATGACACATTTCTTCAAATTTTAGATTTAAAAAGATTACTTTTTATCAAAAAAGATTTATTTAAATAATAAAAATGTAAAAAGGCCCTGTGCAAAGGTTTGCGAACCCTTTTGGATTATTCTTTGTACTTTTTTAAAAAGATGATTACTAAGGCCCAGGCCCAGGTGATTTACTCGTTAGGGCTTCAATGAGTCAGGTGAATATAATTCCAGGGCTGAACTATTTATTCTGAAGTAACTCCATGCTTTCTAAAGCATCCGACTGCGGCAGCTGTTCAATCTGGTGTTAACAACCATGGGTTCCTCGAAACAGTTGTCCAAGAATGTCAAAATCAAGATAGTTCACTTCCACCAACAAACAGAAGGCTAAAAAAAACTCTCAACGTTTCAAACTACCTATTTCCACTGTCAGAAACATTATCAGAAAATGGAAAATAAATGGAACAGTTGAAGTCAAGGCAAGATCTGGAAGACCAAGAACAATTTCAGATAAAATGGCCTGAGACCTGGTGAGAAATGCTCAGAAGACCTACACATCACTGCAGAAAATCTGCAAAAAAAGTAGCAGACCCAGGTCTAGTTGTTCACAGGACAACAATACAACATACTTTAAACAACAAAGACCTACATGGCAGAGTTGCCAGAAAGAAGCCTTAAAGCCTCTTCTGAAGTATGCAAAAAAAAATCTTGAGAAGCTTGAAGCATTTTGGAACAATGTGCTTTGGACTGACGAAGCCAAGATGGAACTTTTTGGCCACAACCAAAGAAGGTATGTTTGGAGAAAAAAGGGTAAAGCATTTGTAGAGAAGAAAACCTTGCCAACTGTTAAGCGTGGAGGTGGATCCATTATGCTTTGGGGTTATGTGGCAGCGAGGGGCACAGGAAATATTGTGTGGGTGGAAAGAAGAATGGATATTATAAATTATAAATGCCAATTACACACTGGTGTAAAAAATTAAAGACACTATTACCATTATATTAGTTAGGCTTCAGTATTGTTTGAGTGTACTGGCCAACGTAAATATTGTTATTTTTTATTTTTCCAAATTATAAAAATGCAGTAGAGTAAAATAAAAACAAACAGGAGAGAAACAAACAAAAAAAACTGTACTGGGAATCAACAAAAAAGTAAAAATAAATGAGTCTGGTCTCTGCTCTTGATCAGGGCACATATTCTCATGTACATCACACATTATATTTTTTCTCGGGCCAAGCAGTGGGAGAAGTGTATTTTGGAATGACACAGCCACCCTTGGCATGACTGAGAAATGAAAAAGCAATGGTTTCATTGAACCAACTTTGAAACAGCATCACGGTGGAAACTAATTGTCCCATATGACAACACGTGTGAGCTGCTCTGGTCTATCTTGTGTGTGTGTGTGTGTGTAAGTGTTTGCATGTGTGAGTGTGTGTTTCTGTGTGTATGTGCAAGTGTGTGTGTGGAGCTCATTTCTGCAGCACTGCGAAAGGCATATTTCCCCCGTGTTTCAGGTCCTCTTTACAGTAAGGCTGCAAGATGCTAAGACCGTGCTTAGCTACTCTGAGCTGCAGAGGGGACAGGCTCTCCCGTATTTGCTCCATGTAGGAGCTTAGTTTGTGCACACTATGATGTCTGTACTGTGGTCGCCTTGTAGTAGTATAAATTAGGTACTCTGCATTTCAAGAATCACTGAGTATCGATATGTTACAGCCAATAACAATAGAGCAGGTCTACCTATTTGCATTTCTGAATGTTCGTCAACCATTGTTCTCCACATATAGAAGAGCTCACATTTTGCCCTTTTAGTTGTGCTAAAGCTCTGATTGCTGATTGAATAACTCAATCAACTAGTGTTTTACCTGTGAAGAATGTGTGTGTTAATTGATATTGCAGTGTTTTTCTCATGGAAAATTGTGCCTAAAACAGGAGAATTGTGTGAAATGTATTCAAAAAGTGTTAAAGAGACTGAAATTTGTGTTAAAACAAGCAAAATAGTGCTTATAATTTTTTTTAAATTGTCTATCTGTTGGCACAAAAACTTAATGTTTTATGTATAGGGTCATAATACCAATTTTAGTGTCTAAATAATTGAGAAAAACTGTAATTGTAAAAGGAATTTTGACCAGGGGTGCCCACATTTTTGCACCCCACTGTATACGCTGGAGCTATGGCATACATCAATGTGACTTTTCCCTTTAAGATGGCTTGGTGGATGGCTCAGTGTGGTGCATGGATGAGCCCCACGTTCTCGGGCCGAATCCGGACTGTGCCAGCGCCGACTGTGGCCCGTAACTGCACGGTTGGTGATTGCGTCGCCCAGGGTATGGGAGGGTTCAGCCATTTAGGGGTCCGCGTTTCATTGCTCTCTAGCGACCCCCGCTGGTCCACCGGGTGCCCGTGGACCACATGTTGATGCCGCAGATGAAAGGTCTCCCACCGACTCCACACCATGTGAGCTTAGCTGCAATCTGCGATACAAAAGGAAGCAGACTGGTGACATCACCGTGGTTGCCCACGCTCCGCCAGATCGGCAGTAGGATTCGCGCATGAACGCGGCAGCAGGTGCGGACAGTTAGGCATTCCAAATTAGGGTCGGAATCGGACATGCTCAGCCCCACGTCGGGCACCAAATTTATTACGAGAATAAATACTTATATAAATGAATTAATAAATAATAAGGCTTGGTGACGCCGGTTAGTTGATTGAATACAGCGATCACCATTGTAATTTATTACCCATTTTACTTTTATTATTCAATACCATTTTCCCTTAAGGCAACTCGGCAGATTAGATTGAGTACAGGGACGAGTCTGAACGCATCAAAATGTGTCATACGGCACACAAATAAAGAGCGGCCCAAAATCAATAAAAGAGTGTCAACATTCCTCCAGCAAATACTTTTTATAAATATACACATTTGTATGTGGTGCATCTCATGTTGAGCCCGTCCCTTTGGGATTACTATAAATACTGAGCCTAACCGATCAAGTGTCTGAATGGAGACATTGATTAATGGATGCTTACTTAGCCGGGGTCCTTATACAGACTTACTTAGCTCACACTGTATGTTTTCTGCTGAATACCGTGCTGAAGAAACTTCACGCCTTGCTCAGCAACACTGTAATCCTGACACCTTACGGTTATAAACCTAATTCTCTGGCCGCTGAGGCCACGGTACCTCCCGCATATCTTCAACAGACAAAAGAAAAAGCGTAAGACAAGAGAAAAACATACTGTGTGGCTGCATCCAAACCTTTACAAGCCCACGACTCCCTTAATGAGGAAACACGTTCTCTGTGACCCCTCCCCTTCTGGAACTGTGACCTAACATATGCTAAAATGTGTAAATAGAGTGTTTTTTTTGTTTTTGTTTTACATACAACGAGCGGCTGCACATACGGGGCTAAGGCACATCCCGCAGCTGGTACAGCGGTCCATTTGACTGTTGTGAATGTTTGTGGAAAGAGTATAATGTACAAAAAGCTTTTTTGATGTTGTTGCGTAGGCCTATTCATCGTTTGGCCCGCCTCTTCCCCTTTAATAATTCAACTGTGGACCCCGACTCGCAGTTTGGGAAGTGCTTGGGTAAGAGGGGGGAGTTGAGTACCAGCTTTGGGGCTGTGTGTGTCAGCGGCTGCAGCCTGGGGGGCGGAGAAGAGGGTCACACTGTTGAGTGCAGCCGCCACACCAGAGAAGTCTTTAATACTGAGGCAAAGCTGACTGACCATTCAAATAAATAACAGCGCCACCTAGCTTTTGAAGATAAAACGGGGGTCACCTGGCGATACCGAAACATTGGGCCCACCCAGCAACGGGACAACTTAGCTGCAGGAACAACGGCGCCACCTAGCTGTTTGGACAAAAGTCTAATTAAGTGTCCATCTGGAAGACATGAACGTGAACTGGCCGCTGCATGTGCAATTCCCAAATGCACACTGAGCACTGACAGAAAGAAAAGCAGAGACAAAAAGGTGGGCCAGATCTACGGCTGAAACTAAAGAAAAAATATCCTTATTGTGCATTCAAGTCATGCATGTCCCAATTCACATGAATAACGCGCTTCTTCCCCTCAGACAGAAATGTTACTTGAACTGCTTAAATTGGAAGAAGTCGAAAATCCAGACAGGCTCGATTAAATATTCACTCTTAAATGTTTGCATGTTCTACAAAACTTTCATGCGGTGCAAACTGCCAGCGCAAAGACTCGTGAGGTCAGATATTGAATAAATCGGTCATAGTAATTACAAGTAATTACCAGCAAAAGTAGCGTGGAAATCTGAAGAGATCTGAAGCTGTGAATAAACTAAGTAACATTAATGAGCCCGCTTACTTCTCGTTTCTGGCCGTTATGTTTTTTGGCGGTTTTTTATTATCGCAAAGAACGGAATTAAAAGAGAAAGGGTACACAATTAAGAAAAGGCATCGGAGAATAAGCTTGTTCCATATTCGAGGTCATTCCATTTAAATAACTAATATTTTCAAATGGCTAATATGTCAGACGAGGGGCCTTTGTTCTTTAACCATGTGTTCTGTCATTTTATCTAATTTGGTCAACAATAAAATGGCTAATTAAAACATAACTGTATTACTTTGTTAATACTGCAGACAGATTGACTCAGGGGAATGTTTCCCTCGCTGATAATTATGCGCTGTGATGGTCTTAGACCCACTGTGCAAATGTGTAGCCATAAAAGCCTCATTGTGCTGTCTGCTCCCACACAGGCAGGCTTCAAATAGGGGGGGTGGAGGGGTGGGGAGGCCTGGGATTTGTCAGAATTCCCAACGATTATCAGGATCCGGAGCGTCTCTTCTCTCGACAGCGATCACTGGATGAAAACGCTCGGTACCGGGGCGTGAGGCGGTACAGTCAGCCCCGTCCCACCTATGAATAGCCTACAGAACCACAGAACCATGGGGGATAAGGAAGAGTCCAACCCCCCCCCCCCCGAATAAAATTCTAAAGTCATTCTGCGTGGAGGGTCACCCTGGGGTCAGACAGGGCCGATGGTGACCCCTTTATCGCCGCTAGCATCTGTAACACAGATGACAATGAACAAAGAGGGGGGGGGGAGGGGGGGGGATAACTGGAAGGTGCATTTTTCGGCTGATCCAAAACACTCTGTCTCTTTTCATGCGCATGCGAAAACATCCAGAATGCACCGGAAGCTTCAAATGACCTGACTGGGGATTAAATCTCCGCATCATATCATGAAGTACCCGAGATAAATTCTCTGAGCCCCCGGCTGAAAGCTGAATTGCGCTTTAAGACTCCGATGGCCGATCATAGCGCGAGGACAGCGTTACCTTTACCCCCAAACGGCGACCTCTGCGGAACTCACCCGGCACCTGGGCTCAATCAAATCAAACGGCGCGCTTGTTGTGTTTTTTTTTTTTTATCAGTACAGTACATCAACGTCGCGTTGATCTCCTCTTGTACCGAGGGGCCCCTGCTGACTCCGCGCCTGCTGTTAACGGCGCGGCGTGCGCGGTGTGCGCGGCAGGGAGCCAGACGCGCAGATGACATGACTCACGGTAATAAAACAGCTTGTCCGGCCGGGCTCGCCGCCGACTCCCCCCCCCGAAAGGGAAACGGAGGCGTAACGAGGCCTCGGCGGCCCGTGCCAAAGCGCTGACATTTGGTCGATATACTATTGGCATTCCAGTTAGGCTGAGAAACGAGGGGATTATCGGGTTGTTGCGAGTTAGTAAATGGATTGTTTGTTATGTTGTCTGCCATCAATCAGTAAACGGCACAATACGCGAGGGCTGGGGCTGTCTGCCGTAATCGCTCTCAAAAGCTCACAAACATCCAATCAGATTCATCATTGCAAGGCTACATGCACTAATTCAGTTTTTTTATGTCTGTGTCTGTGTGTGTGTGTGTCTCTCTGTGTGTGTGTGTGTGGGGGGGTTATTGTGCATAACTTAGAGACACTAAAATCTTTCATTGTCATACACTCATAGTTGTACTCTGTTGACTCCAGAATTAAATATGTTAATATGAGTTTAACATATTTTTAAATATAATTATTTAGTCCAAACATGGATTTGTAATGCTGGGGGCTGAATTTAGTCTCAAACGTACATTTCAGCATATATGATGTTCGAAGCGCATATGTCATGCAACTTATATAGAGTTATATATAAGAATAATAATATTGAACTTTTTTTTTTAAAAACCTAAAAAAATAAATACTTTGTACACAATGTTGTGACCATTTGCAAATGTTTAGCCTAACTTTTCACTATCTTTGAAATCTGTTAAGCAACTCAGGGGCCTGTACAAATAAATGGAGATTAATAAACCAAAACACTGAATTAAAGCGATTCAGAAAGTAAAAGTTGTATATCTGTACATCTCTGATTTACTACTTGGAACTTAAATGCTAATGAGAATGTAGCCGTAATGTTGATGTATTGAGTGAACAGACCGCACTGGCTTTTTGCACATACCATTTAAATAAGGTTTATGTCTTAAAGATAAATTCTCTGTTTAAATAGTTTGGACTGTGGCTGGTAATGAAAGATTTTTTCAATTAAGTGCAAACTGGCTGATATCAAAATATTTAAAATGAGGCACTGCCCACAGTAACAAATGTTTGGTTAATTGACTCTCAGAAATGATGGCCATATCTATTTCCTTTTTATTGGAATATATAAGCACTTGGCATTTTTGAAATAAATATTTAGAATAAGTGAATCGTATATTATCAAGGCCCATTTAATTATTTTACCAATAACACAATATATTGTGTTATTCCCTTGAGCCTGCCAACGCAATCATCATTTAATTAGAACAATCAACAAAGCTTTACGATTTCAATGCATTTTTTTTTTTTTAAGTACGGTCCAACTTTAGACATAACTATTTAACTCGCTAAGCTGCAATGGGGAATCTGCCTGTCCTAGGGAATCATTCCGGAATGCTCCGGGAGTATCACGTACGAGATCAAAAGCATTACAGCCAGCTGTGCCAAGCACGGCGCCGTCTCTCGTTATTTCTCCCTGTGCTAAATGACGCTTGTAACGCAGGAGAATTGCTCGCTGCTCGCCGCCTGGGTCCCGGGCTCAAATAGGCTCGCGTTTCCAAGGGTTAATCTTTCACGCTCTTTCACAGACGCCGGGAGTTCAGGTATATTAATGACACTCTTGATCCGCTGTTCCGCCCCGGCTTTCGGCAGCGTTGAAAAATGACAGGGCCTGATGCAGATATGTTAAATAAAGACAAAGTGGCTGACATGTCACTGCTGATGAAATTTTTTCGGAGCCAGAGTTCAATGGAAGCGCTCTTTCAACATGACATCTATTACTGAAAATGTGGTACATCATTGTTCCCGGACTGGCCATGATATTTGATCACAATCTATTCAAATTACGCTTAAATGCACGAGAGAGGAAATGGAATCGTGCGCCAAGAACAAACAAGCATTTTCACAAGAGCACGCTGCCACAATAATCTCAAACAAATCAAAAAAATATGCTAAATGCACTTTGGATTTGGAGTGAATGCAATACTGGTACGAGATTGTACTGTGCTGATTTAAACACATTTAAATCATTTTAAATCACTCCCTTGTCAATGGTAATTTTGTTTATTTCTGGGTTGATAAATGAAAAAAAGACCCATATATATCAGAATGTATACAACCCACAAATCTATGTCAATTATGCACAAGATATTATGCATCTAACCCAAACATATTCCATCAGGCAAATGTTTTTCCTCCCATCCATTACACAACATATAAATAAGCAGCCAAGAACAGTACACAGTATTTTTTATTTTTGTTTCTGTTGTTTTTGAATGGACTCTTTTCATACTTAAAATATAACCATGAAACTAATCACAGCAGTGGATACTCTACACCCATCCCCCACCCCCAAAAATAAATAAAAATTAAAAATTTAAATCCCACGTCACAACGTTTGTCCAGATTGGAAACGTCTGTAGATTAGGAGCCGGAAACCTACATTTGACTCCCTGATAAGTCATTAGATCTGAATGCGTTGTGGCTGCCTGTGATTTGGCTATGGTTCAAACTCAGACAGCGGGGAGAAGGCGGTATTAACTGGGCACTCCATTAATCTTTGTGCCACTTAAGTAAATTCACAGGGAAAGAAAGCATCACTGCAGATACAGGAGGGGTTAATTTGACTGATATGTTAAATTACACAAATACAGCGGCATGCTCTGCTAGGGTCGGCTCTGTCATGTATCACAAAGGGATTAGCATGCGCTATTTAAAAAAAGAAAGAAAAGCAGAGACCTCTGCCTCCGTTTCAAGTCACGCTAATGAATGTACCGTGTGCTTCCTTCCAAACACCTTAAAAGAAAGTTAATATGTGATTTGTCTTGAGACGTTAAGATTTATTTATTTATTTGTACCCCTCTGCTTGCAGATTAACCCTTCACAAAGACAAAGAGCAACGCAGGGAGACGCCAGCAGTCTCTTCTCCGAGGCTTCTCCGGCTTTTAACAGCCGCATAAGAGGATAGATGCTGCGAGCCATTTCAACTCGGGAGACTAGCCTAAGGCGGTTAAAACCATAGATATAGAACCATAGATATGATATATCATGTAATGTAATAGTAATTTGGAATTTAACCCATCTTACCTGGGTACAGCTATAATAGGAACCTATGGCAAAGTGTCATGTACTTTCTAACCCACTGTGATGTCATAATCGGGTCTCAGAAGCCAGATAGCTGATGATTGGCTCATAGATATAAAACCATGGTTACTGGCCACCATCTTACCTGGGTATGGTCTCAAAAATTGTGCCACTAACTTTGACATATGTCACATCTACGGTTCTATATCTATGGTTAAAACAGAGAGCAGTCTCTCTGAGATCTAAATGTTACAATCACACTCACACTCTCACACACACACGCACAGGCAGGATACATATATATACGTAAGAGATACGTATAATGGGAATTGTCGGTAAATAGATATTAATTTCACAATGTGCGCCTCAAAATAATAAAATATTGAAAAATGTATTAAACATAAATGTGAAACGGTTTCCAGGTCTGTCTCTTGCTAATTGAGTTGCTACCAAGAATGTGAGGGCTCTGGAGTATAATTTGTCTGTGCAAAACATGGAATGGACCAATTTAATACTGCTGCAGGCTGGAAAGATCCAACAGTCTTTCATCAACCTTTTTAGGTCAGTATCACTGGAAATGGTAAAAAAAAATAAAAAAGGGAACCAAATATAATTTTCTATTTCCATTACCTAAAAAAAAAAGTATGTTGTAGTTTTCACATCGTTGCCGCTGTGAGAGATTAAATCCATGCGGCATTGAGTAGCAAACTCAAAACTGGAAAAGGGGGAAAATTACACATTCTGTTTATTTGTAGTTTTGTATGGGCAATTGGTTAAACATTTATAATGGAGGATGGCAGCAAGAGCAATTATAAGTTTAGCAGCTGTACTCCTGCACCCGCCTTCCTGTTCACATCAATGCCCCCAAACTTATCAATAGACTTTCCCCACCCAGCAGCTCAAACTGATGGCTTGAGCGCTTGATGTCAAACAGAGAAGACTTCAAAAGGCCGCTTCTGACAGCTTGTGTGTCAAGCAACTGTAAACCGTTGCAGATTTATTTATTTATTTTTCCAGCAGAGGATTCTCTGGATATGAAAGAATAACAAACTGTATCTTTTTTTTTTTACACCCTGGAAGAGGTTGTATGCAATGAATGCATATTCATATTTAATTCACAGTTTAATTTACCATTTATAAGTCTCAGAACATGAATTGATAACAGGCCTTGCAAAATGTACCAACAGTATAAATGTTGAATTCGGAGGCAAAGTGCAGGTGCACGCACTGTTCTAATTTCACGTCCTCATTTTGACGTATTTGTCTCATTTATCGAAACCGCTGATATTGGAATATGACAAACATAGATGGGAACAGCCTGGAATTAGCAGAGGCGATGCAATTATTTAAATCCATAAGAGTCCAAAGAAAACTATCATGATTTTTCCTACAATGTTTCTTTTTTTGGAAAATATTTTCACTGTCCAGGAAAACTGGGGGCTCTACTACAATTTTATTGTTCTCTCTCTCTCCTGCGTCTAGCCGGCTTTTCGCTCCTCATAACCTTGAGAAGCCTGAGTCGAGCAAGTCCCTGCTTCCATGGACAGTCAGAGTTGTGTCTACGTTGATTATCTCCTTATCTCATTTATTATCTCTGGAAATGGTCTCAAGGTCACAGGACTGGAAATTTAATTACGGTGGCGGTATATTAAGTGGCACATTTAAAAATGCTGAATCGGAGTAATTAATTTTTTGGACGGTGGTCCCAGAAGAGCCTACTCTTCTCTTTCTGTACACCCCCCAACCTTCCCTCTCTCCACACTAGCGTGTCTGGACATCCATCAGAACCGCTGGAGCTGACAGCTGTCTTTTAGCTGTAAACAGAATCGTTATTCTTGTTTTATGAGCACTTTTTAAAACACTATAGAGCGCGCTGCGTTTTTAATATCTAATACGCGCCCGTCTGTCTCACTGTGCCATACTTCACCTTTGTTGTAAAACATGATTTGAGGTTTATGCCCGCCTTGGCCTGTAAATTGAAATAGCTCCTCACCCTTCTCGAGGATTTGGTGTCAAAACATGAGCAATGAGCCGGGGTACTTTGCCAACTGGCCCCGAAAGGCCACCGTAGCTCACCGATGCCCCGAGACACCGAGAGCACTGGACATAATTAGTAAACACAAGGCATTAACTTGGCACTTGCTGTTGACTTTGTAACAGCTTTCCGCCACTGAGCAAAAGCGATTTGCCAGCTGCATTTACCACCTAGCACTTAGAAAGCTTGTAATGTTTAATGAACTATTTGTCATTAAATTTGCTGTAATTTGCCGATTTAATATTAGGCAAGATATGGTTCATATATATATGTAATGAAGACGTGAAGGAGAAGCTGCCCCCGTGTACACTTGTCTACTCCCGTTAAAACAGCCGTCTGGATTTATATCTCGGAAAAACCACCAGAGGGGAAAATGTTTAGAAATACACAGAAACATATGCTTTGGAGGCAGAAGGACATCTGTCTAATCACTTCATGGCTGAACCGCAAAATATTTTTCATTCTCAATTTTCAATTACATTTCACTTCATTTACATCAGTCTGATGCTGTGCGGTCGAAATAAATCCTACAGACTTAAATTAAGGGAACGTACATTAAAAGTAAAAAAGAATCCCCCCCCCCACCTTCTGCACACAGCACAAAATCAAAACTAAAATGACGCCCGGAAATTTTTAGAAATACCACATGCCACTAAAAGCCTTCAAGATACAGAAGTGAGTTTACCTTTCTGGCCTTAATGATGTTTTAAGTCTGCTCTCCTGTTGTAATAGGGAATCTCGGGGGGCCGTTAATTTGAGTGGAAGAAGTTCACCCTAATTTGCCACAGTCATGCTTTGAGGATACGAAAACTGAGATCGTGCGGCGATGACAGATTAATTATATCTGGACGTAGAATAAGAGTCAGTGAAGGCCAGATCTTTAGGGAGGCCACATATTCGAGCATCGAGCAGAGAGGGTAGAGGGTAAAATTATTCTATAAAAGCTTTATATCTTTTTGAATACAGTAGGAAAAAGGGGGGGGGGGTGGAAGCATCTTAACACACAGATCTTAATGACTTTGCAATGCAACAAGCTGCGTGGAACCGATATCTATGTAAAATTCTACTCACGCATTCAAGTCTGGTTCTTGTGCCCCCAGCACAGGCATTAAGACAGTCATTGAAAAGTACTTCTCGCCGTATGCATAATTTTATCTATTAGTGTGAATAACCGAAGCATAGCTGTTCACCAGAAGGCAAAGGCATCAGGGATGTTCGGATGCGTATGGGAGAGGACCAGATATCTTGATGCCACTTTGGATCCCCGATTACCTAGGATCCCATTCTTAAATATCAAAATATACAAACAACATACATAAACTTTATCAACTCCCATCAGTCCCCGAGGCTGGCCAGTGGCCGGCCCAGTATCGCTGACCTTGCCGCGACATAGCTCTGCATTGGGTTGCTGTGGCAAATTTCACCTGTTCCAACCATTGGATAATTAGCACTTCAAGTCGATTCCATTACATTGCATCACCATGGTGCGAGACAGTGTCGCGAGCAGACGTAGCGCGCTCAGTCTCCCGCTCCCTGAGCCCTAGTCCACGGGGGAGGGGAAAAAACAGAGGAGGGGAAAAAGAAAAAAGAAAAAGAAAAAATCTGTTGCAAATTGGAATCCTTCCGCTTGGATACGATCATGCAAACAATCACAGAGAATTGATTTAACCTTCAGCCGACAGCTCAACCAGCCTGAAATTATTGATAGCCCATCAGCCGTGATCAAGATGGAGGGGTTGGATTGCGGAGGAGGGAGAGAGGGTGGAGGGGAACGTCTTTTTTTTTTTTTTTTTTTACGACGGAGCCACGGCGCCGCTGACGGGATACGAGAGGCTGCGTCCGCCGCTCCGGCGTGGGCCAGGAGTCTCAGCTGCGGCGAGGAAATAAAACCGTCCAGTCACGGCCGCCTTCCCATCAGTCAAAGGGGTAATGATCTTTGACTTGGGCTGGGTTATATGTCAGCAAATATTCGTCTGTCAGATTTGCGCAGTGGAAGCCTCCAGCCCAGACACATTGTTATCAGAGAAACGGGCTCTGATATATGGAGCCCGTAGGGCGGCGAAATAAATTCCGCAGCCTTCAGCGGAGAAATACTGAATTTTAATAGTGAGGACTTTAATGTAGGTCCCTGAAGAGTATTTTGTTATGTGCCAATAGTGGGGTCCTACGTCGTATTTTATACCGCGTAAGGACAAAGTGCACCAGCTGCACTTTCGTATACTTGGGTCACATTGTGCAAAACCTGAGTTGGTCTTTGTATATATACTGCGTGTGGGGAAAAAACACAGAAGGCTTCTGCCATCGGTGCGGGTTAAAAGTGTAGATAAAGCATAGAATGTGTGGCTCCGGTTGGTTTAAAACAATGTTTGGTTGAGGTTTTAAGCATGTTGAGGGAATGGAAGAAGTACTAAGACTCACTGCCCGCACACACATATAGACGTTGTCACTAAATATTTAATTAATTTATCTGTCATTCCTTGAATTTCTTTCGTCAAACTAGAACACAAACTCTCAATGAGAAAAGTCATGAGCAACAACAACATTGTCTTGGCATATTTCAGAAAGTTTTCTTTCAATGAGATTTTCTCAAACAATACACTTTCAGTGGTAGGTGTCCATTCCCTTTTGTATAAAGTAGAAGAAACTAAACTACCATTCTTGTTGCAATTTCTATTATTGCTATTTATTAGGTTTTTTTCAATGATAACCAATATGTCTCAAGTAAAGACATGCAATGATACAATGCATGATATTTTCAAGCCAAATCTATTAAAACTACAGAAGATTAGTCGCATGTGATTACGTGGCCCACCTGATCTCGTCTATGAGGTACTGAATATTCTCGAGAAATTAGAAAAATGAAAAATACTTCAGTCCAAAGCACTCATTATAAAGACACACTGCACTGCATGTACGATTCCCTTTTAAAAATTGTTCAATGCACAAAGATCAGAGAGATACAGCTCTGTGAGAGCCTGTTGGTTATGTTTATAGTAGCAGTGGATGCCGTTTGTTGCGAGTGATTCTGGCACATCCAGCAGGAAATAGCCCAAATTAATCGCCCATCACGAGGAAATGACCTCATTGGCAAAAATAAACCACAAAGATCCAGTCACCTTCAACTTCCAGCAGAGAAGGCACAACCTCCATCTTTTTTTTTTAACACAAGAGCACTAATTCCACTCAATTATTTTCCAGTATGATAATTAACTAATTCACTATGCACATCCAATTCTCAAAGGCATTTTTGTACTAATTGTTCTCATTGACTCAATTAATTATTTGTTTGCACATTTAATTATTTGCAGATTTGGAAAAGTGTACTTTAAAAAATGAGTGGGAGACTGTTGCCAAAAAATCATGATTGGTTTTCCGGCAGCGCTCGAGTGGATCGTCCAGTAAAACTGGCACGCCAGCTTGCAGTCTAACGGGCTCGTGTGTAACAACCTGCATCAAAAAGCACCGATTAACTACTTTATACATTCTTTCCTGTGTTATGCTATAGCTTTTGAACAGACAGACTACCAACTGCAATCAACCAAAGAGCTGTAGACCAGAGCTGATGACTTTCTAAAATCCTGCACTGAATAGAAGATGTGTTAAATTTATTGTATTACTTTGATCTTCGGAATACAGTCAATAACAGGAGTTCCCAAACTAGAGTCTGGGATCCACAAAAAAGCCACATAATATTTCCCATATTATTCAGAATTCAGAATTTCACAGAATGTACTTATTTACTGTTATTTTTACGCTTGGTAATATTTAGCTTATTGTAATTATGAAATATTTATATTTCTAAGTAACTATATGTCTTGCATTGATCCGTGACATCACAATTTTCACAATATGCTCCCACACTAATGTGCTAAACAACCAGTGCACTGTTGCCTTTTTTGACAGCCTAGTACAGGACACTCACAGAAGCCGGATTTTTCCTCAGAACACTTGATTTATTGATAGCTGCTGGGATGTAAATGAGCAAATATAGTAATTTCGCCAAAATTATATTGAAACAATCTGCACCTTTAAATGAATCCAATGTATACCTCAAGTCTGCTAATTGAGTTCAGTTGAGTATTTCTTCCATTTCTGCCTGAATTGTCACTCGTCTTTGCAAACATCAGAAATGTCTGTGCAGTAAAATAAAAGGTGATATTTAAAAAGATTCAAAAAAACAATTTCAAGATCAAAAAAACAAGATCAAAAAAACAATTTCCCCACAGAGCTTGCAGAAAGATGCAGAGTAAAAGTGTTGCTTTTCCTCAAAAAATGATATTGGCTCTGAATTTGTAATTAAATATATTTTACGGTCCGTATGCCGTGTTGTGTTGGTCCTGTCTGAGACTGGTACTGGAGTTACCTCAGTAGCACGGCCATCTTTTCCTCACAAATACAATGTGCATCCGGTCTCCAGTTAGACTTGTGAAGATATGACTGACTTTGTTGGTAAGCGCACAGTTCCTATTAAGCTATCGTTCTACCATAGCTAACGTTAGTACTCTACATGCATAACAAACAACACCACACACAGCTAGTCCACATAAGACAAAGTCTAGATGTGTAGAGGGGTTGGCTAGGTCGAGAGACATTTTGACAGGTTTTGACATAAGCAGGTTAGGTTAACCCCAACATAGCTCAAGATATGGGCTGTGTCCGAATCAGCACCCTTCCATACTATTGAGTATGCTTGTTGAGTACACTGGATGAGAAAGTAGTTAAGTAAGTAAAATTGTCTCTAAATGTAGTATACTTAAAACCCCTGGATGGTATACTTACTTCCGGAGTTTCGCTGAGTATATTCGGGAGCGTATCTTTCAATGGTCGCATACAAATCATGCGCAGCTTTGCTTTAAAAATGAGGTGCAGCTTCGCTTTAAAAATGAGGCGCAGCTTTGCTGACGTTTGTCCTTCAACAACAAAAACAACACAAGGTGGGATGTCTTACGACACTTCCACAGTAAGGTTGGAAAATAGTATGGAGGATATTTTTTTGCATACTGCATGTCGCACACTAAACAGTATACAGTAAACAGTACACAGCTGCTAGTACACATTATACAAAACACATGACGCAGCTGATAGGGCTCTGATTCGGACATAGCCATAGTCTGGCTAAGTCCTAGTCAGCTCGAACACTTTTCACTTTTCAACCAAATGCAGCCGGGTTTTCACCTGACTGCCTGGAGCGGTTCTTTCCAACGCAAACATTTTCAGTGGGCACTAGCAATCTGTGTAGCAAATGCATTGTATAACATATTGCAAAGTTTCTATGTAAATTTATTATTCATTACTTAGTTATGTCCGACCTAAGATTCATGTAATTTTGGATGCTACAATAGCCAGCTTCCCGACACACTACGTTCAACAGTATATTACCACCGCGCACAAAGACACAAGAGAGAATCTGGTAACCACTTGCGGCATTTTGACCGAGAGGGATGCTTTTGGTTGGGATTGCAGTTCTTGCTTGTGGACTGTAGATGGGGTTTCAAATTACATTTTGCTCTTTTAAGTTTCAAATCGCAAATCAATCCATGGACTTTCAGCTTGACGTTACACATGCGCCAGGACACACACACTCGGTTTGACATTACACATGCGCTAGGATAACACAGGGGTGTTTGAGCAATGGCAGAGACTGATCTTGGTCCTATACAGTGCATTGACATTGTCTCTGTGGTTGGATTCATAAGCTCTTATACCGAGCCAAGACCAGTGGCAACACCAGTCCTAAGCAAAGAAGATTAACATCCAATTAAACTAAAATAGGCTCCCTAGCTGGTTATTGGCTTGTATACATTTTTCTAAATCACAGTGTGATAAACATTTATGACAATTTCCAAAAAGAAAAAAAGTCAAATAGAGACAAAGTGCCTTACTGAGCTGGATAGGCTGGTGCTCTCTGGCCCCAGGTTCAATTTAACTGCAACGGGCCTTGTCTGTTACCACAAGTGACCACTTTAAGCAAGACCTGCACTTTGTTTCTATTAATTAACAACATTAGGCCGTCAGAAACCTCAATAAAAATGATTCCATGAATAAAATAAATAATCCTAACACAATCATCCTTCAGACATAAGGGCAGTGAGCTTTGCAGGTAGATCAAACGTTAGCCCTCGTCGCTGAGATTTATAACCCCTGTGACTTAAAAGTTCATCCGTTACTTTAAAATCAATTAATAATTCTTAAATTGGGACTGCTAATTATATTAATGCAGGGACATAAAAAAAAAAACAAGAGCACTTTTCTTTAATTTATCCAGGATATAGCATAGGGTCCCATTCATGTCAGCTCTCATCAGCAGACCCTTGAGAAAAATGACTTTTCGGATGAGGACATGCATGTCGGAAGAATGATTTCACTGGGGGAGGGGGGGGTCTAAACTTTAGTGCGCGACAGACGTAGCAGCAGAGCTAAATGAGGCCGCCGCCCCTGTGCGAGGCTGCCCTGCATAGCGAATCACTCTCCGGAACAAAGCCCCGTCTCTCGGTCATGCGCATGCCAGCGTCCCGCTCGGAACTTGTCTGGCACCAGCAAAGACATTAATCATAATTGCCCTGTGGCTTAAATCCAAGCCACGCTGAACCAAAAACTAATATGCCACGGCTCGAAGCTGGGCCCTGCATGCTAAAACACGGACCTCGTCTGGCCCCGCTAATGACGGCCATATTGAAAACAAACTGCGCAGGCAGGGTTCAGATCCAACCGAGCGCGCGGAGCCAATTCTAAAGTCCTCATGGCGACGGCGCCACGCGCACGTGCGGCCGCGCGCACGCGCTCACACACACACACCCCTAAATACACACAGCGAGAGGTGCACTTCCAGTGACACTTGTTATTATTTATCATGCCGTTTTAAATGTTTTGCTCATTTGTTTCCATTAAATATTTAATTTCATTTTAAATATTCATTTAACTCTCCGTTTAAATTTTTCAGCAATTCCTTTTTTTTTTTTTTTTTTTCAGAACGTTCCTCTCTTAACTTCTTTTCCGCCCTGCTCGTCATTAATAATTATTCCTGTGTGCGCACAGGAACAGTCTGCTTCATGCGCAAATTCATATTTTTGTCTGTTCCAATTAAGGGTTATACTTCCAGTTGCAAAATAGTGCCCACAACCCCTGCCTTCTTAAATTTCTAAGGAATATACTGCCTCGGATTGCTCTCTCTGCAAGCTTGCAATACACATAACTAAAAGTAGTTGGTGCACCACTGAATCATTTGTGGTGCAGTATTTGGGTACAGCCCAACTGCATGGACATAGTTTATTTTTTTTTTATGAGGTTTTTTCAAGTTTGGATCAGGACCCATATCTGGGTCACATCACACCAATTTCTATGCCATGACAGCATACTGCTGGAGAGCCCATGCATTTAGGTCCAGTGGACGAAGTTACAATTGCATGAGAGCCAACTGCCAGTACCAAGCTGGCCTTCATATGATATTTCTCGTGTTTCTCTTAAACGACCTCCAATCATATCCTCTGACCGAGGAGAGAAGTTCACATTTTTAAAAACAAAACCCAAATAATCGCAGGAATAACTTCTTGAACAGTAACAGTCTTGAATTCGCTATTGGGAATGACCTCTTCGATTTGACTACCACCGACAAGATTCTGGAAAACAATGTTCTTTGTAATTTCATACAAATTTCTATCATTCCTCTGATTATTCACTCATTTCAAACGTGCTCATCCAGGCCTAATTAGTTTCTCCCATGCAATGCAATGCGTTGTGTTTCACAACTCACCTTTAAAACACCAGCAAGTGTAGTTCAGACGCCGTCTTCTTAATGGCGTGCATGTGTGCGCTGAGTGCACGCTGGCATTTTTTTACTTTCATTTATCAAAGACTTGTAAACAGTTTGGCAATTATCTTTAGAAAAACCAAAGTTGTGATATTCTTGCCCAGGGTGCTTCTTCGAGGCTGTCTGAAGTAAGAAAATGTGTTTGCTTAATGGCCTCCTCATTAAGACCTCATAAATAAAGCTCCCGCTTCAGCGCACTCGCAGTCGCACAATAACAACACAAAATGTTTTCAAGTGTAGGGAATCACTCTCGACTTTACGAAGCCGTTTAGTATCGGAGGCGCTCAATACCATACGGCACCCGCGAGAAAGTGGCGATTACGTTTTTTCAATTTATAGTGAAACCGACGCTTAGAATATACTGTAGATGTGTTTGATTCATCGTTGATTTTTGGCTCTTTTTAATCCTCCTAAACAGGTGAAGGAAGCTAGCTTTTTTCATTTCTGTGACCTAAATAATTAGGGTTGTATTCTTTAATAAGCATTGACAAGCCATGAAGGCCAAGAATCTTAACAATAGACAGCTTTGATGCACTTGAGCATCTTGATCAGATTATCTTTGTCTCCACAGATACGTTATGTCTGTAGTATGAGGTAAAAGTATAAATGAAGTATTAGTAAGTATGCGTGTAAATATATTTTTGCTCTTACACTATTTTAAAAAGCGGACAGTCTATATTACAGCATAGAGAGGTGATTTTTTTTCTGTTTTCATACAGTATTACTGTGCTGCTACAATATTCATGTAGGCCTATGCAATATTAAAAGTCAACAGTGAGAAATAAACACATGAATCACAATCATGAACAGAACCAATGGCTTAAATATCGCTAATATTGACACAGTCTTCACTGGGACTGAATTTCCTTTAGATAAACCAAAATGTAATTTATTACAACAACGGTTGAAATGAATCCAATATTAATCCACCAAAGTAGGACAAACAAAAGAGGTTCAACAGTGCACCAACAGAGTTGCAGTCTCTTTGGAAAAGCGACTCACCAATTCCTTCTTGTTTGCCAGTTCTATTTGACTGCGATTTACTTCTAAAACTTTTAATTTTGATGTTAATTTGCTTTTGTTAATGAGAAATGTCAGCCGGTTGCGCCTATTTGTGGACGTTTCTTTGGTGGGGAAATTACCGCCCCAACAGTTACGCCCGACTTCAAAAGGGGGAAGACTGTGTCCATTAGTGAGAGCGGGCCAACAAAAAACCTGAGCAAACAGAAATGCCGTGTGAAATAAACCACCGCCGTAAACTTCTAATTTCACTGGATTATCGTTTACTTAACAAGGCCCACTGATCTGGCTGAGTAAATAGTGATGTGTTAATTAGTAATCATGCCCGATAATCCAATGTAAACAGCGGTTATTAGACAGCATTACTGAGTGGCGGGCTACATTACCAAAGTGGGGCAGCGCTTGCAGTCTCGCTCGCCAAGCGTGGCATTGTTATCACGAACCATGACTTTTTCTTTTTTTTAATAGGTCTTGTATCACCAGTTAAGATATATCTTAGGTCTCTTTCATGTCATCAAACTATAAATCCTTAAAATGCTAAGTGAATTTAATTAAAGGGGCCTTTCAAATAGAAGAAGCAGTATATTTCCATGTCCAGTGTTGCCACTTTTGGTACGTTATGGCTTTAGGTATGCACAACATTTCAAAAACAAGTGCAAAACACACTTTCCTTTTTAAAAATTATTATTTATTTTTTTTTTTTTACTTTTTTCATGAGTCATTTTTGGGCTGTTATGGACAGTTACATTTCAGGTGAAAACAGGCCCATAACGGGCCCTCAGCCTATACTTCTCGATTCCTCTGTAAATAATTCTAGAGTGCACATTTGGATCCTTTCTGATTTGCATATGCTAATTGCCAGTTCTCATTAACCGGGACGTGGCCACCTTTTGTTTTCACAATAAGACCAGAATATTAAATCGCAGCTTTTTATCAGTTCAATTATTCATAGACAGTGAGGCACAAACCGGCCAGTTTAAACTTGGCGTTCCAGGAACGGGACCCGATGACATTTGTCTTCTTTTATTTTTTTCCACCTTTTAAATGTTTTTAAATTTAAATGTTCTGTGAGCGTTTAAATACGGGCCTCGTGCCGTTGATGCTTCGGTGATGTCTGTGGCGTTTGGGGAATACAGAGCACGAGAGTCGACGGAGCTAAAGCGCCACTGGCATTTTGTGTTTCCGACTGATTGATAACGGGCCTGCTTGTGCTAAGGGCTGCGCGTCTGCGATGCCTCTCCCACGCGTGGAATCCCACATTACCTGTGATGGAATGCGCCGTTATCCTCGCTGATCCCCGCAGTCATGGCCCGAGACTTCTCCAGTCCGCCCCTAGGATTCACACTGTCTGTCTGTCTGTCTGTCAGAATCAGGATGCAAACATCAGACGGTTCAGTTTTTGGTTTTTGTTCAGAGAGTGCTGACACAGGCTTCAGAAGCAGATAGATTGCATTATTCCGTAATGCTTCAAAGCAGAGCATCCATGCTATCACAAGGCCCACGTACAATACTGTAACTGTAGATAAGACATCGCAGAAATCATTTTGACACAGACTACTCATTTCAGGTGTAGCACGTTTTAGCCGGTTCTAAAACGCAGCCTGAATTAATTGAATTTAAGCTTTTTTATTTTTTAAATTATAAATATTTACAGAATTTAAATGCCAGATTCCTTAATTCTCTCATTAAATCCTTACCATAAACGTGTAAAGGGGCAAGATTAGGAGCATAAAGCCTTCTTCCTCAACATATTCTAAAATCTCTACCAAAGGCAATAGCCTATATAGAGCAGGACGGGAAATTAAAGGAAAATGAACAAAATAATTATGCCGCGCTAGTTTAAAATGTTCAAAGGAAAAGCTGACACACAATCAGTAGAATATTGTTTCATGCGAGGGCCGCAGCCTGATTGCACACATTTAAAGATATTCCTTTGTTTCAGGCATTAAAAACATGCTTGTTTCTGCCTCTGAAGTTACCCTCCCCTAATTATCTCCCTGTTGGAAGCCAGAAGATTTCTGCATGACAACAAGGTGTGTGGTTAAGTGAGATCGCTGTCTAGGCGATGCCTTCGCTGTCTTCCTGCAAAGTGAGGAATTACCTGGAAATATAATGTCAGCGCTGCACATTTTATCGGGGGGGGAAAAGTCTAAATATTTAAACTCCATCATTTTCCCATAAGTGCTGCATTAATTAAGCCTCGGCATGCAAAGGCAATTGTGATTAGCTAAAGGAAAAGCCCTGTGTAATGTGAAGCAAATGTTGCATGTTCTTCATCCTTTCCTTGTAATGAAAAATTGAGTACAATCTTTAAACTGCATGTTGGGAGACACACACACACGCACACACACACACACACACAGTACAGCTATAATCTGTTAATCTATAATGAACAGATTACAAGTCATATGGCTACACTTTTATTAAATGCTAATTCCTGAGATATAGACTGAGACTGAAGGAATCACAGCACTATAATACAATTTAAAATGTATTTATTTTCTTTATACCATATTTAAGACCATTGCTATTTTGCAATTCATTAGAATTCTGATATTCTGACAAAGGCTGCATGCCAACTGAAATATCAAAGGATGTAAATATAGGACAAATAAAAAGATTAAAAAGTTTAAAAATTAAAAATTATTGTTAGTGAGAGATGCACTTTTCAGCTGCAATTAACTAGTATATTTTGTTCTTCTCTACCTCCACAAGATTGACACAATATAATATTATCACAGAGGCTCAGTTCGTATTATTATTAATGAAAACACAGTACAGAGCAGTGGGGGTGCCAAACTTTGACCCACAAATTAAAACGGGCAGTCTTACTGTGTCACCTGCAGCTCTCAAAAGGCAGTGCATGTAAGCACGCGTGGGGGACACAGCGCGGCCTGTGACAAGACGGGGCCTCGACAAACAGTGTTACTTACAGCCAAGCAAGGGATGAAGAACCTCCAGAACAATTATCTCTCCTTATGCCTACACCTCCCTCAACCAAACAGAAGTAAATAACGAGCCCTTTTACTCATGCCATTATCCCACCATAACACCCGCAAATGAAATGACACTGTCCACAAAATGTGGGACGAGACGGTAAAAGTTAAATAACTTACGTCGGTAACTATCTCTGAAGCCGAACAACTCGGTCGGGCTCTCCGATGAATCTTTGTTTTTAGATGTGTGCAGTAATTCAGGCTGACACTGTAATGAAATAAAAGAAGCAGTCCCCATTTCCTGACTCTTTTCTCAATTAATCATAATTTAGTCCCCTGCATCCCTTTCCATCTATAAATAAAACCGTAAAGAGAGATAAATAAGTTAAATGAACACAATTATTTTTACTCATTTTTTTTTTTCCTGAGGGAGAGTGGAATTGATAGATCAATTTTTGGTTTATGTTGAGCTCGTAGTATTTCGCTGTGTCCAAATAATTGCATTTCGTGTTTTTTTTTCTTTTTTTCCGATTATTTACAATGTGACTCCCCTTATTTGCATTCTTCCTTAAAAAAATGATAAAAATGCTAAAGCCCGTCATCTCAAATCTACCTCTTAACAGTTCCATTCATTATCAAAACAACAATTTGTTATACTGAGGCATTTGTAAGTAGTTTACAAAATCACTGCTCAACAATGATTTATCAACCATTTTTCTCTCATAAATGCTTATACTAGCAACCGTACGCACAGGCATTTTTCAGCACGAGGCATTAATTATGAATGTTTGGTCTGTACGCACTGCTCTGAACAGTCTACTGGCGCACTAAACTGATTCTCACCTGTTCATTCAATCGCATCTTCATTCCTTCGCTTGACAACAAAAACTTTAAAACCTATATTTTGATATAAGGAAATGAGGGACGGTTTCACAATCTATGAACAGCGAGTAGCCTACGAGTGAGTTGTATGTAACCTTTTGATGTGACAGTAAATGCTTTATGTGCCCATCATACACACTTCTAAAAGTATATGAATACATGTAGGCCTAGATGTGAATATTTAATTATTCTTGACATGGCAATGATAATTTTCTCAAACATCTACATTTTGTTACATTGCATTAGTTTATAATTCCATATGATTTTGTGAGTTAATAAAGTACAGTTTACAATCACATACAGCATTGTGAATTGAAATATACACTATGTGTTACAATACACTGCACCTTAAGCATCTCCTAATATTGCTTGCATCTCCTAATATTCATTAAGTAGCTGCAGTTAATGGGTGCCAGCCAAATAAAATAAGTGAATAATAAAATAACAGTATTACTTTTAAGTTCTATATTAGTATTCAGATATAAATTAGAGCAAATAGTGCACTAGCATATTACAATATCATTATAATATAATTCTATGGCACACTATACATTCTGAGCAAAGCAAATTTTGCAAAACTAGACCTATATAATGTGCGTGTGTGTGTGTGTGTGTGCATGCTTTTGCGTGTGTGTGTGTGTGTAGGATCAATTTCAAACTAAAACTATTAGAGCTATCTTATATATTCAATTCTTTATAAGGTTGGCCAAATTCGATTTTTTTCCTTTTTCATCAACCTGGCATATCCTTTATAAAATCCCAATTACATTCAGATTCAGCATTAATAATGCTATATTGTGTGTGTGTGTGTGTGTGTGTACGTGCGTGCGTGCGTGCGTGCGTGCGTGCGTGCAATCCTTGGCCATCTTTCCCTCCATGGTTCATAACCAGCTTGATAAACTTTGCTTGATCATCTGCTTCCACCTAGTGGTCAGTATAGAAATAACACATCAGCTTCAATGTAAACACAACAACACTGATGGGCGAGGACAATTTTGTACTCCATTTTATCTCCTTTTTAATCACCGCTTTATATATATTATATTTATATATTGTCCATTTCTCACATTGCTTAGTTTGGGTGGCAGTGCAGCATAATAGGTAGAGACCAAGGTTTGCAACTCCAAGGTTCACGCAGAAAAAAAGTATTAAAAAGTGCTGAAAAAGGTACAAACGCTTGTCACTGGGGTGGTACCCCATAGGTACATAACATTGTACCCCTAGCCAGCAATACATAATGCATTTGTACCTTTTTTTCTTGTAAAAGGAAGTTATTAGCACCCAAGTAAAACATTATTTTACTTTCAGGGTACATTTGGGACCTTTGTTCCTTAAAGAACAAGAATGTACCTCCACTGTACCTTTATTTCTGAGAGTGTTGTATGTTTGCCGGCCAGGTGGGTTATTGCCGCTGTACCCTTGACCATAGCATTTTACCTCAATTGCTTGAGGAAATGTCCAGTTGTATACATTATTCTAAAAAAATGACTCTGGATAAGTGTGTGCTAAATAATTGAAATGTACATGCATTTGCATTGCATTGCGATCACTCAAACAATATGGATTGGGCATGGATCTTACAGGGCAACTTTGAAATTAGAGAATTACAAAACATTTCTATTGTAGGCTATGTGTCCGAGTTTAAGTTGCAGCTGAACTTAAAATTTAAAAGTAACGTTACCACATTGGGAACATGCGATGTCTTAGTGACATCTGGTGAACATTATGGTAAGTTTATGACATGACTGATCTTGATTCGGTCTGGCTAATTCATTTGGGTAATGGTCACCTGCTGGTAATATCTTGTGGGGAAAAAACAGGCTGAGTTTGGCTCAGTAACTTTTTTTAAGAATTAAATAACATTCGGCACATTTGAATATTAGGCCTACCTGTGACTTAACTTGACGTGCCGGTGCCTTTTTGTCATTTAGATCTGTTAGCAAACAGCATAAAAATTCCTAAAAGTTGTTGTTTGGTGGGATGCACTACAAACAAGGTAAAAAACCCAGAATTGCAGTTTTATACGATTCCGAACCGCCAAACGGAGCCCATAAGACCAGAAAAGTGGATCCGAGCAATAAGACGTGAGGCGTCGGCGGACATGCTTATGTGTGCAGCAGGCTTTTTTTCACAGGTAGCCTAAGTCAAATAAGTTATACTGTAAAAAAGGCCCTCTGTTAAATTGCTGCTTTCCCCTTTAATTAAGTATTTTCCTGTGATCACTCATGTTGACTCGATTCTGCCAATTGGAGTGCATGTTCAGAATGCATTCATGTTGTCTGCAATATATATATAAACATAGAACAAAAAGTTCGGAAATTTGTGTTTGGTAGACTATTTCTCTGTTGTAACAATGCTTCATTATAGGCATTTAGCAGACGCTCTTATCCAGAGCGACTTACACAGCATTTATTTTGCATTTACACATAGTATCCATTGATACAGCTGGATAATATATATATGAAATGCAAGCAGGTAGTACCTTGCTCAAGGGTACAACGGCAGTGTCCGACCTGGGAATCGAACCGGCAACCTTTCGGTTACAAACCCAATTCCTTAATCATTATACCACACTGCCGCTTCTTGGCAATACATTTTATACCATTGGAAAGCCTGTTTATTTCCCTTTTAAATGGTGCCCCATTTGTAAGGAACATGCATTTGTGGGATGAGCAGCACAGCTGAGTATGTGGGTTGCGCCCATGTAAAATTAGCCAAATCTTCTCTGCCAATGCCAAACAGCTTACACCTGCACTGGAACCTGAACATGTGGAGGAACGTTATGTTCAGCAATGAGTCCAGATTCTGCCTACGGAAGTTGGATCGTAGGGTCAAAGTGTGGAGAAGACGGGGAGAACGCTATGCTGATTGCTGCACCGATAGAGTAACACCTTTTGGTGGAGGCAGTGTGATGGTGTGGGAAAAATGAGGCTTGTCATCATTGGAGGCAATCTCAATGCGGAGAGATATCGAGATGAGATTCTGCAACCAGTGGCAATCCCATATCTCCACAGTCTGGGACCGAACTCCATCCTCCAAGATGACAACGCTCGCCCCCACAGAGCGGGGTTTATCAGAGACTACCTCCAGATTTTGGGAGTAGAGAGAATGGAATGGCCTGCCAACAGTCCTGACCTCAACCCAATTGAACACTTGTGGGATCAGCTTGGGCGTGCTGTTCATGCTAGAGTGACCAACACAACCACATTGGCTGACTTGCGACAAATCCTGGTTGAGGAGTGGAATGCCATCCCACAGCAGTGTGTGACCACGCTGGTGACCAGCATGAGGAGGAGGTGCCAGGCTGCTGTGGCTGTGTATGGTTCTTCCACACTTTACTGATGCTCCTGACTGTTTGTTAAATTAATAAATTGTAAAATTGCCAATATGTCTTGTTTCTTCCTTGTTACTGATAGACTTCAATCATCCAATCCACCAAACAACACCAAACAAGAGTCACTAGCAACAGCAGAATAAGCTGTTTGGCAGAGAAGATTTGGCTAATTTTACATGGGCGCAACCCACATACTCAGCTGTGCTGCTCATCCCACAAATGCATGTTCCTTACAAATGGGGCACCATTTAAAAGGGAAATAAACAGGCTTTCCAACGGTATAAAATTTATTGCCAAGAAGCATTGTTACAACAGAGAAATAATCTACCAAACACAAATTTCCGAACTTTTTGTTCGATGTTTATATATATATATCTTATCGGCTCTGTTACTTTCTGTATGTGTTTATATAGGAATGTGTAGCGCATTATTTGGGCTGCTATCAGTTAGCTGTTTAATGGTATATTAAACAAGATTTATTAAACAAGGAAAAACAGGAATATCACGTTCTACTAGACATATCGTGTTGTGTGCGTATTGAAGTATTTGTGTGGGTATGCACACGTGTGTGTGTGCCACGTGTGCTCAGAGAACACAGGTGTGTGGAGTAAACTGGCTGTCGCAGCATGATGGTGGTTATTGATCTCAAATCTAACGTAACTATAAATAAATTCACACACTTCGGTCAGGAAATACTGTTAACCATCTACAGTAAGCTAAAATGAGATCATATCACACAAACGTTAGTCAATGTTAGTATAGGTGAGCAAACCGTGAGGCCTGCTTTGGTTATTTAGAGTAGTACCACATAAACGATAGGCCAACTGGCTAGCTTGCTAACCAGTGGAACAGGTTTATACAGGTATTATCGCACAAAGTCGAGATACAATCAAATTACCGATAAACAATTCAGACTAAAATCCTAAACTATGCCTGAGATGTTTGATCAGTTTTACTGAGTCCGCGGTGAGTTGATTACAGCTGGCTTTGTCCGTGAGGTGGGTGGCCAGGGCGTCTCCTTTGGCCTTTCTTATCCTAGTAGGGAGTTCTGCTGGTCGGCCCGGTCCGACGTCTTTGTTACCGCCTGGTTTGCGTCTTTGTCCATGGCTGGAGCAGTCAGAGTTGCGTTAATTCAGTCCTAGGGTTAGATGCCGTAGGCAAGCTAAATCGTTCCTTGCGTGCATCGGTGTTGCGGTGTTGCAGACTGGAATGTCTTCGGTTTTATCCAGTTATTTTAGTTTTATGACCCTTAGTGTCTTGTATTTCCAAGTGACACGATCAGTAAAATGGATGTCCTTTGGGTTTTCTGTGGAATAAAGGGAAATGTAGTTTGTTGTCCCTACAATATTGCTTCTAACATCCGATGTGTACCAAACGTTTCCCAGATAAATGTTTGAAATCCACCCAGGGACCTCCCAAATCGACCACAGCCATCTGTGCAGTGTGCAGTGTGTTTGTGTATCTGCTGCATCCCAACACTGACTTGAACAGTGTTTCATGAGTGTTTTGTACCAAGTCTTCACAAAGGACTTTGAACATGTTGAATGTGGAAGACTGGCTCAAGTACCCAAATACACTGTAAATGCCATACAGAGGAGACATTTTCACCTGTCCTCTCTCTCTCTCTCTCTCTCTCTCTCTCGCATATACTGACATAACAAACAGATAAGTAATAGCAAATTGAGCTACAGTAAACACGCACACTAAAGAAAGAAATAAAATTCTAGCTGATCTACAAGTCAAACACAATAAATTGGTTAATTGGTTTTCTCCCTCTCTCCAGGTGTGTGGAAGAGTCTGGTCGCTCATATCATCTGGATCCCTGAAGGCCCTGCAATGGTTCATCTACGACTCAGTGTAGGTATCCTTTAGTTTTACGTGGAAATTGCATTGCAAACACAACCCATCTCTCTCTCATGCAAATTGCGTTCTACATGCAAATGTATAGGTTGGAAATTGGGTAAATGGAAAATATCCATGGGGGTTGAATGCATAAGATGTTATCCAGGTGCATTTGGTCTGTTTGTGTAGCAGTATTTTAAAAGGATGGGTATCACAATTATTGTTTTGAAGTTATTTAATGTAGAAACTGCAATCCTGAAATGCCCCTGGCTAACTTACTGACTTGTATATGAAAGAGCTTCAGTTCAGCCCTTACACCCTGGTTTTTACATATTATTTAGTTGCAGAGGCATTTTATGTCCGCCAGGGAGCCAAATCTAGTCACTAGTGCCCTGAGTCAGACATTACCCAGTACCCACTGACTTTTAGATATTTTATCCTTGATATTTTCTGTTTTCAAATAAAATAACAGCCTTGGATGATCTCATTTGGAGTTGATGGGTGGAACCATTGGGACACAACAGGGACACCACCTCTGCTGGTATAAAACAGTATTACAGCACAAGTGCAATTAATCACCAGTGAAGCATAGAAAAGCACTTGAATTTATAGCCTGAAGCACTGAAAGAAGTATTAACACAATGTGGACTGCAAAAAAAGATTATAGTAAATACTTCTCTCGGGTATGAAAAGCTATCGTTATCATTCAATACACATATCTTGGTTTGGGATTTTTATTTTTTAAATTTTTTAACATGTGACTTACATGTGCTCTGCTGTAAGGGCACACTTTGTCCAACTGATGGAGGTAAGTCACTCACCTGAAGTGCCCTGCACTGATTCCATCAATACACTCCTTCCAACTCCCTTGAACAGAAAGATTGGCCCAGTTAAAACAAGCATTTAAAAATGTTTTGTTGATGGGGGGGAATCTGCGCCATTTATTTTCAGGGTTGCCCGATGCCTAATTTTGTGTAGATTTGGAATGCGAAACTGGCCTACGCGAAAGGAAAACCCAGGGACCCCAGATCATAAAATCTGACCTGTGTGTGTTTGTGTGTTTCAACAGTGCCCCGTCGAGTGGTTCCACTATGGCTGCGTGTGATTGGCTGAGGCCCTGATTTCCCTAAGTCTTCCGCCGCCATGAAGAGTAGAAGGGGAAACAACAAATGGGGCCCTGTCACCACGGCGATGGAATCATCCTCATACAGCCCCACAAGGATGCCCCCCTGAACCAACTGCCCCCTTCTCTCCACAAGGAACAATCGACCACAGCCATCTGTGCAGTGTGCAGTGTGTTTGTGTATCTGCTGCATCCCAACACTGACTTGAACAGTGTTTCATGAGTGTTTTGACTTCACAAAGGACTCTGAACGTGTTGAATGTGGAAGACTGGCTCATTCGCCCCAAGTACCCCAATACACTGTAAATGCCATACAGAGGAGACAATCAACACACTTGCTGCAAATAATAGAGACTGAATTGTAACATGCTGGCCTGGTCACTTACCACTGTGTTCCTGCACATCACAAACTCTGAATTGTAACATGCTGGCCTGGTCACTTACCACTGTGTTCCTGCACATCACAGACTCTGAACTGCAACACCCTTATTCCTCATCTTTCGCCTCAGAGCCCGTCTGCCTGTCAGAACATTTCGCCATCAATGCCGTTGCCAGTGCCTGGACTGGATTAGATTTGATGTTGATCTCAAGCTGTAGATGAGGATGATATATTGTAAATGTACTGTGTAAGCTTGTGACTGCTGGGCATTACTAACACAAAACACATGAATGAACTATTCATTCGTAAACATAAATTCCGCCTGTCAGTCCTTTTGGGCAGGATGTTATTATTATTTTGGAGTAATTGTAATATTGTTCATGAGAATTACTACCAGCTATGCCAATTATTAATGTTCACTAATCATGTAATATTACTAATGAGAATAAAATGTTCCTGCAGGAATTGCTCGATATTATTTTTAATTGGGGCCCTGAGTTTTCTTCACAATTTTACTCAAAATGCATTCTATTAATTTTCCACCAGGTGTCTCTAGCCACATTTGAATGAACAGGTACTAACTACAGTACTAATTATTTAAATGTTGAAGGGCATCTATGAGAAGAGCAACATTATATGTGTTCATATTGTATGCATGTAACTATATGTGTACATTTAGTATATACACTGCACTGGAGTGAAACAATTTGTATTTATGTTTATTTAAAAATTTATGCAATTGTTCTGTTTTCTGTTGTATTTTTCCCTGTTTGAAACACAAAATCCTCCAGATTCACAATTCACATATTCCCCAGATTATATAATAAATATTTGTGTCTTTAACACAGTAGATGCAGTTAGAGTATGAAGTATGTTCATGTACTGAATTGTACTATTTGCACATGTACTGATTTTACTCCTTTCTACATTCTAACTGTAAAGCTCTTGTAATGTTGAACTTATTCGTAAAGTTTTATTTGTATGTTTGTCAAACGTGTGTGGATTTTTAATGCTGTCCCTCTTTGGACAATAAAGATCTACTGAAACTGAAGCTGTTCTTTTTGTGTGTTATTTTATTCACCAGTGACAACACAATTCAAACATGACTAGTTTCAAGGCTGAAATCCCCACTCATCCTTATTGTCTCTCCTGCATTTCTGTGGTCTCATCTACTGGTGAGAGATTTGCCTCCCTCTGCTGGACAGAAAATGGCTATACAACAGAGCATGTCGGATTAAAAAAATAACAGCACTTTGTCCTTAGTCTTTTTTTGTGTGGCTGTCAAATGTACGTGTATTTTTAATATTGCCCACAATATACCCTCTAGGGATAATAAAGATCAACTGAAACTATTCTTATTTCATATTATTTTTATTGAGCACTGACAGCACCATTCAACTTTCAAGGCTGAAATTTAATGAAAATAAAATTCCAAAACACTGAATTATCTTTCATTATTCAAATTAAAATGATGTACATTTACAAACTCTGCCCCCCAACACACCAAATGTGCTTTATGAAAGTGAAGTGCATTACTGGCTGGATTAACTGTATATCATGTTCGATTTTTGTGAAGGAAAACATCAAAAGGCATAAAATGTATTTACCAACGGATCACCTTCCGGTACCCCTGTAAGCCGTTAAACCTTTATCCCATTAATTAGGTCATCTGAATCACTCGTTGTTCAAATCACAAATGCAAACGCATTCCAAAGTGAAACAAAACCTTCCACATACTGTATGGCTGGTTGGTTTATATTTTGCCACCTTTTCTTCTTTTCATAAGAACATCAGTTTTTTGTCATAAGTTCACTAGAAAGCAAACAAGAACCCTGTGGTGTTATGTGGTACAGAGGTAAAAACAGCGCTTTGCACAACCAGAGCTAGAAAGTTTGATCCCCTCCTCCTTGTCTCAGGAGATCACACTCTCTCTGTGCTGCAGCTCTAAAACCATCATAAGATAATGGTGACATGAAGGTTTGTTGTCTTTGACTACTGAACCTCTGAGTTCAATGCCTGGGGCTTCATTTATTTAAAAAACTACGTAATCTTTAACTTTCACATAAGCAGATTTCATTAAATGGACTTAAGCATTATTTATAAAATGGGTTGCACTTGTTTAAAATAGCGTACGTACTTACGCCTATAAATCTCAAATGAACGTTGAAATTTTGACTACTTTGTTGTGATTTTCTATGTATGCCACGCGTAAGATCAAATTTGATCTAAAGTACTTTTTTTATAAACAATGCCCCTGCTCTTCCCTCTTATTTCTCACCACTGTAGCATAACGGTACAGTCTTTGTCTCTGGAAGCTGAGCGAGGGATCAAACGTTGTTATTCATCTTCATCTTACATTTCTTTGATCTCGTCATCTTCAGGCCATGTAGCAACCTCAACAGCGATATGACCTCTGTGGTGTGATGGCACTGTCTTTGTGTCTGCAAGGTAAACGTTATGGTTCAAACCGTGTCTGTTATCTTTATTCCACATGTTTTTATGATCTCAGCTTCTTTCCACTGCAGAGCTCACAAAACAGATAATTTTTTGTATATATAAATATATATATCAACATGCCATGTAAATGCTTTTTAAGTATATCTGTTTAAAAGCAGATTTAAAACTAAGTAACTAAAGAGTCATAAACAAGTTCAAACGAATCAGCAAACACAGGGGTTATGTAATTTCTGGGTTTCAAATGTACAATATGTATGTTCCAATAAATCCATTCTGATTACCCACAATGCATTTCATGTATTATCGCAAACCATGAATGTAACAGTATGGTATTGTATGTATGTAGCAAAGAGGCAAATTCCACCGTACACCTGGTTTTCTCCTTTTTAGGGGACATATCTTTATTTATCTTGCATTTTTGTGGTCTCGTCATCTTTAGTCCATGTAGCAACCTCAAAAGCGTGATGACCTCTGTGGTCTTTGTGCCTGGAAGGAAAATGTTACGGTTCAAACCTTGTCTGTTATCTTTATTTCGCATGCATTTCTGTGGTCTCATCTTCTTCTATCCACTGCATCACCCTCAAACACGCCAAGGCCACTGTGGCATAACGGTAGAGTCTTGGTCTCTGGAAGGTGAGCTTGAGGATTCAAACCTTGTTTTTTGTCTTTATTCCTCATGTTTTTATGATCTCAGCTTCTTCTCTCCACTACGGAGCTCACAGAACAGCTATGGAGACTTTGGTACAATGATATTGTCTTTGTCTGTGAATTCAAGTGGCTCAAATGAATGGTTCTGGTTTACCAACACCGAGGTCTGGGGTTCAATCCCCATTCAGGTTTGCACATCTTTTCTTCATTATGCCATTGTGCCATAGTGACAGTTAAGTATGGCGAAAAACAAAGCACAAATGTAAAGCTCCGGTGGCTCAAAGGAATGGTTCTGGTTTACCAACACTGAGGTCTGGGGTTCAATCCCCATTCAAGTTTGCACATCTTTTCTTCATTGTGCCATTGTGCCATAGTGCCAGTTAAGTATGGCGAAAAACAAAACACAAATGTGAAGCTCCGGTGGCTCAAAGGAATGGTTCTGGTTTACCAACACCGAGGTCTGGGGTTCAAGCCCCATTCAAGTTTTCACATCTTTTCTCCATAGTGCCATTTAAGTATGGCGAAAAACAAAACACAAACGCGAAGGACTCCGTGGCGCAGGGGGTTGGACGGCACTGCACGAGGGCCGAGGTTGCTGGTTCGATTCCCGGAGCGCCACACCTGAGCAATGTTGGCTGGTCCCCAAGGGTGGGGGACTTGTATGAGCGTAGTGTGGAAGAAGGGGAAGTGGCCGTTTGTGGCCCCCCCGGGAAAGTTCGGAGTGTAAAGCAGGGGTTATAAAACTTTTTTTGTTTTTGTGCTGTGTGGGAATCTTTCTTTCTTTCTTTCTTTCTTTCTTTCTTTCACTCACACTTATTTATTTATTTATTGATTGATTGATTGATTGATTGATTGATTGAAAGAAAGAAAGAAAGAAAGAAAGAAAGAAAGAAAGAAAGAAAGAAAGAAAGATTCCCACGCAGCACAAAAACAAAAAAAGTTTTATAACCCCTGCTTTACACTCCGAACTTTCCCGGGGGGGCCACAAACGGCCACTTCCCCTTCTTCCACACTACGCTCATACAAGTCCCCCACCCTTGGGGACCAGCCAACATTGCTCAGGTGTGGCGCTCCGGGAATCGAACCAGCAACCTCGGCCCTCGTGCAGTGCCGTCCAACCCCCTGCGCCACGGAGTCCTTCGCGTTTGTGTTTTGTTTTTCGCCATACTTAAATGGCACTATGGAGAAAAGATGTGAAAACTTGAATGGGGCTTGAACCCCAGACCTCGGTGTTGGTAAACCAGAACCATTCCTTTGAGCCACCGGAGCTTCACATTTGTGTTTTGTTTTTCGCCATACTTAACTGGCACTATGGCACAATGGCACAATGAAGAAAAGATGTGCAAACTTGAATGGGGATTGAACCCCAGACTTCAGTGTTGGTAAACCAGAACCATTCCTTTGAGCCACCGGAGCTTTACATTTGTGCTTTGTTTTTCGCCATACTTAACTGGCACTATGGCACAATGTAGAAAATATGTGCAAACTTGAATGGGGATTGAACCCCTAACCTCGGTAATGGTAAAGCAGAACCATTCCTTTGAGCCACTGGAACTTACACTTTTTGGGTGGGCTTTCTTGCAATGAATTCACGAAGATGTAAAAAGAGAGGAGAAAGAGCATTCAAAGAGCCTGTCCCTTCACGTTGTTTTTTATACCTTTATGTACCCATGTGCTTTTGCCTGACATTTCAATTGCCCTACGGGGATAATTAAAGTTTATTGAATTCTCGCCACCGTCATGCTCGCGCTTGGGTGGGTGCAGCATTAGACAGAAAATGAGACCGCAGAAATGTAGATGCAAGACTGAGATTTGAACCCTGAAGTGCTGTGTTCACAGACAAAGACAGTACCATTGTACCAAAGTCTCCTTAACTGTTCTGTTATCTCTGCAGTGGAGAGAAGAAGCTGAGATCTTAAAAACATGAGGAATAAAGACAAGGAACAAGGTTTGAATCCTCAAGCTCACCTTCCAGAGACTAAGACTCAACTGTGATGCCTCAGTGGCCTTGGTGTGTTTGAGGGTGATGCAGTGTTTTTCCAAAAGGTCTCCCATCCAAGTACTATCCAAGCTCACACCAGCTTAGCTTCAACCAGACAGCAGGAGCAGATTGCATGGTGGTATGGCTGCTGATCAAATTCTTTTTTTCATTTTATAATACACAAACTGCACTGTGGATAATCTGGCTTATTTAATTATTTTTTAGTTTTTTTACTTGAAAAGGAGACATTTTCAGGGTTGCCAGATTGTAAAATTTTACTTTTTCAGTAAAAACACCCTGTTTAAAATGGGGGATTTTTCGATCTGGCGTCACTGGGTTTTCTTTTCGGGTAGGCCAGGTCTGCCATCCAAATCTACCCAATTTAGGCATCTGGCAACCCTGAAAAGAAATGACAGATTCCGACAATATGTATTTTATGGATGTAGCAAGAAGGCCAATTCCACTCTGTACCTGGTAGACTCCTATTTGGGGGACAATGTGTAACCAAAAGTAGACAAGAATATTTTTGAGGAATTCTCAATTTTTATAAATTATAATAATGCATGTTTATTTAAACCAAATTACTTACTCTAGAAATAGCATCTTTAAAAGTTGTTTAAAAAGATGCCCATTTTAGAATGAAATAAATAATTTTGTTTAAGCAAATATGCAAAACAGGGAATACTCTGCCTTGTTGCCACATACATAAAATACCATACTGTTACATTCATGGTTTGCGATAATACATTAAATGCATTGTGGGTAATCAGAATGGATTAATCGGAACATATACACGAGGTACCCAGAAATAACATAACCCCTGTGTTTGCTGATTAGTTTAAAATTTTTTATGACTCTTTGTTTAAAAACAGATTTAAAAATAAGTAACTAAAGAGTCATAAAAAAAGTTCAAATGAATCAGCAAACACAGGGGTTATGTTATTTCTGGGTACCTAATGTATATGTTCTGATTAATCCATTCTGATTACCCACAATGCATTTCACGTATTGTCGCAAACCATGAATGTAACAGTATGGTATTTTATGTATGTGGCAACAAGGCAGATATATATACATCAACATGCCATGTAAATGCTTTTCAAGTATATCTGTTTAAAAGCAGATTTAAAACTAAGTAACTAAAGAGTCATAAACAAGTTCAAATGAATCAGCAAAAACAGGGGTTATGTTATTTCTGGGTAACAAATGTACAGTATGTATGTTCCAATTAATCCATTCTGATTACCCACAATGCATTTTGTGTATTATCGCAAACCATGAATGTAACAGTATGGTATTGTATGTATGTAGCAACGAGGCAAATTCCACTGTATGCCTGGTTTGCTCCTTTTTAGGGGACACATTAAATGCATAATCAAAAGCAGATAGGCCTATTTATGAGGAATTCTTTATTTTTTTAAAACAAGGATATTCCCTGTTTTCCACATTTACTTAAACAAAATGATTTATTTTATTCTAAAATAGGTATTTTTTAAACAACTTTTAAAGATGCAATTTCTAGAGTAAGTCATTTGGTTTAGAGAAATCAAAGTAGGGAAAATTCATATTTATAAAATGGAGAATTCCTCAAAAATATTCCTGTCTACTTTTGTTTACACATTGTCCCCCAAAAATAAGTCTACCAGATACACAGTGGAATTGGCCTTCTTGCTACAGCCATAAAACACATATTGTCAGAATAAATTTTTTGATGGCAGACCTGGCCTACCCGAAACGAAAACCCAGGGACGCCAGATTGAAAAATCCCCCATTTGAGGGGCAAACAACCAAAAAACCAAAAAACCCTTGAAATGGGATGTTTTTACTGAAAAAGTCGAATTTCACAATCCGGCAACCCTGAAAATGTATCCTTTTAAAGTAAAAAAATAAATAAAAATTAAATAAGCCAGATTACTCACAGTGCAGTTTGTGTATTATAAAATGCAAAAAAAATTATCTGGAGCCATAGCACCATGCAACCTGCTCCTGCTGTCTGGCTGAAGCTAAGCAGGTGTGAGCTTGGACAGTATTTGGATGGGAGACCTTTTGGAAAAACACTGCATCACCCTCAAACACACCAAGGCCACTGTCGCATAACGGTAGAGTCTTGGGCTGCATTCCAATCCCATATTTTTACTGCTTGCATCCTTTCCTCGCGTCCTTTCCTCGCTCATTAGCTCCACCCAGTGGAGGCCATAAGGAAAGGATCCAAGGATCACATACGAGGACGCAGCAACCGAGGCAACGAATTAAGCAAATGGAACGTCCTTGCTCAGTCAAGCGTCAGCTGAAGCGACGTCAATTACTAAGAAAGAAAGAAAGAAAGAAAGAAAGAAAGAAAGAAAGAAAGAAAGAAAGAAAGAAAGAAAGAAAGAAAGAAAGAAAGAAAGAAAGAAAGAAAGAAAGAAAGAAAGAAAGAAAGATTCCCACGCAGCACAAAAACAAAAAAAGTTTTATAACCCCTGCTTTACACTCCGAACTTTCCCGGGGGGGCCACAAACGGCCACTTCCCCTTCTTCCACACTACGCTCATACAAGTCCCCCACCCTTGGGGACCAGCCAACATTGCTCAGGTGTGGCGCTCCGGGAATCGAACCAGCAACCTCGGCCCTCGTGCAGTGCCGTCCAACCCCCTGCGCCACGGAGTCCTTCGCGTTTGTGTTTTGTTTTTCGCCATACTTAAATGGCACTATGGAGAAAAGATGTGAAAACTTGAATGGGGCTTGAACCCCAGGCCCTGGTGTTGGAAAACCAGAACCATTCCTTTGAGCCAACGGAGCTTCACATTTGTGTTTTGTTTTTCGCCATACTTAACTGGCACTATGGCACAATGGCACAATGAAGAAAAGATGTGCAAACTTGAATGGGGATTGAACCCCAGACTTCAGTGTTGGTAAACCAGAACCATTCCTTTGAGCCACCGGAGCTTTACATTTGTGCTTTGTTTTTCGCCATACTTAACTGGCACTATGGCACAATGTAGAAAATATGTGCAAACTTGAATGGGGATTGAACCCCTAACCTCGGTAATGGTAAAGCAGAACCATTCCTTTGAGCCACTGGAACTTACACTTTTTGGGTGGGCTTTCTTGCAATGAATTCACGAAGATGTAAAAAGAGAGGAGAAAGAGCATTCAAAGAGCCTGTCCCTTCACGTTGTTTTTTATACCTTTATGTACCCATGTGCTTTTGCCTGACATTTCAATTGCCCTACGGGGATAATTAAAGTTTATTGAATTCTCGCCACCGTCATGCTCGCGCTTGGGTGGGTGCAGCATTAGACAGAAAATGAGACCGCAGAAATGTAGATGCAAGACTGAGATTTGAACCCTGAAGTGCTGTGTTCACAGACAAAGACAGTACCATTGTACCAAAGTCTCCTTAACTGTTCTGTTATCTCTGCAGTGGAGAGAAGAAGCTGAGATCTTAAAAACATGAGGAATAAAGACAAGGAACAAGGTTTGAATCCTCAAGCTCACCTTCCAGAGATTAAGACTCAACTGTGATGCCTCAGTGGCCTTGGTGTGTTTGAGGGTGATGCAGTGTTTTTCCAAAAGGTCTCCCATCCAAGTACTATCCAAGCTCACACCAGCTTAGCTTCAACCAGCCAGCAGGAGCAGATTGCATGGTGGTATGGCTGCTGATCAAATTCTTTTTTTCATTTTATAATACACAAACTGCACTGTGGATAATCTGGCTTATTTAATTATTTTTTAGTTTTTTTACTTGAAAAGGAGACATTTTCAGGGTTGCCAGATTGTAAAATTTTACTTTTTCAGTAAAAACACCCTGTTTAAAATGGGGGATTTTTCGATCTGGCGTCACTGGGTTTTCTTTTCGGGTAGGCCAGGTCTGCCATCCAAATCTACCCAATTTAGGCATCTGGCAACCCTGAAAAGAAATGACAGATTCCGACAATATGTATTTTATGGATGTAGCAAGAAGGCCAATTCCACTCTGTACCTGGTAGACTCCTATTTGGGGGACAATGTGTAACCAAAAGTAGACAAGAATATTTTTGAGGAATTCTCAATTTTTATAAATTATAATAATGCATGTTTATTTAAACCAAATTACTTACTCTAGAAATAGCATCTTTAAAAGTTGTTTAAAAAGATGCCCATTTTAGAATGAAATAAATAATTTTGTTTAAGCAAATATGCAAAACAGGGAATACTCTGCCTTGTTGCCACATACATAAAATACCATACTGTTACATTCATGGTTTGCGATAATACATTAAATGCATTGTGGGTAATCAGAATGGATTAATCGGAACATATACACGAGGTACCCAGAAATAACATAACCCCTGTGTTTGCTGATTAGTTTAAAATTTTTTATGACTCTTTGTTTAAAAACAGATTTAAAAATAAGTAACTAAAGAGTCATAAAAAAAGTTCAAATGAATCAGCAAACACAGGGGTTATGTTATTTCTGGGTACCTAATGTATATGTTCTGATTAATCCATTCTGATTACCCACAATGCATTTCACGTATTGTCGCAAACCATGAATGTAACAGTATGGTATTTTATGTATGTGGCAACAAGGCAGATATATATACATCAACATGCCATGTAAATGCTTTTCAAGTATATCTGTTTAAAAGCAGATTTAAAACTAAGTAACTAAAGAGTCATAAACAAGTTCAAATGAATCAGCAAAAACAGGGGTTATGTTATTTCTGGGTAACAAATGTACAGTATGTATGTTCCAATTAATCCATTCTGATTACCCACAATGCATTTTGTGTATTATCGCAAACCATGAATGTAACAGTATGGTATTGTATGTATGTAGCAACGAGGCAAATTCCACTGTATGCCTGGTTTGCTCCTTTTTAGGGGACACATTAAATGCATAATCAAAAGCAGATAGGCCTATTTATGAGGAATTCTTTATTTTTTTAAAACAAGGATATTCCCTGTTTTCCACATTTACTTAAACAAAATGATTTATTTTATTCTAAAATAGGTATTTTTTAAACAACTTTTAAAGATGCAATTTCTAGAGTAAGTCATTTGGTTTAGAGAAATCAAAGTAGGGAAAATTCATATTTATAAAATGGAGAATTCCTCAAAAATATTCCTGTCTACTTTTGTTTACACATTGTCCCCCAAAAATAAGTCTACCAGATACACAGTGGAATTGGCCTTCTTGCTACAGCCATAAAACACATATTGTCAGAATAAATTTTTTGATGGCAGACCTGGCCTACCCGAAACGAAAACCCAGGGACGCCAGATTGAAAAATCCCCCATTTGAGGGGCAAACAACCAAAAAACCAAAAAACCCTTGAAATGGGATGTTTTTACTGAAAAAGTCGAATTTCACAATCCGGCAACCCTGAAAATGTATCCTTTTAAAGTAAAAAAATAAATAAAAATTAAATAAGCCAGATTACTCACAGTGCAGTTTGTGTATTATAAAATGCAAAAAAAATTATCTGGAGCCATAGCACCATGCAACCTGCTCCTGCTGTCTGGCTGAAGCTAAGCAGGTGTGAGCTTGGACAGTATTTGGATGGGAGACCTTTTGGAAAAACACTGCATCACCCTCAAACACACCAAGGCCACTGTCGCATAACGGTAGAGTCTTGGGCTGCATTCCAATCCCATATTTTTACTGCTTGCATCCTTTCCTCGCGTCCTTTCCTCGCTCATTAGCTCCACCCAGTGGAGGCCATAAGGAAAGGATCCAAGGATCACATACGAGGACGCAGCAACCGAGGCAACGAATTAAGCAAATGGAACGTCCTTGCTCAGTCAAGCGTCAGCTGAAGCGACGTCAATTACTAATGACGTGTTGCACAGCTGTATCACCTGTCAAAAAAACAAAAAAACCCGTATCAGCTGTCAGTGGCCTTTAATGCTAATGGATTGTTCTGTAGCCTATCGTATTTTTATCTCTGAGCTTGTTTTTGCATGCAACATGGTATAAACTATTGTTTTATTTGAGTTTTATTTTATTTTTCTCCCATGCAATTTGACAGATGTGAAAATGACATGTGAAATAAGAATATTGTCTCTCAATTACAGATGTTTCTGTTTGACGTACAGTGTCCCATTAACACATCCACAACAAACGGCTATTTATCACTGTGTGAGTAAAGATCGCACAAAGCATAATTTTAATTGTAAGTAGGCTACGCCTATATTCCACACGCTCAATGGCCAATTCATCAATGGACTCGAATGCATGTTTGTTCGTTAAAATCGGAGCACATTACAAATGACACTTCCAGCCAATAACCGAGCTGATGCCGTTTAATTAATTAATCAAGCATGTATGATCTGATGGTATATAAGCGACAGATACTGATTTCAAAACTTAGATCGGCGATTTCAATAGGCTAGTATACTGGTCTGCTACTGTACGCAATCAACATTTCCGCAATGAACCTAGCGTTCGCCATAAACGCATGGCACCGGCTTCAGCGGGAACGGTGGCGTTGCCAGTTCAGGGGATCGCGACGGCTTCGCTCCGTCCTGTTCCTAAGTGAGGTAAGAATCACGTATTCTCAACAGTAGTCATAAGACAGTGCTCTTGATCAAACATGGACATTGATAAGCATGAAGCACTTTTAACAGTGGGTGGAGTAGAATTCACCTGGATAAATATACAGCAAAGTTATGTCATGCACACATAGTAATTGCATGTTCTATAATACCACACATTTACCTGCATGTAGGACTACAAACTATACATTTGGCTACTGTGGTCTGGTGTTAATCAATCAACTTCTGTGAACTGTAGGCTGCATGTACACACTTCATGTTTTTAATTTCATTCTTTTTTAGGTCGACGATCCAACAGCTGGGCATTATGCCCAAGAAAATGCCACTGTGCCAGTGTTCCAGCTTTACTTTAATGGGGACCAGAACCTCATGGTAGACTACCGTCTGAGCCATGGCTCCATGGAAGCATTGATAATGCTACTGCCGCATGGGGGAGCGTTGTCTGGGCACACCACTTAAGGGTCCAGGAGGTGCCTGCTCTTCAAGGCTTTGGAGGTGGACCACACCTTTGTACCCACGGTCATCACCGCATGTGCCATGCTCCATAACATCTGCCTGACAAAGGGGGACATCTTTGAGGTTGTCGAGGATGTTGGTGATATTGGTGTGGCTCCACCACGTCCAGTGAGGGGGGGAACAAAGCGGACATGGCCGGCGAAACCGACTGGCGGGGCAACCGTCTGCTCCAAATATGTGTCCAGTAGCACTGAATGAACATGATTATATGTAATTTGGCAATTGTTTGAAATATTATTTATACAGGAGAGCTTTTTGTTAGTGTCTCCGTTTCTTGTTATGTTTGTATATTCTCCCTGCAGCCCCTCTTTCTGTCCAGTGTTAATCCACATTTTATTTGTTATGTTTGTTAGTGTTAATAAAATCACTTATGGATACTAACATATCAGTTTCATACATCTTTTCTGTGCCACATTTTCATTACCTTTATTTATTTCAAAACACACTATAAGCATACCACTTTGACACCAATGTATGTCAACCACCTGTCGGGGAAGTGAGGATTCTGTAAAATGTCTATTTTCTGAATCCAGTGTTTCCAACGGTGAATGCCCTTCCTTGTTAAAATGTTCAGCACTCTGAATACTGAACACAGGCGATATTGCGTGCTAGAACCACTCACTTATCCTGTAGTAAAAATATATTTAACATCGTTTCATAATTATTAGAAATGACAATCCTCAATTAAATCGCATAATTCGTCCATAGGACAGTAACCTGGTGGAAGCAACAAGTCAAAACAAAGTCTAATTCAGGCCTAAGAGTACATTATTTCAGTAAAATAAAAACAGTAAATTAGAATAATGACTGCAAATCATTCATTAATGAATGTAGGCTGACTACTTAGAATTTAAAAAAGGAAGACATTCACTTGAAGTTACCAGTAAAGAGCGAGAGACCGATAAGCCAGAAATAGCCTAGGTATTACCCTCCTGAAGCTTACACGATCAGCAAAATTGTTAGTATTTGTGTGTTTCTTTTCTCCCAAATAGTTTTGTGCTGCTGAAGGGGGCACTCAGATGAAAACTATATATTAAAAGGTAAAAACACAAGTAAAAAACAAATTGACAAACACTTGTGAACTATTTACATTTTATTAAGCATTTTCTCAAACTCATTAGAGCTTTCCAGTGTGGCCTTGAATCGCTCCTCTTTTCTGGCAGCATCTTCCTTCAGGAACCGCAGAACAGCTCCCTCACCGGTCCTTCTCCTTTTGGGGGGGTGGGGGACAGGCAGAGGGATATGGCCCATCATCATCCTCCAGTGGGAGGCTACTTGAGCCAGGCTGTGCATCCTCTTCCTCCTCCTCCACACACGCCCGGCTACAAGTGACCGCCACAAATCCAGGAAGAGATGAGCCAGTGCCATCTGAGGTCTCATCAGCCACATGTGCCAGGTTTTCTGCAACACATGAGTCCATCAGGACAGGAGGATCAATAGATGGCCTCCCCCCGATGGCCTCATGCATTGCAGTAAACCACGGCTATGTGGCTGCTGTGGCCTCTCCCCTGTCTGTTCCATCTCTGTAGCAGGGCATCTGAGTGCCTACAAGGAAAGATGCAAGGGTGAAGGTGAGCCGTGAGCCTATTGCACAGGCATAATTTTGTTTCAGTATGCAATAGAAACTACAAATTTGCAAAGGAAAAACATCATAAATTGAACCTCACCTTATATTTTAGCTTGAGGTTGTCCCATTTTTTTGCAATTTGGGTGGGGCTCACCTGGCCCTGTAGGCCCATCTGCAGACGAATTTCACTGAGAAAAACAACACATGTTACCATACCATACCCAAGTGCCCTACAACAATTACTGCCATGCCATAACATGTTTATGTGTTATCCATTTACAGGGGCAGGCATGCCTCTTGCCATCACACTTACATTAGGGATATCAGAAGTTGTCATTTGCATACAATTAACTACTTCAACACAATACATGAATCATGGTGCTGAGGAGTGATTCCGTCAACATTAATCCATGACATGTAGGAACATCAATATGGACAGTGACATGGTCCTGCAAGAACATAAAAAATGGCTTATTGCCAATGTTTCTGTGTAACATATTTTAGTTCTATGTGACATCACACATTATAGAATGTCAGTAATGACTCACCTCCAAGCTTTTTTCGCTGTATGCCTCTTCCCCGTGAACAGTTGCTCATTCTCACACCTGAGCCGAATGAGGCTGAGGGTGCTCTCATCTGTCCCCGTAAATGACACAACAGACCTGCAAGTAAAAACCAGCTAGTAACGTCTGTGTATAGCCCTAAATCACAACGGCATGTGTCAAGGGGCTTCACAAGCCCATAATTCAGACGTGACATATGTAAGTAGGCTACATGATGCAAAATAGTAGCCTATCCTAATAAGCTAGCCTAATGTGCATTTCATCGGTCAAAGACAACAAATGCAATAACATAGACTGAGATTACATTATTTCTCAGTCATACAAGAGTGAGGAAAAATATATTTTAAACGCAAAGCAGCTGCATGTTCATGTTTCAGTTGTTACGCTGGAAATCGAGCAACGACTGTAGAGCCTATTTCTCAGTTAGCCTACTTGCCGGGATGCATTCAACAGTGTGAACATAGGCTAAACGTAACATAGCCTATTGCATAGCGTACAATATAAAATTGTATACAGTTTTGAAAGGACATGGGTTAATTGAAGCTTGCGTTTCCTATGCAGTAACGTTAGCTAACAAACAACTATATGGGACACAAAATTGTCCTAAATGTTACGCTTACACGCTGAACTACAATATTTGTTGTCTCTTTTTTCATGAATAAACTTGCCTTTCGTTTGTCCGAAAGAACGAGTGACATTATAAATTAAAGCGCTTTATAAAATAAATCGAAAGGAACGATAAGCACTTACATTTGTGTACGAGTGGTCCCGCCATGTTTTAAACTGTGGCAGATGTGATTGTGGATCAAACACGTCACGCGTTCTGAGTAAAGACTTCCTCACTGAAGGATTCCCCGGGAGCTTCCTCTTTCCCCACTCCTAGCTCCTTGGTGGAGCATTTAGCGGTTTGGAATGTCTTTAAAGATGGCGGACCTCGATCGATTTCCGGGTCAGACGAGGACCAAGGAGAGAGGACGGCAAAAAAATGGGATTGGAATGCAGCCCTGGTCTCTGGAAGGTGAGCTTGAGGGTTCAAACCTTGTTTTGTTTTTATTCCTCATGTTTTTATGATCTTAGCTTCTTCTCTCCACTGCAGATCTCACAAAACAGCTAAGGAGACTTTGGTACAATGGTATTGCCTTTGCCTGTGAATACAGCACTTCAGGGTTCAAATCTCAGTCTTGCATCTACATTTCTGTGGTTTCAATTTCTGTCCAATGCTGCACCCACCCAAGCGCGAGCATGACGGTGGCGAGAATTCAATAAACTTTAATTATTCCCGTAGGGCAATTGAAATGTCAGGCAAAAGCACATGGGTACATAAAGGTATAAAAAACAACAGAAGGGACAGACTCTTTGAATGCTCTTTCTCCTCTCTTTTTGCATCTTCGCGAATTCACTGCAAGAAAGCCCACCCAAAAAGTGTAAGTTCCAGTGGCTCAAAAGAATGGTTCTGGTTTACCAACACCAAGCCCTGGGGTTCAATCCCCATTCAAGCTTGCACGTCATTTCTCCATTGTGCCATAGTGCCATTTAAGTTTGGAGAAAAACAGAAGACAAATGTGAAGTTCCGGTGGCTCAAAGGAATGGTTCTGGTTTACCAACACCAAGGTCTGGGGTTCAATCCCCATTCAAGTTTGCACATCTTTTCTCCATTGTGCCATTGTGCCATAGTGACATTTAAGTTTGAAGAAAAACAAAACACAAATGTGAAGCTCCAGTGGCTCAAAGGAATGGTTCTGGTTTACCAACACCAAGCCCTGGGGTTCAATCCCCATTCAAGCTTGCACGTCATTTCTCCATTGTGCCATTGTGCCATTTAGCTTTGGAGAAAAACAGAAGACAAATGTGAAGTTCCGGTGGCTCAAAGGAATGGTTCTGGTTTACCAACACCAAGGTCTGGGGTTCAATCCCCATTCAAGTTTGCACATCTTTTCTCCATTGTGCCATTGTGCCATTGTGCCATTGTGCCATAGTGACATTTAAGTTTGAAGAAAAACAAAACACAAATGTGAAGCTCCAGTGGCTCAAAGGAATGGTTCTGGTTTACCAACACTGAGGTCTGGGGTTCAATCCCCATTCAAGTTTGCACATCTTTTCTCCATTGTGCCATTGTGCCATTTTAGGTTGGCGAAAAACAAAACGCAAATGCGAATCCGTGGCGCAGGAGGTTGGACGGCACTACGCAAGGGCCGAGGTTGCTGGTTCGATTCCCAGAGCGCCACACCTGAGCAACATTGGTGGTCCCCAAGGGTGGGGGAGTTGTACGAGTGTGGTGTGAATGACGGGGAAGTGGCCGTTTGCAGCCCCCCCGGAAAGTTCGGAGTGTAAAGCAGGGGTTATGCAACCTTTTTGGAGCACGAACAATTTTTTGTAAGTAAGTAAGTTCAGTAGTGCATTAGTACAAACAGTAGTTAAAACAAATTGATTTGATTGCATTGAAGTATGTAAGACTGTAAGTAGTAATACACTAAATCTACACCAAATGTGGTGCATAAAAACAAAAAGAAAGCAAAACTCATACTTACACAGCTCCTCCGTCTGGGGACTTCCTGCTTCTCCTCCGCGTGGTCAGCTCATCTGTTAGACGCCCACAGTGCTTCCCTGATGCATACACCTTAGTGCTGGGCAGCGTACCTACGGATTGGATTTCAGGACATGGTACTAGTACACACACTTAGCTGAATGACAAATGTCTTGGGACTTAGGTCTAGCATATGAGCAACAAAGAGTTCTTAGGATGGCACTGATTTCAGAGATTTTGGTACATGGATCCACCCTGGGCAGATTCCAGACGGTCTTAAGGCATGTTGCAGCTGCTGGCCGCACTCTCAGAGGGCTTCAGACTTGTATCTGCCGTGAAGTGTTGAGATATGAACCAGCCCAGAGTCGTGACACCAAGGCCCTGGGACCTGAGTCTGAGACATAAAATATACATACCACTGCACCTGAAACACCGGCACACTTCAGAACGTACGCACTGGGTTTGCACACAGATACACCTGGACCACAATTGCTTACGAGGCTGCAGAAAAGCTGGAGTTAAAAAGAGAGGTTGAAACATGTTTAAAATCATCAATATCTGTTATCATGAATTATGTAAGCCTAAAAAACAGAGATGTTAACAACTTTCTGGTGAATGCATGTGAAAGTATATTCAATGTGCATGTAGTTGAAGATACAATGTTCATGCAGTTGAACAACTGTTTCTGTACACCTCCTACCCTGGATAGTGCATTACATGGTAAAGAACAAACAATGAGCTTTCAAAAGAACTTAGAGATAAAGTTGTGATAGACACAAATCAGGAGATGGGTCTAAAAAGATATCAAATAACTTAAATATCCCTTGCAATACAGTCAAGACCATCATTAAGGAGTACAAAGCATAGCCAATGGCACCACCTAAATCACACTGTCCCTCCAAACTGAATGATCCAGCAAAGAGGAGCCTGATCAGAAAAGCCACCATGAGGTCAATGTCAACTTGGAAGAAGCTGCAGTCCTTTATGGCAAAGACTGGTCAATGTGTGCATGTGACAACGATATCCCAAGCTCTCCACAATTCTGGCCTGTATGGCAAGGTGACAACAATGAAGCCCTGACTAAAAAAGCCAACATTGGGGCTCATTTGAGCCGAGGCACACAGCCGAAATAACAGTGGAGTGGCTAAAAAACAACAAAGTAAATGTCCATGAGAGGCCCAGTAAGAGCCCTGACCTAAATCCTATTGAACATCTATGGAATGACATGAAGAATGCAGTCCATCAACGGTCACCATGCAATTTCTCTGAGCTTTAACAGTTCTGTAAGGAAGTATAATGTTACTCTGTAAATGGTAACCATATAAAAAGAAGTTATGCATATTCATCAACGTGACAAGCCATAAAACATTAGCTAACACATTAAGGGGGGGCAAGTTGCATCCCTGCTTAAACGATCTTGCTAACATTAGCTACCTGGCCTTTTAATTCAATAGTGTCTGTCTTGCTAGTGTTAGCTACAAAGCCAGCTAACTAGTTCATTTATCGATACAAGCAGTTTAATGCAAGCTTGGTTAAATATATGGATATAATTAGGTATCACACGCGAAGCATACGATGCGCTATTTTCAAAAGTTGGAGTAAGCTGGTAGATATTACAGTTAACATTGTCCTGTTACAAAATAAGTAATTACCTTTCTGTAGCACTGCACTGTACCGGTGGAAGAGTGTTTACGACTTGCAGATGTACACCACATGGCCTTTCGACAATGGTTTATTCGCAAAGTCAAATGTCAGCAATTGCGTCTTGTTTTTGACAACCTATCCCATAAGCGCTTTCAAACAACATAAACACACGCTCACCTGCAGAACTGTGGGCATGTCCGTCGAGAGCCAATTTGCGTCATATATCTGCGACGGACTGCATCGGAAACTGGGCGTGGTTCGAGTAGACATCGGTGAGCAGTTGGCTTACCTGCTTCAGGCGTAAATGACAAACACCTGAGCAAATCCAACTGGGACAGTTTCGGAAGTTTCTGAAACCCGCTGGGAGAAAAACAACATGGAGGAGTTAGCCGTGTTGTTTGTGGTTGCGGAGGACTTGGAGGCGACACAGATGTCTTTTTACTTCAAAATCTTGAAGAAATGGAGAACGAATGAAGGTTGTGTTAATACTGACTTACATGAGTTCATGACTTGTATCGTTCGGGTCGTCAATATTTGAATAAATATGTATAAATACCATTTGAATTAAAGCGCTGGGTGCCGTTTCATTGTCGAATAACTAAATTATTTAGCTAAACTGTCCTCTGTTATGGTAACATACCTGTAAACATTAGGCTGCTTATGTTCTGTTGCTCATATTCAGTTATTTCTTGTCTGTCAATTCATGAGATGGCCTAAACTACACCCGTCATCTCTGTTTAAACTAGCAAACATGGTAGACATGTCATTTTAGTTCGTCTAAACCCAGAAGACATCGTAGCCGTCGGTAGTCATACATTGTAATGTGAGAATCTATGTAGCTATTTTAAGTATAATAACTTTGCATGTTTTCATAGACTTTTGAGTGGTGGTTCTAAAGCATATTTTATTGCAGAATATTTGTACCAATATAAATGATAAATGTCTCTTTCATGGGACTTGTACAGTTTATGCATTGAAGATATTCCGTGTGACATAAATGGAAAGTGTATTAATCCTAATCATTAATTATGTTGCTATGAAATAATACTTTGTGGTTGCATGTTCTTTGCAAGGACTGCCTGAAGTCTGCGAGCTGTAGAAATCATCAGATGCTGGGTATCTTCACTGGTGATGCTATGTCAGGCCTGTACTCCAGCCTTCTTCAGTTACAATATGGATGAAAATGCCCTCAAATTAAAGCTTACAGTCTGTACTTTAGCCTCACAGTCGTTCCATCCAAAGTGCTGGAGTACAGAGCCAAAATATAGGAAAAAAATATTCACTGTTCACTGCATATATTCTTTACTTGACGAGTCTGTTGAGATTTCTTTTCACACAAACATTACATCAGCTACTCATTGTTTCAGTGTTCATGATTTATTCAAATTACATGACAGCACGTGGTCCCTTTGGATCCTGACAATGAACGTATTGAATTGAATGCCATTCAATGTCTTTAACAAGATAAATTGAGTTTATATGAATGAATAACTAATATAGTACATATAGGGACATTGGGATACTGGGAGTCGTTATGTGTTTTGAGGGAACAATATCAAGAAAGATGACATTTGTCTTGCCAGTTATGGTAATGTATGGATAAATAGAATTGTATTTGCATAAGATATATTCCAATATCAACATGTTGTCTTCCTTTTACCTGTCACCAATCATTGTTCATATATTTCTGATTTAACAATAAACATACAAAATGACAAAGAACCCGGTGTCATTGTGACTTGAATGGTGGTGGAGGGTAATAATCCTACAGTTTATTTACCTTTTGTGAATGTCACCATATTGTGTGAAATAAATATTCTGAAAATGTTCTCTTTGCTTAATTGCTGGTATAATTTATCTGTTTTGTTCTGGAGATCAGACCACCCACATCTAATAACCCATAGCCATAATAACAGTGTTAGATCTTTAATCTCAATCATTAATCTTACAACAATTTTCACAATGGATGTACAGCATTGTACCCAGGTTGTGTTGCTTAATGTTGTTTAATTGTTAATACCCTTCATGTTATTATGGCATTGGGTTGTTTGTATGTGGTCCCCTCTGCTGGAATGTGACATGTAGAGGCCTGGCTATACACTGTCCCATCTGGAGATGGGGAAAACTCCACTTCTCAACACAATGACGGACAACAGGTCATACCTTCAGATCTTGATAAGGTGTCTTACTGATAACAAGGATGGTGAAGAGAAGTATTGATTAGGTAACAGTTTTTTCCCATCAAAAGACATCCAAATACTTTGAAATGAATGTGTTATCATTTGGTGGTCCTACCTTAATGTTCATACATCTTTTCTGTGCCACATTTTCATTACAACCTTTATTTATTTATTTTTAAATGTCAACCACCTGTCGGGGAAGTGAAGATTCTGTAAAATGTCTATTTTCTGAATCCAGCATTTCCAACAGTCAATGTCCTTGTTAAAATGTTCAGCACTCATGATATTGCGTACTAGAACCCCTCACTTATCCTGCAGTAAAATATATATTTCACATAATTTCTTACTTATTAGAAATGACAATCCTCAATTCAATCGCGTAATTCGTCCATAGGTCAGTCGGGACAGTAACCTGGTGGAAGCAACAAGTCAAAACAAAGTCTAATTCAGGCCTAAGAGTACATAGTTTCAGTAAAAGAAAAACAGTCAATTAGAATGATGACTGCAATTCATTCATTAATGAATATAGGCTGACTACTTAGAATTTACAAAAAGGAAGACATTTATTTGAAGTTACCAGTAAAGAGAGAGAGACTGATGAGCCAGAAATAGCCCAGGTATTACCCTCTTGAAGCTTACACGATCAGCAAAATTGTTAGTATTTGTGTATTTTTTTTTCTCCCAAATTGTTCTGTGCTGCTGAAGGGGGCACTCAGATGAAAACTATATCTTAAAAGGTAAAAACACAAGTAAAAAACAAATTGACACTTACGTGAACTATTTACATTTTATTAAGCATTTTCTCAAACACGTCCAGTAACCTGTTTGAGCTTTCCAGTGTGGCCTTGAATCGCTCCTCTTCTCTGGCAGCATCTTCCTTCAGGAACCGCATAACGGCTCCCTCACCGGTCCTTCTCCTTTTGGGGGGTGGGGGACAGGCAGGATGGCCCATCATCATCATCCACCAGTGAGAGGCTACTTTAGCCAGGCTGTGCATCCTCTTTCTCCTCCTCCACACATGCCCGGCTACAAGTGACCACCACAAATCCAGGAAGAGATGAGCCAGTGCCATCTGAGGTCTCATCAGCCACATGTGCCGGGTTTTCTGCAACACATGAGTCCATCGGGACAGGAGAATCAATAGATGGCCTCCCCCCGATGGCCTCATGCATTGCAGTAAACCATGGCCATGTGGCTGCTCTCCTCTGTCTGTCCTGTCCCTGTAGCAGGGCATCTGAGTGCCTACAAGGAAAGATGCAAGGGTGAAGGTGAGCCGTGAGCCTATAGCACAGGCATAATTTTGTTTCACTATGCAAGAGAAACTACAAATTTGCACACAAAAAAAAAAACATCACAAATTGAACCTCACCTTATATTTTCGCTTGAGGTTGTCCCATTTCTTTGCAATTTGGGTGGGGCTCACCTGGCCCTGTGGGCCCATCTGCTGAAAAATTTAACTGAGAAAAACACATGTTACCACACCATACCCAAGTGCCCTACAACAATTACTGCCATGCCATAACATGTTCATGTGTTATCCATTTACAGCGGCAAGCATGCCTCTTGCTATTACACTTACAGTAGAGATATCAGAATATATCAGATATCAGAATTTTGCATACAATTGACTACTTCAACACAAGACATGAATCACGGTGCAGAGGAGTGATTCCGTCAACATTAGCCTATGCCATGTAGGAATAAGGTTGCAAGTGAAGCATCAGTGCCCTGTAAATGAAGACTAACACCAACCTCAGTCTCACAAAGTTCTTAACATGACAAAACTAACTACAATGACAAAGCAATCATGGTTGTATTACAAGCAGCCTAATAAGTAAGGGGATACCCACAAGGGGATACCCACATGTAACTCCTTATGGATATCTTACGGTGATTATCATACATTGGGAACACCAAGTCACATGCTAAATATAAGAGTATAGGCAAGCATATACAATATGGACAGTGACGTGGTCCTGCCAGAAAATAAAAAAGACACTTTTTTGGCTTATTGCCAATGTTTCTGTTTAACATCTTATAGTTACATGTGACATCACGCATTATAGAATGTATAGAATTTTCACACCTCAGCCGAATGAGGCTGAGAGTGCTCTCATCGGTCCCTGTAAATGACACAACAAACCGGCAAGTAAAAGCCAGCTAGTAATGTCTGTGTATAGCCCTAAATCACAACGGCATGTGTCAAGGGTCATTTCAGACATGACATATGTAAGTACATGATGCAAAATAGTAGGCCATCCTAATAAGCTAGCCTAATATGAATTGCATCGGTCAAAGACTGCAAATGCAGAAACGTAGACTGAAATGACAGTTATTTCTCAGATGTACATATATTTTGAACGCAAGGCAGATGCATGTTCATGTTTCGGTTGTTGCACTGGAAAACGAACAACGACTGTAGAGCCTATTTCTCAGTTAGCCTACTTGCATTCAACAGTGTGAACATAGGCTAAAGGTGACATAGCCTATTGCATAGCCTACATATATGGGGGATTTTATACAGTTTTGAAAGGACATGGGTTCATTGAAGCTTGCGTTTCCTATGCAGTAACGTTAGCTAACAAACTACATGACACAAAAACGCCCGAAATGTTACGCTTTACATGCTGAACTATGTTTGTTGTCTCTATTTTCATGAATAAACCTGCCTTTTGTTTGTCCGAAAGAACGAGTGACATTATAAAGGAGTTGTTCCGCCATGTTTTTAAACCGTGGCAGATGTTGTGGCTGTGGATCAAACACGTCATTCGTTCTGAGTAAAGACTTCCGCAAAGGCTGCACTCGTGTTTCCTCACTGAAGGATTCCTCGGGAGCCTCCTCTTTCCCCACTCCTCGGTGGAGCATTTAGCGGTTTGGAATGTCCTTAAAGATGGTGGACCTCGATCGATTTCCGGGTCAGGCGAGGACTGAGGAGAGAAGGACGGCTAAAATAAGGGATTGGAATGCAGCCAAGGTCAAAGACATAGGATTCTGACAAGATTAATGTTCAGAATATAAATCTGTCATAAATAAGACAATGTTCCTAATTGTTATCAAATTACATTTGTGATCTATTCAAGCAACAAAATATGCATTAAAGTGTTGAAAATGTGTTTTGTTTAACATTTTTTAGTTGTCCCACTTTATCAAATATGATTGAGAATGTGGGACGGCATGCTTTGGGTAATCTGGGACAGTCATTTAAGTTCTTCAAATGGGGTAACTATGCATTTAGGAACTTTCTGAAGTTGCATACATAGTTATTCAAGGTTTATAAGTGTAATGCCAGTAGTCCATGTTCTGTACTCTCTCTCCATCGCTGCCATACCTGATTCTTCTCTCAATGTTTTTTGTGTACACACACACACTCTCTTTCTCTTCATCACTGCCATGCCTGATCCTTCTCTCTCACACACACAGTATTTTGTAGTTGTTCATCATGTACAAACGTGACAGTCATTAGTCAGCTAAAATATGAAAATATCCATGCCAGTAAACGCCTGTCCCAGATTATCAAATTCAGGCAGAATTTTCCTTTTTAGCCTACGATTTTTATTTTTCACGCCTACGATTTTCCTTTTTACGCACAGGATTTTTTAAATGCCTACGCTTTTCTTTTTTACGCCTAATATTTTATTTTCTACGTCTACGATTAAATTTTTTTTACGCCTACGATTTTCTCTTTTAGCCTACGAATTATTATTATTTTTTTAACTTGTTTTTTACAAACTGCAAAGCCATTGTACTTATTTCCCTCAACCACAGGGGGCGATACCTTAGTAACTTTTCAGCAGTTGGTCAGAGGAGACGACTGCGTGTTAACCAAATAACGGGGAGAAGAACGAGCTGCACTGCAGTGACACAGGCAGGAGAAATTGGGGAGAGGTGGGTGGCAGAGCGAAGACGGGAGAAATCGGCCGGCCCAGTAAAGGAGCTAACGCGTTGCCGTTCACAATGGACGGTCAGATTTCAAGGAAAACTTAGCTAACGTTAACTGGCTAATTAGTGCTTAGGCGGCGATCGGCTGCGTGTGATATTCATTAACGACAATAATTCACATTGCTAGTATCATAACCCGGGGTGTTAAATGAGTTTGCTTAAAGATAGACTGTGAGCTAATGCTAGCGACTTTCTCTAGGAAGAAACTGGAAAAGAAACACTCGGCGCTGCTGGGTCACATAAGAAAACGTCTGGCTAGTTTGGTGAAAAGCTCAATAAATCACTTGTCAAGCAGAACGTTAAAGAGATTAGGGAGCTAACCCGATGCTACACTGCGTAAGTTATCAAACCACAAGAATGAATTTGTAGCTATTCTCTAGCTAAACTTTCGTATTAGGATCACACGAATCTGTTGCGTAAGAGTGTATTGATCTCTAGAGCTAACGCTAGAAAGTTCACAAAAACGTGGTGTAACCGCTAACTTACTATATACTAGCGAGATCGTCCCTTCCGTGGAAGCCACATTTTGCACCTTATGAGGTTAGCTAGTAATTACAACAAAGTTGAAATACTGACATTTAATAACTGCTGAGTGCGCAGATGGCTACTGAATGTACGGAAGGTGACGCGGGGCTGATAGAGACGAGTAACGTTATTGATGTGAACTCAAACAATAGCTGCTCCGAACCAGACACACTCGGGCTATCGGAGGATCTGCAGAACAGGCCGACGACACCGGCTACTTTGACTTTGGGCGAAGAGGAAGCAGATGCCGTGGACAAAATGTCCCCTTCGTCAGAGAAGTGTGATGGTGGGGAATCTCGGAGTGCATCTGACGCAGAAACGGCAACTCCGGACAATGGACATGTTTTTGTTCATTGTCTGGAGACGCAGCTTGCTGTAGATGTTCAAGTTTCCTCTCCAGTGGAGCTTCCCCAGCCGAATCCCCCCTCTATACACAATGGAAGGTAAAGTTTCACCGCTGCTACAATGTTAACCAGCTAAACCTTAGTTCCGGATGATTATACCTGCATGCACGCTACGTAGGGATATCTAACCAGCTAAACCTTAGTTCCAGAGGATTATATCTGCATGCACGCTACGTAGGGATATCTAACCAGCTAAACCTTAGTTCCAGATGATTATATCTGCATGCACGCTACGTAGGGATATCGAACCAGCTAAACCTTAGTTTCAGATGACACCTGCATGCACGTTACATAGGGGGATATCTAAAGAGAAAACGCACTGGTGCAGATGGATACCCTGAGGGAGTGTAAGGTAGACATGACGACATGTAGCAACAAGGTTGAAGGAGTGGCTGGCACACTTAAGTAATCATACACTGTAGCTCGCTGGCAACTTCTTTGTGTGCCTAGGATGGGAAACAATGGCAACTTTTTTTGTGGTTGCATGCGCCTCTATTATCCAGCCCTCGCCAAAAACGTTGGCTTGGTAGTCAGATATAGTTTGCAAAAGTGTTTTACACTCGATGACAATGTAACGTATATATTTTTTGGGTCGTATTCTAACTTTACCTTTGCAGCAGTAGTGCATGTTGTATCGGTATGATAAATCCAGTTTTTTTTTTGCCTTCTTGACTACAAACCTGTTAAATGGACAGCGTTTCCCATCCACCTGCTGTTCTGTCCTTTCAGAGAGGTTTTCAAAGAGACCTTTTTGGTTCACAGCTGAGTCTGGTTTTGACTTGGCGAAGACACCAGAAAAGAGCAAGGAAAAGTCTTCCTGCGGGTGGGGGTTCAAATCAACAGCTGAACCTAAGCCCCCCTCCGCACACAGGCACGCACACGCCTTTATATAATTAACAGATTGCCGTCATATGGATGCACACGTTGCCGACCCCTGTAAAAAAAAAAAAAAAAAAACCCAGCATGTAAAAAAAAAAATATATATATAATAAAAGGAAAAGTCAGCCTTTACAGAACACACATTGTACGGCCTTTCAGCATAGATAAACATTTGTTCTGTCCTGTTTTCCCATAGTACCACCCTAGGTGCCGTTTACATCTCTGGTTTTCAGAGGATTTAGCTATATCAGATTGCAGGTAGCGGTTTTGCATTCCTCCTTCACCTTTTCCCTTTTGCGGGGAACAGTTTTGAGTTCATTATAGTAGAACCTCAGGCAATCGGAAAACAGCATCTGTCTGCTTGTAACCCTGGGCCCTGATTGGTGGACCTGATTCATACATTTACCTGAATACTCCCTTCTGAAATCCTTTGGGGACATTGACATTTTCCTAAATGTAATAAGCCACGGTTTCCATTATGAGTTCAATGGAGAAAAGACACCTGGAGGTAAAAAAATAAAAAAAAAGTCTTTGTTCTGAGGGGTTCCGAAGTAATGTAACTGCCTGTGGAAAGCACACCCCAAAACCGAATGGCACAGTTCAGACACAGCGTCCATGCCTGTCACAGACAAGGGTACCGGGGGTAGGGGTGGTAACAGTATCCTGGGACATTCCTCGTCCTCATTAGCAGAAAGGGCATGACCACTCACATGCACAGCAGGTGATTAGCTTTGCTGTTTTCAGCAGGAGGGTGCACTGACCTTCCCCATTGGACGATTGCTGCTCAGGCCTGCTCCTCACACTCTCATATCTTTTATTTTCTTTCACCGGGGCACTGGTCAAAATGGAGCGCTATCGATAAAGCCGTCACGGCAGCACACAATCTGGACTAGTCGATTTGCTGCGTGCTGTACCACTTGTACGGATTACGACCGTCAAAAGAGCCCTGCACACATGCCATTGGATTTTGGCCACCTAAAGTCACAGCCTGCAGTCGATAAAGCCATATATATATTATATTACAATGAAAAAAGGCCGCTTTTGATGTCTTGGTTATGACCATCCTAAAATACCTGTACCCATGTTGGGGTATGACCACTCCCAGCATCATACAGCCTATAATTTGGGTTATGACCATACTGAAATAAATGGAACTCCTGCACACTGTGATACTTGCAAAAAGACATTTAATAAGTGCAGTGTTTCGGTCACATAGACCTTCGTCAGACATTATGGTTATGACCATACTAAAATCCCAGCATACAATATCAGTCACATAGGTATAACCAACCTGAAAACCCAGTGTGCAGTATAATCTAATTTGTGCTCACCATAAGAACCCTGCATTCTGTTTCTTCTGCTTAACAGGCTTTCTGCTGCGGTTCTAAAACTTCTACAGGAAATGTTATGTAACCCTTTCAAAATGATTAGTCGTTATTTCCTCTTTGTGGAGATGTGCATTTCCCCCAAAACAAAGTCAATGTGATGAAGTTAGAATTCTTACAAAGGGATTTTATTAATTTTAACTGAAAGCTTGAACAAACATCTTGTCAAAAAAACATTTTGGGCAAGACAATCCAGAATGATTTCTAAGAAAAGGCGCTAAGCAGGATAGCACTGAGAGGGAATGTAATTTGATAAATTTTTCTTAGTTTAAACTTCTCTCAGAATTTCCTTGGCCTTTCTTGGCCATTCTACAAAACAAAGAGGGACAAATAAGTTTGTACAACGTGTTTCTTTTTTTTTTTTTGCTGATACTTAACTAAACAATTGCCACATTAAAGCCATTCGTTTGCAAGTATGAGTGTCAGTTATTTGAGAAGGGCCCCAGTATGCTAGAGTCTGTGGATCAAAGGACCAGTCTGTAGCTGTTGTCGTCACTAGCAGATGGATATATTTTTTGCCCAATCGAGCTGTGAATGGCAACCCTAGCCTTAATACACTGCTTCTTAGCATTTGAGAATCCCTCTCAGGCAAAGACCCAATTGTGCAGCTGGCTGGTAGCGGAGTCTCACGGGCTGATTTTTAATGAATAGTTTGGAGGGCTGTGAATTGGGCATTGATGTGGGCTGCAGGGGCACACAGTGTCAATTGAGTGTCCGTTCAGCAAGGAAAACATGGGCCTCTCTTTCTCCACTCGGACAAAAAAATTAAAATAATTTCAGGGGTGTCAGCTGCGTGGATGCTAATAGCGTGGAGGAAGTGCAGTTTTACAAGTTAAGAGCGCACGTGTAGCCGGTAACGCCCAGCCTAAAACATTACCTCAGCAACACAGAGCATTCAACAGAATTGCATAGAATTGAACTAGGTCAGGGGTAGGCAACCCTGGACCTGGAGAGCCGCAGGGTCTGCTGGTTTTTGGTCTCAGTAGTTGCTGTATTTAAGGTGAAAACAAAAACCAGCAGACTCTGCGGCTCTCCAGGACGAGGGTTGCCTACCCCTGAACTAGGTGCACCAAACCCAGTATCGAGCAGATATGCAATATAGAGTAAAGAATATTTTTACACATCCAGCCAGTGCATTCTAAAGGCTTGAGCTATGGTGATTGGCGGCTCAGGAAACCGTTTCAGGGATCAGTCGGGGATCTACAACGTTGAGTGAATCAGCCAATGAATGCGCAAGATGGAGTCTGCTTTTTATTCGCCCTCATGATACTGCTGGTTGTGCAATGGTGTAAAGGGGAACTTACCTCAAAACTAACGCTCGTTGGCTTGTTTTTGTTTTCTGTAGTCTGGAGCGTCAGGAGTCGGTGGCCACCACAGAGGCACGGCTAAGGATGGAGGGGGTGGAGCTAAAGGAGGAGTGGCAGGATGAAGATTTCCCAAGGTGTCAAAAGCCTCTTTCACACTTGTTATACAAAAAAAAAAAACTAGACAGAACTACCTTGATTGATCTTACAGTGAAAATAAGTATGCTGCCACAGGCATTCAACTTCAGAGCTGTATGGGAGCAGACAAAAGCACTGGGATTTAATATCACACTATCTGGATTACGGTGGATTTCAGTCTCAACACCCACAAAGAAGCTTTGTTTCAACATTTGGTAACAATCTTAAAAGCGTTCCATGTTCTTTTCACGCTATTTGTTTTTCCACTTTAAGCCGAAATAACAAATATATTCAGTAAGTACCGGTTTAGTAATGTGTCACTGAAGATCAAGGATAGAGGATTCAAAGACACTTGTATTTGGGTCGTAATTGTAATTGGGTTGGGGAGTGTGTGCATCCTGGTGATGGCGGCATCGTGTAGGATGATCAGATTTGGCTTTCCATTGCAGGCCGCTGCCGGAGGAAGAGGAGGACATGCAGATGGATGAGGACCTGTTCACCGGTGCCTCTGAGGATGGAGAAACCGGTAAGAACCTACTGCTTGGGCGGCTCTTCCTGTCAACTGACTGTTCTGTGGAGGGGCCCCATGGTCATAGTCTACACTCTCCCCATTCATTAGAGTCGGGTGCAGCGCTGCGCCCCAGCAAAATTGTGGAGGAAAAAGAGTAAAAGTTAGATATTGAAAGGTTAAGAAATCACTTACGCTAGGCGTTTTTATTCAAAGACGTCATAATTCAGCAAGGAAGGGTCGCCCCCCACCGTTCCTTTTTTTTTGGTTCGTTCACCAAACACGTTCACTTACGTCGTGTCCCCTTGCGTTGTCTCCGTTAAGCAATGGTCCTTTTTCCAGCCACGCAACCCTACGGCTCAAACGGGGATAAGAAAGTGAAGAAGAAGCTGGCGGCGCCGGACATCAGCCTGACTCTGGACCGCAGCGAAGGCTCGATTCTGTCCGACGAGCTGGAGGAGAGCGGCGACCTGGACCTGGACGGCATCGACACGCCCTCCGACAACAGCAACGAGTTCGAGTGGGAAGGTAGGACCGCGTCTTAGCACGGTCTGCTCGGTTTAGCGCTTTAGCGCAGGATCCTCGACCGTCAAACCAAAGAGCCTCAGTCTGCAGGCCTTTATCTCCGGTCAGGAAACTTAACCATCCGACTTTATGTAATTGTCCCTCAGAGGGTTATTGATTTTCAGGAATGTAGAAAGCTCGCACCTGGATTGTGCCCCTCAGGATCGGTTTGCTGGGCTCAGATTAGCAGTGAAACTCTTACAGGTCCACGCCAGCGGGAGGCTGAAGTTTTGCTCCGAGCGTGTTCTACATCTTTGCCGTCTCCTTCGGTTTACAGCCGATTGAACGGCCGATTGTGCTGGGGTGCGTCCTCTGCGTGTTTAAAAGGTGTTTCTGTTTTTGTGTCTCCACTCTGCTTTCCTCTCTCTCCTGGAAGGATTGTTTCCATTCAATGCGCTTGGAAACAGGTTTCTCTCCTGTGTGGTAAGGTCTCCTAGTGAGAATGTCACGTTTTCAACAAGACAATCAGTTCCCAAAAGTTGTGATTTAATTTACCTTTGTTATCACCACATGCGTACACTGGCCATGTGAACCAATCAAGTCTGCACTGATGATGCATTTCATCCTCATCCATTTATTTTTTAATTTGGATTGTTTTTGCATGTTCTTGCTCCCCATATCTACAAATTAAAGGGGAATTCCGCCAAAAAAAAAATGATTTGCGGAAAAGTAGCTCTTTCCTGATTAAAATGAGCCAACTCTCTACCTGTAGTGAGAGCAGAGATATCGCCCCAAACTACTGCGTGTGTACCAGGTACCTGCTTTACTGTGAACTACAACTTAGTTTATAGCTGGTGTCAAACAACGCCAGTCACAGGTTGCCACTCCCATTGAATACAACTGGAGCGGAGATTTACTAGTCCTGCAGCAGGAAGTTGGCCACTAAAATTAGTTTGACTGAAAAAATAACACCACCATTAGCTGGAGTCTCCTGAAAAACACAGGAAATACAGCCATTAATTTAGGAAAACACAGCCCTTCATTTATCTACTTTTGGTATCGTGAAAACATATTAGCTAGCCTAGCCAGGAGTCTGCAACACTTACTCATTTATTCTCCCGGTCGTCTAACGTTAACAGTTGTGTGTGCTTTAAAACTATATTTTGGTGAGGTTCCGAAAATGAATGTGTGAATGGGGACCCTGACAACCGGACTAACGGCGATGCCGTTAACGGTCAGCAGGGATCGCTGATGTTGCTAGTATTCACACTATGCAAATATAATGGGGTAGGCTCCACAAAATGACTTATGTCACACTAAGGTGAAATATCCCTTTAAGATACTTATTTGCTTTTTGACGGCTGTCCGATTAAAAGTGTAGTCACACGCATAGTACGTGAAAATGTTAATACGTATGGCTCGTAAGTCAAGGCATTTCAAAATATCTCACATTTTCAAAAAGGGAACCAGCTCAGTATGAAGTAAGCTAGTTTTAGACTAACATGGGAGGGCCACTGTGCACATCGAGCTGAGCCACATGAAACTTGTTTTGCTTATTTTTTTAAGATTAAGTCTCAGATTGTTACACAAGTTCACGTGTACTGAAGTGGACCGAAAGGCAGGTTGAGGCAGCAGCAGCTCACACAGAGCTCTGGGCACAGCTGGATGTGCTGGTGTCTGTGCTAGTGGTTGCACAGATATCACAGTGTACTCGGCACAGGGTTAAAGGGAGATGGATGACTCCATACCGGGGTCGACTCGATCATCATCAGTATGATCTGTGACCAGCTTCGCTTTGGACCCTCCAGACTCGCCTTTTCCACACGCTAACTTGCATGTTGAACATGAGCAAAGCATAAATAAATTGGTCATGTGATTATGAATGGTCTTTTGATTGGTCGACCCCATTGATGAAGAATGGGCTAATCTGCAGCACTGACTTTTCTAGCAGCAGAAATCAAGTGTAACTGGAACGTTCGATTTTGAAACCACAGAAACAAATGGTAAAATCTGCATGCAGTTGAGGACAAGCAATTATAGTTATAGTTCATCTGGAAAGGCAATGAAATGAAGCGTTGGCATTTGTCCTATGAGCTTACAGTTTATCAAAATACTTCATTTAATCATTACATTTACATGTAGGCTACACACTTGCAGGATATGCAACTTAATTTAGGATATGCAACCAAATATTAAATATGACTAAGTTTGTTAATTTGTCCAATTACTTTTCATCCCCCTTACTTTTCATGTGTATAAAAAGGGCTACAATTGCTACATGGTTCACCCAATATGGATGTAAAAATCCTCAAATTAAAGATGAGTCTACACTTTAACATCATAGTCACTGTTCCATTTCAAATTCAATGTTCTGGAGTACAGAGCCAAAACAAAAAAAATGTGTCACTGCCCAAATACTTTGCATCCCCACTGTACTATATGATTCGGCACGTAGCCTACACAAGTGTAAATGCGTTAAATTTTAGATTTAGATAAGATTTTAAATTTCTCGTTTCACCTGAATGCGAGATGCCATTTTAGCGACTTTAACGTAAAAATATTCACTAGGAGGCAAATGTTGAAACTTTGGTGCGGATGTTACTTCCCTCAGAATAGTTTGACAGGCGTGATGTTTAATTCTGCGTGGGTTTTGGGTTTAATTGGTAGTCTATTACAAACTTGGAGTCAACATCACCTCTAACGATTGATAGCTGGCACTCTGGAGAGTCAGTACAGTAGTAGGCTAGTAGCATACCTCAACAAACGGCGCTTTTGAATTGGTTGCTTGTTTCACGGCTTATTTAATCAGAATATAACTTCACTCTGCAATCCGATTTGCCCAACACGATCTGTGTTCATCTAGTTCGCTGGCTTGGGATGCAGAAGTAAAAGTGTCCTCTGATATTAATCCTTACTGCAAGTACCCCGTCCCTGTATGACGTTCCCTAAATTGCATTTAATTTAATCACTTTATATTTCCAGTTCTTCCGGTCCACGATTTATTAAAATTCAATAACATAAATCTGAAATCACCAATATAATCTTATTCTTTCATTTTTTTCCAAGTGAGAGACATAGGTTTTTTCCCCCCCCCCATTTCATTCAACACTTAATCCCAATATTCAAAATACACAAATATAATGTTACCAATAGCCTACAGTGCAATCCGTACTTGTACAGTGACACATTTTACGGTTTAGTTGTTGGGCTTTAGGGGCCTTGATCTGTGGTGCTCGTTTCAATTCTGCCTCTGCTGCTCCAAAAAAATAAAAAAAAACCTGATTCCATTGATCTTTCAGTGTACACTTACAGCTGATGAAACCTGGACAGCTGAAGGATTGGTCCATTAAACAAAACAAAAATAGTGTACTGAAGCGACTTGGCTGAAGCTCGTGTGCTCCTCCGATACACTTGCCTGTTAGCTAGTGACAGTTTACAGTAGAGAGCTAGTGCCTCAGAGAAGAGGCATATCTGAACACAACTGTGGGCTCCCAGTGTGCTACGGGGAGAAACTAATTTAGCGGTAACACATGAAACCCTTTCCAGCTGAAACCCACCCTGTTTGCAGGATGAGGCCAACTGCCTGGTTGTTTTAAAAAAATTAATAAATAAAGTTTTCATTTTTATGTCCCCAAAACTAGAACTACCTTCCCCCCCCCCCTTCCCTTTGAATGTCAGCATGCGCACATAACTCCTCCCCAAAGAATGAGCGGCTCCCCTCCTTTCTGAACGGCTCTTTCCCTTCTCACCTCCCTTCTCCAGACGACCTTCCCAAGCCCAAAGCCACGGAGCTGCTGCAGAAGGGGGTGGAGTCGGTGCCAGAGTACTCGGCTGCAGAGGAGCGTGAGGAGGGCCGGCGCTGGAGAGTGTTCCGGATCGGCGAGCAGGACCACAGGGTGGACATGAAGGCCATCGAGCCCTACAAGAGGGTCATCAGTCACGGAGGTCAGCGCCGATTCCGTCACCGTCGCTCCGTCCTTTGGTCACTTCGGCATGCTGTTCATTTGAAAATCAACTTGGTTGTTTTCACTTTCGGAGAGGCCAACGTTGAGGTCGTTCAGGCCAAGTTGTGCCACACAGAGTAGTACCTTAATCGCAGTGTGTAGGCGGTTCTTTACTTAACCCCTTTGCGCAGATGGTAAATTTGGTCAATTCTCACCTATTTAGGGGGTACTCTGTTCAAGGCTTTAACTCCAGGTGTGAGCATCACAGAAACTTGGTAATTGGCTTAAATGAAACAAGACAGGTGTACCAATTACAACTTAGATTTGTTTATTTTCATAATTTAAGTTTAAAAAAATAAAATAAAATAGAGCCACAAATGCAAAAAATAGTTTGTGTGCAACATCCAGTCAGCTATACATTCTGAACTATAAAATAGCAAAAAAACACGAGTTAAATAGAAAACAAGCAAAAAAACAGTAAACGAGTACTATGGAATTGGTCCGAGATATGTAGGTTTGTCGAGGTGGAGTCAGGTAAATCTATACATTTCCTGGGTCATAAACTCAATGTCCACAAGTGTGCAAAATCTGAGGATGATATGCAGAACTACTAAAGATGTATGATGCAAAATATAGGCAGTGTACTCCATTAGTGTCTCCAAATGGCTAAATTGTGCACTGCTCTAAATAAAATTTTTAAAAGATATGTTTAACTACAAATCAACAGTTTTGGCTAATAACTCACTTTTTCATAATTTTCAAGTGGGAATTACCATCTTTTCATCATAGATATCTAATGGTCCAAAACATGATAAAATTAGTTTTGTCCATTATAAAGCATATACATTTGCCCCTTCTGATGGTTTAAGATAAAAACATTATCACAGTGTTACATACACCTAAATATGTAGCCTAATCATTCACGCTGGGCTGTAATTGTTTAAAGCACCCAATAAGACTATCGTTGATAAGGTTAAAATGTACTGGATAAAAGAGCCGACAATTAAACAAGAATGAATGAGACAGGCTTGCAGGGCATGGGGGGTATTACGAGTCGACGTTTCAGATAGTGTAATAGCGGTATAAAGTGTTGTATATTTCTCAAACGGATTGTACCAGACAATAAATGACCACTGAATTTTGAAAGGAACATCTCTGTCAAACCAATGGTAGGATCGTATATTTATTTCATATTTAGTAGCAGATATTCATAGTAGAATGATGTGGTATGAGACAATAATTTCACGTTTATTTCGCATTTGAGTGAGCAGGGCTTTTCACAGCTTTTTTGGCATACGATCAGGCTATTGTTGGGTTTATCTTGTTGCGATGACGGAATTCAAATTTTATATGATGAATAAATATATATATTGAACTTCCACACAGAAGCTATTGTCTATTACGTCACGCATGGTGTAGTCTGGGTGGGGGGTTGCTTGTTAAACGGTCTTGCTACAGAAAAATATTGACACTTAGAAACTCTATTCGGCAGAGTTGTCACAAATCGTGTACCAATAAAGATAAAACACTGAGTTTGAGGTTTCCATTCATAGTTTGGCTGCAGTAGCAACGAATGTCTCAGCTGAGCAAAATCTTGGCACCGGCATCCTGGTCACATCTGCGCAAAGGGGTTAAAGGTTCCTTTCTTTTTCTTATAATTTAAAATTGGTTATTGATTCATATTGATTGATCAAACTGAACCCAGTGCCTAAGATCCAAAGAAAACAATGACTCTAATTAAATTCCACACTGGGTAAATTCTACAAACCAACGCTCAATGTTCTTCTAACGATCACCACCTGTGAAGTGGTACACCCGCAGTAGGTGGGTCACGGGTTTGGAAAACGTCAGCGAAAGAGAACAGTAGCGAACTCCCACGTCTCCACGGAGGGGTTGCGCCGTTGAGACACCGGGGTGGGGGTACGAGAGCGGAGATCGGAGCGCCTCGTAGGAGGGTCGCTGCCCCATGGGGCTGCAGCAGGCTGGCGCAGCGTGAGACGAGCGCCTCCCGTCGTCAAGGCTACGATGCTCGCGTGGGATATCATATCTCCAGCTTGGGGAGAGAGAGATGCTCTTGTTTTGTGATGAGGGGGGGAGGGGGCGGGGGTCGGTAAGCGAGTCAGTTTGGAGGCACTATAGGCAAGGCTTGATTAATGGGGAGGCCTGTTAATGGCGGCCCTAGACATCTTTCAATGGGACCGTCCGGCCGTCACACTTCCTGAGAGGAGCATTCTCTCACTCCTGACAGCTGTTTCCAAAGGCCCGCTTGGCACTTTGCATATGATTACGAATTACAAACGGGGTCGGACGGAGACGCTTCAATGCGAGGGCACTTACCAGACTGCGGGTCGGACGGAGACGCTGGCCACAACGCAGTACGTCGCAAGAAACACTGCAGCAGTGCATTGTGAATGCATTTCTCTTTATATTTTAATGTGCTTTTCAGAAGAATATATTTCACTCTTAATCTGCGTTTAATAATGTATTGTACATTTGTGCCGTGTCATTTGGTTTCGTCACCTGCCGTGCTTTACCTTATTTGCAGGTTACTATGGAGACGGCTTGAATGCCATCATAGTGTTTGCTGTATGCTTTATGCCGGAAAGCACTCAACCGAACTACAGATACATCATGGACAATCTCTTCAAGTAAGACGACGTTAAGGGGTCCGTTTAAATAATTAGTGGGTTTTGGCCCTCGAGTCCCAGGTTGCCATTCCATTGGCTAATGTGACATCTCTGCAGGTATGTGATTGGGACTCTGGAGCTGCTGGTAGCAGAGAATTACATGATTGTGTATCTTAACGGAGCGACGTCACGCAGGAAGATGCCGAGCGTTGGCTGGCTAAGGAAGTGCTACCAACAGATTGACCGGAGGTGAGGTGGTTTCTCTTATATTTTTATTATAGATTGATTACCGGCTGTTCACACGTTAGTGTTATTTTCCTATGAAAAAGACTTGTGCAAAGGCTGTAAAGCAAATTATAATCTATAGTCCCTCGGTTGAAATGGAGCACATATTTGAATATACACTGACACGCTAATTTTAACTGTTGTAACCTTCAGTGTTTGGAGATGTTGGTTTTGACGTTCAGATAACTACTTAAACTCAAGCATTAGACCATGGCGTCGGTCATGTAGGTCAGGGGTGCACAAACGTTTTCAGCGATGACCCAAGGATATCAATCCATACTTTTCGTGACCAGAACTAATGTGATTTTCATTCATTAACAATTCATTGTTAAACTGGCGACAATAGCCATGTTTAATTCCTAAAAGCTAAATGATGGGACAGAGTTACTGAAATTAGCAGGCAATTAATCACAAAAAGCAGAGTGAAATTAACTATTTTTGTGCCCTAACATTATTCGCACAGGGCTAGTATTATCTGGGTATTTACGAATTTGATATGTTTGAAGTAGTTTTATTTTTGTCTATTTACTTGTACAAATGCAGAATAACATTAATGAACACTAACACTTTGTTCATATAAGCCTAATTGCATTGGAATGTTGCTGTAGCCCAAACGATTCCGCGACCCAATTTGTGCACCGCTGATGTAGGTCACAACGTGTAGGCACTTCCCTTAAAGTAACCTCACTGCTTATTCAGATGGAATTACACTGTGTATTTAAGTCATTTCTCCCACAATGCATCACAAAAACATGCACTAAGCATTTATGTCCGCTCATATTGCGCACCGAGCAGATTATAAAGTAGCTTACGAGCAGCACTGCAGCCAATTATGGTCTTGTTGAGCAACTGAGCAAAACTTTGGGAATGATTGAATCCCTTGTTGTAGTAATATTCTCCATTTTATATTTTGTTCTGATTTTCTACGCACGTTTACATTGTGCCTTGAACAGTCTTGCCATTAAAGGATATTTGAAATTTAACACAATTGTGTCCCAACGGCCCTGGTCGTTGTCACAGGTTACGCAAGAATTTAAAGTCTTTGATCATCGTCCACCCCTCTTGGTTCATCCGCACACTCCTCGCCATCACAAAGCCCTTCATAAGGTGAGCGGCTATCGCTTTGTCACGCCTGTCGCATATTTCATAGGCATTCACGGTCTAACTGAATGAAGCTAATGCCAATTTCTTTCTCCTCTCCCCACTTAGCTCAAAATTTAGCCAAAAAATCAAGTATGTATTCAGCCTGGTGGACCTGGCTGAATTAGTACCGATGGAATACGTGTCGATACCTGAGTGCATCAAAGAGTAAGTTTGCCACAACAAAAAGCTAAATGGAGCATTTTCACTTCTTCAACTGCAGCATCTAGTAACATTTCAGTGTTAAGTCTAAGATGTCTGCACATAAGCTCGACATCCTTGGGTGTCCCCTGTAGAACAGCTGCACTTTTAAAGCTAGACTTTAATAGTAGGGGAAAGAAACTCATTTCCCATACGAGTCGTAACACCGCGAAGGAAAGGCAGTGTTCTTCTGCGAATGTTCGCTGTTGGCTGTCAAACCCTTGAGGTTTTTTTTCTGTTCCCTAACCACTCTTCCCCTGCTCCCTCCCCCCCTTTCAAAAGGTATGATGAAGAAAAAAATAGGAAAAGGTATAAAAGGTATCCACCTTCACCGCTGAAAACCAAGCTCGGTTTCAGTGGGTGTTTTTTGTTTTGTTTTTTGCACTGCACGGAAACTAACAGTTAATCTGTTGGTTGGCTTTGAGGAATGTAGAAACCTCCAGTGGTACCCCTCAGGGGTAAGATCAGAGGGAGAAAGAGAACTTCCCCAACAATGCTAGTCAGCCTGTCCGCCAAATATCACATTGTCAGTGTTTCCCCCTTTCATCTGAATCTGTAAGCCGAGAGCTCCCGTCAGCTTCTCAAATGCCGATTCCCTCATTGGAAAAGTTGATGTCTTCCGTTTTTGAGAGCGCAAAAGTCTTGATCTGACTCCTTCAAATCCATGACGATACAAGAACGTGGTGCTTTTTGACTTCCAGTTGGCATTGTATTCTATTTATAATGGTTTTTCCAAGAACTATTGACAAAGTACATCATAGAGTCCTTTTAAGACGCCACCACTAAGCAGTCGACTGAATTAAATCATATTTGGCACGTTTATGAAACTAGTCACTATGAAGTTAACTCCCAGCAAGGAGGAAATAACTGCAAAAAGCTGCCATCTTGGTGCTTTCAAACCAAAGAAAATGTACCATTTAAAATCTATGTACACAGTTCTCTCAGTCCCAAAGCTAACCAATGAATTGATTTCAGTAATATGCCTTATTGCAAGGATTGAAAATTATACTGAAGATTGCTCTGCAAGAACTCACATCACGCTTTGTAAAATCTTTTACAGTGCAGTGTGTCACACCCGCCACTTACAAAACCTGCTGATTGCACAAAAGAAAACCTGCTTGGCATGACAGTGCCTCACTACCTAACTTTCCAGTGCCCCTCCCCTTTCCGGTGCCCCTCCCCCAATACCTTTTGTTTGCAAAGCATCGTCAAATACTTGTCTCTTCACCCTCTGAAGACAAAAATTGTGAAGGGCAGGGGTTGCCACTGTAGATTAAAATGTTGAAAATGTTAATGATTGTGTTGACAGGAAGTCCACTATATAGCTGTAATGAAGACATTTTATATATTTAGTCAAACTTATCGTCATTATCAAAAAACCTACACACAGGTTCATTGAAGTCCACCAGTCCATGCAGGATTAGCCCCTAGGTGGGTAATAAATTATTTGGTGTGGGTTTTGTGGTGATTATGGTGATGGACAGTCTTCACATGGGTGAGGGATTAACCGGGGTTTATCATCTGTCACCAGCAGGGGGAGTAAGTCTTCACCTCACACCCGTCTGCGTACCGTAACACTCGTTTCAGCCCTTTAACACCTGCCTACGCTAATGCAAACATACACGAGTAAACCCACAAAGTATGCGGTGTAAGTGCATGGTTAATCTGTCATAACAACTAACAGGGCAAAGCCATGTTTGAGTGTCGTCCTAAAATGCTGGAGATATGTAATGGGTTGTAGCAGCCATTTTAGTTCTGTTCCTCAATGATGCAGTGCATTTAGCATTAGTGTTATACCCAAAAACAGTCCAGCTGTGGAATATTGATCAGACTGACATTGAGGCTGGTGCCATACTGTAGAGACATCATGGGAGAATTATGTAAGCTGTACAGTTTGGCTGGAAATAATCAACTATTGATTTTTTTTTCGTTGACTTGGTCAACAAACAATTTACATGTGAACTTTTAAAGCACAAGGCCATTGAGGTAGCCGATTGTCAGATTTAGATGAATGATCCTAATCTAGATTTAATACAATTTTTTACTTATTGTCCCTTCCTCCTAAGTATTCTGTTCCAAAACCATGAAACATAATAGAATATGAGCTAAAATTGAAGGGAATCACATTAACATCAGTCGGCTAATCAGTAATGTAGTGGCAACCAAAAATAACACTGTCAACAGTGTGGCAGTGCTGGGTGATAGACTGGACAGCAGTAAAACGGTAGCTTTATGTGAAAGGCCTTGCTATTTTTGGCAGATTCTGTCAACTGAAATGGAATAGGTAACGCTCAACTTGGAGTGCTTTTTCTGTAGTATTTAGAACAACCATACATACCTAATGAAGTTAACGGATTAAGGTTTTACACGTTATTGTACCAGTCATAATGCCTGACGTTTTTTAATAACCTTACGTCAGCTGCTAAAAGTTGGTTGTAAATAATAAACGTTTTTAGAAACAAATTTTTATGCCTAAGCCCCATTGCTGTAACATTGGGAAAGTGCTGGGATGGGAACCTGTCCCCTGAAATAAACAACACACAGCTAAATACAGGCAGACTGCAGACACGGGGATACACTGCTGAATTCACCCATAATCCCCCACTCCCTAGGTGACACACAACCACATTCTGTCAGAGCAAAGCGTTACGATAGGATGCAGTGGTCAGTGTGAGCTGACCAGCGTTTGTTCACCTCAGGATTGACCAGGACGTGCACGGGAAGGCGGAGACCGCCAGCGCAGCCACGCCGCAGTGAGGCGCGGGCGCCAGCAGGGGGCCCCGTTCGGAGAGGAAGACGAGACGGAAGAATGTGCCGAGCCACAGCAGCCCTTAGTTTTAACAGCCTTCGTATCCTCGGCCTGCCAGCCTTTAACGGCCTCAGCACTGGAAGAGTGCCTCATGTTTAAATCATGGTTTCCTGTTACATTGCAAACCCTGTCACTGCTGTGTGAAGTCTGCCAAACACGATCTGTGGTCTATATCACAACTCGCCGTTACATTTTTTATAACCTTTTTGTGTATCAAGCCAAACCTAGATTATTTTGTCATAGTTACCATTGTATCTTGCGGATATTTAAGGCACTCTTTTACAAATGGTTGATGCATGTTCCTCTACATTTAAATGTGTATATATATTCAAAAGTGATAAACGGTCAGAGATTAATATATTTTTTATGGTTGTGATTTGAATTCATTTTTTAGGTCAGTAGACCCTCAAATCATGTTGCATTTGCCTAGAGCAGGTGTAAAATCACCCGTTTGTGTCAACCACAGATGTCCGTCGGGAGCCCTGCATGAAAAGTTGCGCAGTGCGTTTCCTCAAACTGCTTATCTGCACAAAACAGGAGAAACAAAGGGGTTCTGGAAAATAAAGTTTGAGAATAAAGGTTTCAAAGTTTTTTAAGGCCAGTTGATCTCCGTAGTGTATGTTACTTTAAAAAAAATAAAATGTTTGGCTTGTGCATTGATTTACTACAAGTAAACTTGATTGAAAACTTGGGCTTGTTTTGAGGGTTACTGGCATCTCAGCGAGCTGGAAAGCAGGAGCCGGAAATAGCAAGAGAATAACCTGACTATGGGCTGAAGGGTCATGTGTTCTTCAGCTCTAAGGAAACTCCCATGAATGCAATATAGTCCATTTACTTAAATTAACGTTAAATTAAATAAATGTTTAAAAAAAACTAGGCTCATCAGGTTTAAGTTTCATTTTATATGTGCAATTTATTATTTAAAAATGCCATTTATGAGGTGCAGTTTAAACAATCAACAGTGCCATGGTTACAGCTATAACTGGGCTGTGAGCAGTGATAGGTAATTATTTTCATGTACCTGTCCAGAAGAGGATGAGTTCAGACCAGAATTCCAGTGAAGTAAGCATTGTCCACAAGATGGCGCTGTGTGCATGCACAGATTATTGCAAATTAAATGCAATAAATTAAATACGGAAAGATGGAAGTCAAGGCAAGGACACAGGCATACATTTTTAAATATTACCTTTTTGTAAAATCCCTGTGCACAACTGCAGTTAATGATTCGCCATAAACCACTTTGTACCGGAGGTGTGCTTCCAGGCACCTGATAGCGATGTTGTCCACTTCGGGGTCAAACTTGTTGGCGAAAAGGTGATGCTGTCTCAGCATCCACTGAAGGTCCCCGGCCCCGTAGACGCATATGGCTCTCCTGTGAGTCCCGGTGCAGGATGGGTAGGGCGCCCCTTTCCTCACATCCCCTTCCAGGTAGCTCCACTTCACCAGGCGAGCGATGGACGCCATGTCTGACTTTTGGTACTTGCTGTTGGGGGGATTGGAGCCGGGGACAGAGGGCATCCGCTGCAAGGTGGCCCAGAGGTGTTCGTCAGGGCTGTACGTATCCTTCTCCCACTCCACGAGAGAACGCACCTCCTCGCTTTCAAACAGGTGCCTCACAAACTCTCGGGTGACCACGAAGTAGGCGTTTCCGGAGAACATGGGGGTGCCGATCGGGGGAGGAGCCTTCTTCAAGGCCGTCCTGATCACGGCGTGCGTCACATTGTGGTGGTACTGCCAGCGGCCCTTCTTGTAGTCGTTGGTCTCTTCAGACTCCATGTCGTTCCTGCCGTTCAGAAGCTTGAGAGCTTGCACGATTTCCGCGTTGGTTTTGATGGGGAAATCGGTGCCGCAAGTGTTGAGCAGATACCTCCACCGGACAGGCCATCGCATCAGGTCCTCCATGCAGTTGAGATCGGCCTGCACCCGGGACCAGGAGGCGTATATCACACTCTCCAGCTTGCTGGCCACAAACACGTTGGGCAGGCAGGAGACGATGCGCCGGACGGCGCGCTGGAAGTCGTCTTTGGACTTGCGGTCCACGTGCACGCAGTACACGTTTTGGGGCGCGTAGATAGCCCGCAGAAGTCTCTCAAACATCTCGATTTTCTCATGGACCACCATGGAGTACGCGATGGGGAACTCGCTCTCCTCCACACTTGGAGTCGAGGTGAGGAACTTCCTCTCCCTCACGTACGCCTTGCAGTCGCGCGTGGCGTTCAGGAAGAAAGCCTCAGACAGGAGCTTGGTCTTTCTCCTCGAGGCCAGCAGCCTGCGAAGGTCCGCCTCCCCGACACCGTCCGCGTCCCGTGCGATGACGGCCGAGCAGGCGAGTAAACCGGCTCGGTCCTCCCCAAGCAGGTGAGTGGGTCTCGGAGCCTGCTGGTCACAGTCGCAGTCGTTTCCTGACGATTGCCACAGACAAAAAGTAAAAAATACACAGATGAGAATGAAGAGTGTGAATTTCAACGGGTTCTGTAATTTCGGTTCCTTCCAGACGCCCATTGTCAACGATTAACTATTTTAAAGACTAATTCTGTCTGAAAACGGATCGACACGGCACTGACCCTGTCTCACCTGAAAATAAATCCTTTCGATGAGGTGCATAGTGCAGTCTTGAAGCAAAACCACACCCCATGTTGAGGAAGTAATAATCAAAACGTAGGTGTAGCTTAAATATAAAAGATAAGAACTTAATTGTCCTAAAATAAAACATTGGATATTTTTTAGAATGCTTTGACAAATGGTCACATCAAAATGGTTTTTCCAAGAACTATTGACAAAGTACATCATAGAGTCCTTTTAAGACGCCACCACTAAGCAGTAGACTGAATTAAATCATATTTGGCACGTTTCTGAAACTAGTCGCTATGAAGTTAACTTCCAGCAAGGAGGAAATAACTGCAGCAAAAAGCTGCCATCTTTGTGCTTTCAAACCAAAGAAAATGTACCATTTAAAATCTATGTACACAGTTCTCTCAGTCCCAAAGCTAACCAATGAATTGATTTCAGTAATATGCCTTATTGCAAGGATTGAAAATTATACTGAAGATTGCTCTGCAAGAACTCACATCACGCTTTGTAAAATCTTTTACAGTGCGGTGTGTCACACCCGCCACTTACAAAACCTGCTGATTGCACAGAAGAAAACCTGCTTGGCATGACGGTGCCTCACTACCTAACTTTCCAGTGCCCCACCCCCAATACCTTTTGTTTGCAAAGCATCGTCAAATACTTGTCTCTTCACCCTCTGAAGAATACAAAAATTGTGAAGGGCAGGGGTTGCCACTGTAGATTAAAATGTTGAAAATGTTAATAGATTGTGTTGACAGGAAGTCCACTATATAGCTGTAATGAAGACATTTTATATATTTAGTCAAACTTAACGTCATTATCAAAAAACCTACACACAGGTTAATCGAAGTCCACCAGTCCATGCAGGATTAGCCCATGGGTGAGGGGTTCACCGGGGTTTATCATCTGTCACCAGCAGGGGGAGTAAGTCTTCACCTCACACCCGTCTGCGTACCGTAACACTCGTTTCAGCCCTTTAACGCCTGCCTACGCTAATGCAAACATACACGAGTAAACCCACAAACAAAGTATGCGGTGTAGGTGCATGGTTAATCTGTCATAACAACTAACAGGGCAAAGCCATGTTTGAGTCTGTCGTCCTAAAATGCTGGAGATATGTAATGGGTTGTAGCAGCCATTTTAGTTCTGTTCCTCAATGATGCAGTGCATTTAGCATTAGTGTTATATCCAAAAACAATCCAGCTGTGGAATATTGATCAGACTGACATTGAGGCTGGTGCCATACTGTAGAGACATCATGGGAGAATTATGTAAGCTGTACAGTTTGGCTGGAAATAATCAACTATTGATTTTTTTTTTCATTGTCTTGGTCAACAAACAATTTACATGTGAACTTTTAAAGCACAAGGCCATTGAGGTAGCCGATTGTCAGATTTAGATGAATGATCCTAATCTAGATTTAATAAAATTTTTTACTTATTGTCCCTTCCTCCTAAGTATTCTGTTCCATATATTTATTATTTAGCAGAACGCTATTATCCAGCAGACACTTACTACTTCTTTTTACATTTTTCCATTCATACAGCAGGATATATACTGAAGCAATGCAGGGGTAGTACCTTGCTGCTCAAGTACACGGGCAGTGTCCTACCTGGGAATCGAACCTGCAACCTTTCAGTTACAAGTCCAGTTCCTTAACCATTATACTACACTGCCGGTTCCAAATTGCTACACACTGCTACACTACATGGTTCCAAAACCATGAAACATAATAGAATATGAGGAATCACATTAACATCAGTCGGCTAATCAGTCATGTAGTGGCAACCAAAAATAACACTGTCAACAGTGTGGCAGTGCTGGGTGATAGACTGGACAGCAGTAAAACGGTAGCTTTATGTGAAAGGCCTTGCTATTTTTGGCAGATTCTGTCAACTGAAATGGAATAGGTAACGCTCAACTTGGAGTGCTTTTTCTGTAGTATTTAGAACAACCACACATACTTAATGAAGTTAACGGATTAAGGTTTTACACGTTATTGTACCAGTCATAATGCCTATGACGTTTTTTAATAACCTTACATCAGCTGCTAAAGGTTGGTTGTCATTGGTAGACATTTTTAGAAACAAATTTTTATGTCGAAGCCCCATTGCTGGAACATTGGGAAAGTGCTGGGATGGGAACCGGTCCCCTGAAATAAACTTAACGTGCAGCTAAATACAGGCAGACTGCAGACACGGGGATACACTGCTGAATTCACCCATAATCCCCCACTCCCTAGGTGACACACAACCACATTCTGTCCGAGCAAAGCCTTACGATAGGATGCAGTGGTCAGTGTGAGCTGACCAGCGTTTGTTCACCTCAGGATTGACCAGGACGTGCACGGGAAGGCGGAGACCGCCGGCGCAGCCACGCCGCAGTGAGGCGCGGGCGCCAGCAGGGGGCCCCGTTCGGAGAGGAAGACGAGACGGAAGAATGTGCCGAGCCACAGCAGCCCTTAGTTTTAACAGCCTTCGTATCCTCGGCCTGCCAGCCTTTAACGGCGTCAGCACTGGAAGAGTGCCTCATGTTTAAATCATGGTTGCCTGTTACATTGCAAACCCTGTCACTGCTGTGTGAAGTCTGCCAAACACTTGATCTGTGGTCTATATCACAACTCGCCGTTACATTTTTTTATAACCTTTTTGTGTATCAAGCCAAACCTAGATTATTTTGTCATAGTTACCATTGTATCTTGCGGATATTTAAGGCACTCTTTTACAAATGGTTGATGCATGTTCCCCTCTACATTTAAATGTGTATATATATATTCAAAAGTGATAAACAGTCAGAGATTAATATATTTTTTATGGTTGTGATTTGAATTCATTTTTTAGGTCAGTAGACCCTCAAATCATGTTGCATTTGCCTAGAGCAGGTGTAAAATCACCCGTTTGTGTCAACCACAGATGTCCGTCGGGAGCCCTGCATGAAAAGTTGCGCAGTGTGTTTCCTCAAACTGCTTATCTGCACAAAACAGGAGAAACAAAGGGGTTCTGGAAAATAAAGTTTGAGAATAAAGGTTTCAAAGTTTTTTTTAAGGCCAGTTGATCTCCGTAGTGTATGTTACTTTAAAAAAAAAAAAATGTTTGGCTTGTGCATTGATTTACTACAAGTAAACTTGATTGAAAACTTGGGCTTGTTTTGAGGGTTACTGGCATCTCAGCGAGCTGGAAAGCAGGAGCCGGAAATAGCAAGAGAATAACCTGACTATGGGCTGAAGGGTCATGTGTTCTTCAGCTCTAAGGAAACTCCCATGAATGCAATATAGTCCATTTACTTAAATTAACGTTAAATTAAATAAGTGTTAAAAAAAAAACTAGGCTCATCAGGTTTAAGTTTCATTTTATATGTGCAATTTATTATATAAAAATGCAATTTATGCAGTTTAAACAATCAACAGTGCCATGGTTACAGCAATAACTGGGCTGTGAGCAGTGATAGGTAATTCATGTACCTGTCCAGAAGAGGATGAGTTCAGACCGGAATTCCAGTGAAGTAAGCATTGTCCACAAGATGGCGCTGTGTGCATGCACAGATTATTGCAAATGAAATGCAATAAATTAAATATGGAAAGATGAAGTCAAGGCAAGGACACAGGCATACATTTTTAAATATTACCTTTTTGTAAAATCCCTGTGCACAACTGCAGTTAATGATTCGCCATAAACCATTTTGTACCGGAGGTGTGCTTCCAGGCACCTGATAGCGATGTTGTCCACTTCGGGGTCAAACTTGTTGGCGAAAAGGTGATGCTGTCTCAGCATCCACTGAAGGTCCCCGGCCCCGTAGACACATATGGCTCTCCTGTGAGTCCCGGTGCAGGATGGGTAGGGCGCCCCTTTCCTCACATCCCCTTCCAGGTAGCTCCACTTCACCAGGCGAGCGATGGACGCCATGTCTGACTTTTGGTACTTGCTGTTGGGGGGATTGGAGCCGGGGACCGAGGGCATCCGCTGCAAGGTGGCCCAGAGGTGTTCGTCAGGGCTGTACGTATCCTTCTCCCACTCCACGAGAGAACGCACCTCCTCGCTTTCAAACAGGTGCCTCACAAACTCTCGGGTGACCACGAAGTAGGCGTTTCCGGAGAACATGGGGGTGCCGATCGGGGGCGGGGCCTTCTTCAAGGCCGTCCTGATCACGGCGTGCGTCACGTTGTGGTGGTACTGCCAGCGGCCCTTCTTGTAGTCGTTGGTCTCTTCAGACTCCATGTCGTTCCTGCCGTTCAGAAGCTTGAGAGCTTGCACGATTTCCGCGTTGGTTTTGATGGGGAAATCGGTGCCGCAAGTGTTGAGCAGATACCTCCACCGGACAGGCCATCGCATCAGGTCCTCCATGCAGTTGAGGTCGGCCTGCACCCGGGACCAGGAGGCGTATATCACACTCTCCAGCTTGCTGGCCACAAACACGTTGGGCAGGCAGGAGACGATGCGCCGGATGGCGTGCTGGAAGTCGTCTTTGGACTTGCGGTCCACGTGCACGCAGTACACGTTTTGGGGTGCGTAGATAGCACGCAGAAGTCTCTCAAACATCTCGATTTTCTCATGGACCACCATGGAGTACGCGATGGGGAACTCGCTCTCCTCCACACTTGGAGTCGAGGTGAGGAACTTCCTCTCCCTCACGTACGCCTTGCAGTCGCGCGTGGCGTTCAGGAAGAAAGCCTCAGACAGGAGCTTGGTCTTTCTCCTCGAGGCCAGCAGCCTGCGAAGGTCCGCCTCCCCGACACCGTCCGCGTCCCGTGTGATGACGGCCGAGCAGGCGAGTAAACCGGCTCGGTCCTCCCCAAGCAGGTGAGTGGGTCTCGGAGCCTGCTGGTCACAGTCGCAGTCGTTTCCTGACGATGGCCACAGACAAAAAGTAAACAATACACAGATGAGAATGAAGAGAATGAATTTCAACGGGTTCTGTAATTTCGGTTTCTTCCAGATGCCCATTGTCAACGATTAACTATTTTAAAGACTAATTCTGTCTGAAAACGGATCGACACGGCACTGACCCTGTCTCACCTGAAAATAAATCCTTTCGATGAGGTGCATAGTGCAGTCTTGAAGCAAAACCACACCCCATGTTGAGGAAGTAATAATCAAACGTAGGTGTAGCTTAAATATAAAAGATAAGAACTTAATTGTCCTAAAACAAAACATTGGATATTTTTTAGAATGCTTTGACAAATGGTCACATCAAAATGTTTTTAAAAAATGTTCATTTTAATTGCATTAAAAAATGATCAAATCCTACTTTGAAAAGTAAGAAATGGCCACATAAAAATATTTTAAATTTTAATTGCATAAAGAATTCTTAGAATCCTAGTTTGAAAAGTTTAAACTGTTAAATCCCAGCTTCCAAATTTGAAAACATTCTTCCCTAATTTTAAAAGTTTTTGAAAACGTAATGTAAAATCTTTCTCCACTTTCAATAACTGGGCAAATAATTTGTGACAGTTCTATAACAAGGTATTTGTGTTCACATACTTAGAAGTACTCTATATGACCATTATGAATCGCAGTATCAGCTGTACTTCAGACCTGTGTCAAATATATCAAATTCTAACTAGACACCAGTATAATTACTGCAGATTACAGACAATTTTAAAAGACAGCCATTTTCCCTATTGATATTCACTATATTTAGTTCTGGAGTCATAGTAGATTATAAACACAGTTTAAGCACCCACCAGGAACTACACCGTTTGGACCAGTGCACCATTGTACACAGCTATTTGAGTACATAATATGGTCAGTTTATTTTAGCCCCCAAATGAAATACACTAGCAGTGCCTTTTGGCTTGTTTATAGCTTCTGTGTCCCGATTCACTATCTAAAAGTGGCCCAGTGTAATCGGTTGGGATGTTTCATCTCTGAGAAGAAATTGGGTGAGTTTGCTCACTTTGCTGACGCGACTCCTACAAACAGTGCAGCAAAGTGTATTTGTTCAATTACATTGAGAGCAACCAAACAGCATGCTCCATATTGATGTTATGACCAATTCACCGACTTCTGATTAGCACACAACCACCACCTCCACACCATTTCCTCAAATTAATGAGCATTTCAAACTAGCATTTCACCTAGGCTGTGTCCAAATCAGAGCCATATCTACCGTGTCCTCTCGTCTGTGTTCCGTGTACCGTTTAGTATGCAACGTGCAGTATTCCAATAAATATCCCCCATACTATTTTCCAACTGTACTGTAGAAGTGTCGCAAGACGTCCCACACTTGCGCGACCACGCTACGAGTTGCTTTTGTTGCTATTGAAGAGAAACTTCAGCGAAGATGAGTCTAATTTTTTTAAATGAAGCTGCACTAATTTATGAGACCAAAATTTTTGCGTGCTTCTTGAAAAGGTATGCTCCCGAATACAGTCAGTGAAACCCCGGAACTAAGTATATCATCCGGGGGTCTTAAATTAAATTTCCCCAAATTTCATGTACTACTTTTGCTTCCCGCCTACTCAAGCCTACTCAATAGTATGGAAGGGTGCCGGTTCAGAGATAGCCCTAGTTGACCGTCCAAACACCCTTGGCTGATATCCCCACTCTGGTGCACTCCAACAAAGAAAAGATAAGCTAGCAAAGAATTCACATGTGGCTGCCTAGCAAACAAAACAAGCCTGCAAACGATGCAGCCACTGCATAGGTCTAATCCTTCGATTTACATTTGGCAGTTTTTTTTCAAACCACAGAAAGCAAATGTGAGGGAGTGAGAGGCAGCTGGCCTCGTTCAGCCGGAAGGGTTCCTGGGTCAAGGAAAGCCAATGGAAATGTAAAGCCATGCCAGTTACAGCAAGAGGCCGTTTGACACAATGTTCGAATCCTCAGCAAGCCGCTCCTCACCTATGGTGAGCACATTTTTGGAAGTGAAGTTGTATACACTAGAGTACTTACTGTATTTTAAAGCTTTGGAAAGCACTGTTCTGACGTAGGTCTTAAGACGGCTATGGTGTATTCGGATTTAACTGCTATATATAGCTTAAACTCACAGGTACTTAATGGTTGGCTGGAAATGTAACATGGCGTGGGAAAAGTTTTGTTGCGGCCATCATAGAACAAATATCTCAGCTTTACATTCCGAGCGCAGTCGTCACAAGTTAATGTCCAATGAGAATCAAACAATCGGTTCTCACACCTCATAGCCTCCATTTGTCATATAACACATTTATTTATTTTAATTTTGCCACAACCCTTTCAGCTAACCACAGAGCTGGTTGCCTTCTCTTGCTTTCCATATTTAATGTAGACAAACTAATATCTTGACATCAAATTCATCATCAGTTGAGGATCCATCCAAACTAATAAGCACTTTAGTTCAAAATAATATTGGTTCCAAAAAATATATAATTTTTGTATTTTTGATTACCTTTCATCCACATTTGTGAGAATACACACGTGAATACACTTTTCTTATCGGGAAAACTAATACACCTGGAGGGGGGTGAACGGATCCCTTTAACACAATGTTCTGAAATGTATTCCCAAACAAGGGAGCTTTTTGTGGAATCTAGGCCTTGTTTAGATAGGTGCTCTCATCGGGCTCCGGCTCGCAGTCCGAGCCCTGGTCCTGGTCCTGGAGGAAGTTGTATCGGCGGTAGACCGTGCCGTCCCGGCTGGTGTACACCACGTCCACCTCGTCGCCGCTGTCCTCGGGTTGCGGTGTGCTGTGGGGCATGTGGTCGAGTCGGTCTCTGCCGTCGTCGCCCAGCCTCTCGTACCGGTCATGCCAGCACAGCCTCTTCCTGGACCGGGCTTGGAACAGGGCGTACGCGGTAAACGTCACCACCAGGATGAGGACGAGGGTGATGGTGATGGGAAGCGCGACCGGAGTGCGCTGGAGCACCCGGGTGCTGAGGTTTACCGCCTCTTGGTTCCTCTCCGTCACCGGGCCGGGAGGCTCCACACACAACGCTGTCACAGAGAGAACCGGACAACAGCGTTACACACCGGACAGGGGTTTATTAAGGTAATGCCATGTCTTTTCTTACTTACTAATTGTAAGGCCCACATTTTATGCATTTCTACTCCAGGGTGACAGTTTCTGGGTAATTTAAAAATGGCTGCCCATACAGTACAGTTAAAAAAATAATCATAAAAAAAATAATAATAATGAACTTTGCTGGGACTATATTAAGCCAATGGTATTCTGGGATGGAAGACGAGACTGGCCAATCAGGAAGCCGCACCTGTGGTGGTGCCGCAGAGGCAGCAGTCGGTGGCGTTGGAGGCCATGTGGCAGCAGCTGGCGCAGCGGTTCTCCAGAGCGTGGAGCGCGGAGTTGGGGAGGCAGGTTAAGCAGTGGTCCGGGCGGGGCCCGAAGCAGTGCCTGCAGGATCCATGGCACGGCTCACACTGCTCCTGAAGCCCCATTAACACACAGTCACATGGCATTACAGGTAACGACAGCTGGCACCGCAGTCTAAATGCAGGGCCTAGTTGATTGGGACAGGTTTGCAATATTTGGCAGAAAGAGAAGCGTCAGTTAAAAGGCGCCATGATGCTATCCTATCTTAACCCCTCCTCTTCCGCGGGGGGAGGTCTACGGCGCTCACCTTCTCAGAGAAGTAGCGGCTCTCCTCGCAGCGGGGGTAGCAGATGCCGTCCTGCAGCGTGTTCCCCCAGTCGCATGTCAGACACCCCTGGGGCGTACCGTCTGCACAAGACAAGCCAAAATCAGGCTGAAACCTCGAGGCGCCGGAACTGGCTGCCAGCCACCAACCAACCTTACATGTTCAGGGGCCAGGTGGAGCAGAGGGACAGCAACAATGGCAGCAATGGCATTATGATGTCATCAGTACACTACTGGCTTTTATCAAAGGAAGGAGTGATGCAAATTTTGTACAATGAGCAATATGAGATTTCGTTATTTGCATGGATTGAATGTTATATTCAGATATAATGTACAAAGCCTGGTTCCTGCTTATGAACACTTCTCTGGAAAGGCTTGGGGTATGTGTGTGTGGGGGGGGCACAGGGTGGCAGGGCAGGCTGCTGTTACCGGTGCAGGTCTTGCAGCTGATGTGGCACTGCTGACAGGTGTGACCCTGCTGAAAGAACCTCTGCGGGCATCGCTCCACGCACAGCCTGGTGCCCTGCAGCTCCAGCAGGTGGTGAGGGCAGGCCAGGCAGGACTCGGGGCCCGGCCCAGAGCACAGCTCGCAGGAGCGGTCGCATCGCTCGCACTGGGCCCCCTCGGCATAGAACCTGCAGCATACGTGGCGGATGAGAGGGTGGCGGACACGGCCCCCTGCACCTCTTTCACAACGGGCCGAGGTGTCTTACCCCGTGGGGCAGTGGGATAGGCAGAGGTTGAGGAGGTGGAGGTGTCCGGAGGAGCAGGTCAGGCAGTCCTTGGGCGACGCCCCATTGCAGGTGGCACAGATGCTGTCGCAGGGGGAGCAGAAGCCCAGCTCCACACCGTCTGCCAGCTCACTGGAGGAGAAGGAGCCTGCGGGGCACTCGCTCACACAGGAGTCATCTGCAGCGCAGAAACACGGCTGAACAACCCATTATCACCTCACTATAACCCATTATCATCACACTATAACACCATCTCACAATAACTCATTATCATTGCACTGCAACCCATTATCACCTCACTATAACCCATTATCATCACACTGCAACCCATTATCATCACACTGCAACCCATTATCACCTCACTATAACCCATTATCATCACACTGCAACCCATTATCATCACACTGCAACCCATTATCATCGCACTATAACATCTCAGAATAACCCATTATCATTGCACTGCAACCCATCAACATCTCACAATAACCCATTATCGCACTGCAACCCATTATCACCTCACTAACATCAACATCTCACAATAACCCATTATCTCACGAGAACCCATCATAATCTCACTGCAACTCATTATCATCACATGGCAACTCATCAAACTGCAACCCATTATCATACTGCGATCCATTATCATCATACTGAAACTCATCATGACACTGTAATCCATTATCATCGCGCTGCATAATGGCCATGATGCATGCTGCATCGGCATCATCAACTGCAAAGCAAAACACTAAATAAATGCCAAGAATATCCTGACTAGATCAAAAGAGGCATGAATGAGCAGGCCTGGACTTTGCAGAGATATGTTGATTTTGGGGAGGGCGGTGGCATATTACTGTGGAGGAATCTGGGTGTGGTACACGTCAGGCAGTCAAAGGCTCCGGGCCCATCACAGGACTGGCAGTGCAGGTGACAGGACTGGCAGGTGAACTGGTTCTGGAGCAGGAAGGTTCTGGGCGGGCAGCGGGAGTCGCCTGTGACGCCGCACATCAGGGTGTTGGGGTCCAGAGCCAGGCCTTTATTACAGCGGGAGCACTGCGTGGGCTGCGGTCCGGAACAATCCGCGCAGGTCCGGTCACACTCTGGGAGGAGAAAACGTCATGCCCATCCCAGAAGGAAAACCTGAACCACATCCTCATTCAGAGGCTCAAATATTTACACAAAGTAAATTTTTATCACAGGTTATTCAGCCTGTATCGTAGCGTATCCGGGAGCGTACCTTGACACTCCCCGGCGGCGATTTCGTAATACGTGCCCGCGGGACAGCCCTCCAGGCACGTGCCCTCGTACAGCTTCGGGTAGAGGGCAGAGCAGGTCTCGCAGTCGTCCAGCAGGGGTCCGGAGCAGCTGGCGCAGCTGGGGTGGCAGCGGACACAGAGCCGCAGGTCCAGGTCTTCAAAGAAGCTCTCCGGACAGCTGGCTTTACACACCCCGTCGAAAAGCAGGTACAGAAAACCGCATCCTGCAATGACGACAGAAAACTCCAGTACAGCTTTACGTGCCGCTGCGCATCAGTAATAACCCCTAAATTAACACATACCAACAAAATGGTATGAGGATGTTGAGAGTCTGACCATCTTCTTAGTCGGCTTCAGCGCTTTATGCCTGAATTAATTTCAACTAAGTGTGTTTTTATTGAGTTTTTAGATTAGGCCACAGTTATTCCCCCCCACACTGGTTTAAATCCAAAGAGCTCCAGGTTATTCTCTGAATCATTAGCAGTAGTTTGAAATGTAACCTGAAACCAACTAATTGCACTTGTATTTTTTTTCTTCTGCTTGGCTCTTGACGGAGGCGGTCGCATATTCTCTCTCTCCTCTCCCACCCGCTCGGAGCCACTCTTTGCACGGTATCTTTGAAACTACAAAATTATGGAATTGATAAGCTGGTCTCTCAACGCAATTGACAAAATTATCTCAACAAGAAGCACTGGTTCGGGGGAACCTACTTGCCCAGACGGGACGCTGCGGGCTACATAATGGATGCGTGGGAGAACTGGCGGGTTCTTTGCCTGGCGGTTCTCTCTGTGGAAGACGTGGAGGACGTCTACCTATTTGGATTTATGATGGCAGGACAATTGCTTCTCGGACTGAGCATTGCCCTGGTCTATCGGAAAATTGGAAAGATGGGAGCTATTCAAGAAGGCCAAAGGCTGCCCGTGATGATTAACGAGGTGGGCAGAGCAGTGAGTACTCAGACTGTTGCGATATGTGACCTAAATCGCAAGATGGTTAACGTTTTGGAGGAAATCACTGTTTTGCGAGGAGAAGTGGTCAAGCTGAGAGACCCAGAGTAAAGAGGAGTAACGAATTGGAATGCTGTTTTCCTCGCTATAACCCAAACATCTAATCTTGTTTTCGGAGCCCCATCGCTTGTCGGCTCGGCAAGGCCGCTTGCAGAAATCTCCCCCAGAAGACTCACATGCAAAGAGGCGCTCCTATGCACCCATCCCTGGACTCCTGTTGTTTACTTCTGGACAGGGCAATCAAGGATATCTCCATAGCAACCTGCTGTGTTATCGCGAAAAGACCTACGGACTAGTTACATCGAGGATATCTCCATAGCAACTTGCTGTGTTTCGTGAAAAGATTCTACGGACTTGAGTTATCAAGAGTGCCAGAATGTAACCTTCAGTCTTACGCACACATAAACACTGACTACTCACAGATATACACACTTGCACACACATGCATGCATTCACCCCCCCCTACGGACACATGGGTTTTTTTTCCCCAGACCATATACCTTGCCTCCTAGAGACATGGTATATGTTTTGTTTTTTTTGCCCCCCCCCCCCCCCCCTTTTTTCCCCAGTATGCTTTGCGCACAGGCTAACTGTAGCATTTAGCTTTCAATCTTAATAGAAACTCGGATTTGAATTTAGAAACTCGGATTTGAATTTAGAAACTCGGATTAACTTTTAGAAACAAGGATTTAATTTAGAAATAAGGATTTTGTTTTATAAATGAAGATTTACATTTAGAAATAAGGATTTTGTTTTAGAAACGAGGATTTACATTTAGAAACAAGGATTTATTTTTAGAAACAAGGATTTCTGTTTAGAAATAAGGATTTATTTTTAGAACAAGGATTGCGTTTTAGAAACGAGGATCGTGTTTTAGAAACAAGGATTGTGTTAGAAACGAGGATTTACATTTAGAAACAAGGATTTCTTTTTAGAAACAAGGATTTAATTTAGCAATAAGGATTTCTATTTTGAATTAAGGTTTTTGTTTTAGAAACGAGGATTGTGTTTTAGAAACAAGGATTTCTTTTTAGAAACAAAGATTGGTTTTTAGAAATGTGGATTGCACCTCTGGGCCACCGTAGATAAGTCCTTACTGCGAACAGTTTGACCTTTGTAAAGACCATGTTCCTTACTCTCACTATGTACCTGCTTGCTGCTACACCCATATTTTTATTGTTTTATCTCCTTCTCCCGCTTTTATCATTCTATGTTTTATGTATTTCCCTGTTGTAAAGCACTTTGAGCTGCATTTATTGTATGAAAGGTGCTATATAAATAAAATAAAATACTTACTTATTTCTACATGGTACCTGGAACTACTTTTACCTTTTCTAGGGCACGTGTGTCAAACTCAAGGCCAGATACAGACCCCAATGAATTTTGAACCAGCCCGCATATCAATCCAAATAATCCGTCAAATCTGGCCCGTGAAATTAACTTTCTCCCACGGGCCAGAGTGGCTTGTGGATTGTAAAAAATCACCAGCCATTTTCAACATGTTACCAGCCACATTACCTTTTATAATATAACACAACCTGGTTGGTTACCTGCCAAAGTGGCTGCTCGAGTAGCAAATCTTACGAGCCGCAATCAAAATTTTACCAGCATTTAGCTGGTGGCGGGGGTTCATTTCACACCCTGGTGTGGATGTTTAGTCCCTGGCAATATCCATTTGCAACACAGGGTGCACTGCTGCGGTCGCACTACGCAGCATGAACCCCGCGGCTCTTCATTTTCTATTTGAGCTTACACTACACAAACTGGGAGCCGTCGACCAGCTAAAACCAGCTTGAAGCATCAAAAACACAGCTTAAACCAGCTTATAATCGTCCGGGTCGGCAGCATTTACATGAGAAAAGTCTTTTGATTCATACATAATGCGGCACAACATTGTAACCCCTGTTCTTGCCCTAGGTTGCAGCAAGACAACAATATTCATTACAAAAATAATACAAGTCATTACAAAATACAACATTGCAAGACATATCGCAATACCACTATTTTACAGCAAGTTCTTGCATGCTATACATAAAAACTGCAGTCTGTGAAAAGAAGGTTTAAAGTGTGAAGCACCTGAGGCAAATATTACCAAAGTATACGACTGAATAAAACCTCGTGAAAGACTTTCTGGACATAAAATACTAGTCTTATCAGCTGTCCTGACATTTGAAGAGAAATGTGATTTTGTATTTGCGTGCTTTTGTACTCCTTGTTTATGTTTATTTACTTGTTAAAGAATAAGACAGATCATCAGATTATGTTGGTAAAAGTCCATCCTTGGCCCCGCCCCACTCACTGTAGCAGCTGCGGGCGTCTGCGCAGACATCGCAGTGGGCCGTGCAGCGCCTGCAGGTGCCGTCCTGGGCCGCGTAGCTTTTGAGGGAGCAGTTCAAGGTGCAGCGGCCGTCCTCTAGGTAGAGCCCCTGAGCGCAGGACAGGCACTGGGTCCCGTCGCAGGAGAGGCATGAGCCGTCACAGGGCTCGCACGTGCCCTCCCTGCTCTCCAAAAAGCCCCTGGAAGCCAAGCAAAGGGGTCAGTGGGACTCCAGCAACAAGGTGAAAGAACAGACTGCGGCAGGACTCTCCCAAAATTACCACAGGAAGTCGCTGTTGGCGTTTCAGTTGACATTTCTATTAGGTTCCATTTAATTATTCCTCCCCATTCCCCAATTTGGAACGGCCAATTGTGATATAAAGTCACCACGTTCTCCCTGGGCACGAGCGCTTCTCCCACACGCTCGCGCGACATCGTGAGCGCCGTCCACAGTACAGGCTGCGCTGTGCTTGCGGTCAACTAACAATGATGGGAGAACTATATGTCACTTAGGAATGCTGGGAGCATGGGGAGAGGTCATTGCCTGAGGAACACTGGCTTTCTTAAACCCACCCTACCCTCAGAAAAACAAACCAATCACGTTCCCGGTCATAGCCAGTGAATTACACAGGGCTGGAGCTCCTCAGCGCAGACCTCTGCTAAAAGTTGTTCACAGAGGGAGCTCGTTTACACCCGGATCTTGCTGGGATTTCATATTTTTGTTTCCGAGACGAAACTGGCCAGCCTGCCATGCGAGAAACTTACGACCGCAAACAGCCCAGATGCGGGTAAGAGTGTTGACTTAGTTCAGCCTCCAATTAACCAATGGCACAAAGGCGGCGCCCGCTTGATAAGGAGGGTGTACAGAAGTTCTACAATGCATCAGGCTTATTGTTCGATAAGTTAAAATGGCAGACAAGCTGTGCACAATCACCTCTTTGAGCAATGAGACAATGCAATCTCAAATCTTAGTCAGCCCTGAATGATCAATTAATCAAACAAATGCCTAAAACATTTAAGCAACTTCATTGATGGAAATATCTGTACACTATTTACTAAATTTATTGCACAGAATGAAATGTTTCAAGTCATCTTATTTACACTTGAAACATGACATTTTTGAAAGCCTCTAACACTTTTACCCAAATTTAAGCCCTTCAACCTATCGGTTCTTTGCCAGAACACAACTCAAAACCTGGATGCCCCTCAGATGGTGAGATACGAAATACTGACCTGACCTGACAGTTCAGTCAGAATTCATTACTTCAGCTCAGTTGAAACAAACACCATGCAATGGGTCACAATGGAGGAATGCACTCAACTCATGAAACCCAGGGAAAGCACTTGGTTGGACATACATTGATAAATCTGCTATGTTAACATCTTTGGCTTGACGTGCACCCCCCTTCATTAAGCCATTTCACTCATGGTCATTTTGTTTCATTCCTAAGCATTGGTGATATTTCACTCCCCTGTATTTGATCATTATTCATATCTGGCCTTAGCGCCTGATGAGAAAGCAATGCTCCCTATTCTCAGCGGCCTCACGGCCAGGCAGCCACTTACTCTGGGCAGTTGGACAAGCACGCCCCCTGGTGGAGAAAGAGCCTGTAGTTTCCCATCTTGCAGCTGAGACACCTGTCGCTGGTCTCCTCGCAGGTCTCGCAGGTAGGCGAGCACGCCTCACACAGGCCAACGCCAGAGTTAGCAAAGTATCCGGGGGGGCAGCGTTCAACACAGGAGCCCTCCTGATCCAAGAAGTACCCTGTGAGTCACATGGGAGACCAATGATGCTTTAAGCCATCAACAATGTCACGAATGCTACTGAGGTCAGGCCACTGTTAACCTCATACTGCCACTGATGATTTATACATTATGCGGGACAATTATGAATATTCATGAAGGGGTGGAGCTGAAGACAGAACACTCGTATCACGCAGAAGAAGAAAAAAAACAGTGACCTTGTTTGATGAACTAGAACCTCTTACAATAAGGACGTACAGTGGACAAGAGACGAAGTCTGTGGTTTCTATAATCGACTGGATAAAACCGCATTGGAACAAATTTATTACAGTAAGTTTTGAACATGCAGCTAGCCGTGAAATAAATAGCTCACCTGTAAGACTTTCCAGAGGTTTAAAGAGAGTGGCAAGTTACGGCCATTTCACCCAGCTTGCAAAATTCTAAAATACTTGTGTTGGCGGATACTAATATGCATACTAAAATAATCCATGTCCAACATGAAAGTGTGTGATTTGTGGGGTTTACACATCAGCCAATATTAATTTGACAGGCTGACCACCATGTTGAATGGGCTGAAGTCATGTGATGAGGGATACTAACAGGCTGAAGTCATGTGATGAGGGATACTAACGGCTGAAGTCATGTGATGAGGGATACTAACGGGCTGAAGTCATGTGATGAGGGATACTAACGGGCTGAAGTCATGTGATGCAGGGATACTGTACCTGTAAAGCAGGCGGAGCAGTCAAGTGCCTGAGGGCCAAAGCACGTCTTACAGGACACGTCACACGAGTGGCACTCGCCGTCCATCCCTTATTGGAGAGGAACAGACCAGTTATGGAGTGAAATTTCATAATTGCTGCTGTAGTCAATATGTTTATCCCCCATTTATTTATTTCCTGGTCTGGAATGATTAATATTTTGTAGGACCGACTCATCGCTCCACCACGCCCGGTCAGTTCAGGAGGATCACTGGGCTAGCGAGCGTTTCCTCAAAAATATGCGTTTCGAGCTGTCGCTGCTTAGTAGACTGCAGGTGGCCAAACAACCAGAGGAGTCATTCTTGGGCATTAAAGTGTGGGACTGGAGCTGCCTGCCAGCTGAAAAGCTTCTTCCCTGGGTGATGCGGAGCAGCAATGCAGGCTGTATTACATTCCAGCCTGATGTGATACTCTACAGCAGCTGTGTGCCATTCCGGTCCTGCAGGGCCAGTGTGCATGCAGGTTTTTGTTTCCACCATTTACCCTCGCTAAATGAGCCAATCGGCTGTATACACCAACACTGGTTCACACGTAGTTTAGATTACACAAGAACAGTCTTCGGCTGTCATTCATGCACTTGTAGCTAAAAAGGTGAGATGCCATGAATGTTAGGGCTAATTAGGTAATTAAAGTTGGGATGAAAACCAGGAACAGATACGGGCCGGCCCTCCTTGCCCACCTCTGCTCAACAGCCAGCAGCATTGATCTTTAGAATTCAGAGGACCAGTACTTCTCTCTCACCAGCAGAGTGCAGACTAACAGTGTGGTTGCGGTATCTCCCCCATATCTCTCTTGCGCGTGCACATACACACGCGCGCACTTACTGAGGAATGCCGGTGAAATTGAGACAAGATGGAAGTATCTTTTTCAGCCGTATGGTGTTGAATGATGGAATCATTACACAGAGTAGACACTAAAATGGGAGAAGCATGTATTCTAGACAGTAATGGATTCAAATGCCATTTTCTGGGGTGAGAGGCCTGCTGTCATAAACATAATTATACGTTCACTCTTACGCACGGCACATAACACCTCCAGCCTACATTTTCATCTACATTCATTTTACTGCCAGTTTCCAAACATTTGCACATTTCTGCGTGTGTGTGCACATCGATACGCTGCGAAAAACCTACACAGGCTTAAAACAAACATACCAATCAACCCAAACCTGAGGTACAACGTTTCCCTAGCCCTTATATACAGTGCACTCAGTGTTAGGACAGTGGCACATTTTTTGTTGTTTTGGCTCTGTACTCCAGCACATTTGGATTTGAAATTGAACAGTGACTATGAGGTTAAAATGCAGACTTTCAGCTTTAATTTGAGGGTTTTTACATCCGTATCGGGTGAATCATGTCGCAATTGTAGCCATTTTTACACATAGCGCCCCCCCCCACCCCCCAAAAGTAATTAGACAAATGGGGGGGGGGCTAGATTAAGGCGTGAATTACGCTGGAATAGTACAGATCACATGGTTGACAAAATGGCTGTAAGTCATCAAGCGCCTGAGGTATCAAACGAGCCTCAAACCATCACACTGCTGCCAGATATTACATTACAGGCATTTAGCAGACGCTCTTATCCAGACATATCTTATCCAGAGCGACTTACACAATTTCTTATTACATTTATCCATTCATACAGCTGGATATATACTGAAGCAAGTCCCTTGCTCAAGGGTACAACGGCAGTGTCCTAGCTGGGAGTCCAGTTCCTTGACCATTATACTACACTGCCGTACCAGATATGGATGGATCACTTTAAGGGTTGTTTCTCCAGACTCATTTTCCTATTGAACTCTACACATATCTACTGCATATCTGGCAGCAGAATGATGGTTTCAGGTGCGTTTGATAAAAAATGACATTTAAAAAAAAAAATAAAATAATTTCTGCCCCATTCTTTACCTCCAATACTGAAAAATAAGAAGGCACTGTGCTCTCTCTGCTCTGTACGATACCTGGGTGATCACGCGGGTGAACAGCCTGGGACGCTCGGCACACTCACCATCGTAGTACAGCCCCTGCAGGCAGCTGACGGTGGGACACTGCCCGTACAGAGGGAGGTTTCCGTCGGGGCACATGTAGCAGTCCCGCGCCCGCGGGCCACGGCAGGCCAGACACGAGCTGTGGCACGACTGGCAGTGCCGGCCGCCGGGGTCCCCGAAGGTGCCGTCCGGGCACCGCTTCACACAGCCGTCCTCTGCGGAGAGAGCGCAGAGCAGACGGTCACGACGGTTAGACTCCCAGAGGCTCCCTTTACTCCAGCCTCGAAATTGAATCATTTAATTTGCCTCAATTACTTACTTTAATATGCATTCACTACATGATCTTCACTGCTGTTTAACGTGGGTCAATCCGATCCACACAGACCCCCAACACTAAACTCAGTGGCAGTTTGTTTGATGACTCGGGTCAAACATGAGAAAGTTTAAAGTCAAAGTTACTTTGCTATATTATGAGAAGTTGCGAGAAATTTGTCTCAGTCCTTACTCAAGCATAGCACACAAAGTAAAATAAAAATCCACCCATACATAGGCATGCAACTCCCCAACACCCTTAGAAAGAACACAGCAGGTGGGCATCAGTTTGCATTGGGGGAGGGGGTGTTGCTTGGTGAACACTGCTAGGGGAAAGGATTCCCAGACTGTCAGCACCAGAGGCAAAGACAAACGCGTGGGTGAACCGCAGCTCTGACCGCTCTGTTCTGACCGCTCTGTTCTGACCGCTCTGTTCTGACCGCTCCTCTACGGTCAGATGAAGCAAAGCACCGCCTCCTCTGCCACCGCCATGTTCCCTCTAGCAGGCCAGCTGTGACACTGTGACCCAAACAAGGCCTGGCTTTTACAGACAAGCACAGGGGACTCCAAAACAAGAGAGAGGGGGGAGAGAGAACAGAGGGAGCAGGAGGGAGGAGGAGAGGGAGTAGGAGGGGAGGAGGAGAGAGGGAGCAGACGAGAGGGAGCCATCTCTGATCTACAACAATGGCCTGAACAGCCCTGCACAACACAGCCTAAAGGCAAACACAGACAGTTTGTTTTTAATGTGTTACTTTGTGGAATTTCAGTGATTTGCCTCATATAGCACTTGATACAAAGGGACCAATTACAAATAATATTCAATTTATTTAAAAAAATATTTTTTATTCAGCCATCCCAACACTATTTTGCTCAGCAGCAAAACGCCATCTGACAAACCATGACGTCCACTTAAAAAAAACAGGAAGTTTCCACTGCCTCATTATTTGCATGCATCACATTTGCATCTTCTGTGACGTCCACCTGCCAGCCAGGCTAACATTTGTTATCCAAATGTGCGCTTGTGTCCAGAGCTTTTCACTTAGCCGTGATTTACACCTGAACAACAACAACTTCAGAAATCTACACTCTCTAAAGAGCATGTTCAGTTGCTGGCTCGTCATGACATATCAAATTAACTTACAATGCAGTTCTTCAGAACATGCTTGTACCCTGGTCTGGAAATAGCTTATGTTCCCTTGGACATGCCCCAGGTGCACAATGCACTCTTTCAGCAGAACTACATACAGTATTTATGGTAGGTACAGTAATTAGCCCCAAAAAGGGAAAAAAAAAAGGTTTCTGCAAATTGTGGTTCTTAGTTGCATTTTTCAACCTATGCATGTGTGTTTCTCAGCCGTGTAAAAAATGTCATGTCAACCATTATGCAATTAAAAAAATATATACATAACCAAGTTATTCTCTCCCTCGCTGTATACCTGGAACTGAAGTACTTAATTACTCCGATGCCTGCCCTATGAGCCAGTGTCCCAGACAACAGACCACATAATACTACAAGACACCCGTCACAGACAACTTGTGGCCTTCGGGCACTGGGCTCACTCCTGGGAGAAGCCAGTGCTGTTGTAACTCAAGGAACCCCCGATCAACTCAAACCCGTCCAACCCCTGGCAGCACTACTAGCCACTGTAACTGCGGTTCCAATTGGCTAAAGATGGGCAAGGCTTGAACGTGTGATATCTTGACATTATATAGGGTTCAGCCTGCTCTCTTAATCAGTTCCTTTATTGAATGAGCCACTTGGGAGCCCCGCTGCAATAATTCTCTCCAGAGTTATCCTGGATATTCTAACGAAGGGTGCGGGCGGCTGGGACCATACTGACTGGACAGGAAGTGCTCGCCCTGGCAGGACAGGCACAGCGTCTTGCTCCTGCAGTCTGCGCAGGGGTCTGGGCAGCCGACGCACGCGCCGCTGTCCGCATCCGCGAAGGACTTCTGTGGGCAATGGCGCCGACACTGGTGCCTGTACCTGGAAGGATGACAAAAAAAGTAATGAGGCACCCTGGGAACTTGGGGGGGGGGGAAACACTTTTACACAAGCGGCCACCAGCCAGCACAGAGGAGCCATGGCTCCTTCCGTGGGCTCCCTGAAACAGTGGCCATTTGCCATCTGAGAAGAAAGCGGAGGTACCGTGGTGTCAGTGGGGGAGCCGTTCACTCAAACCACCCATTAGTGTCAGTGAGTGTGGGAGGAAATGTGAGAAACCGTCGAGCAGCCACAAATAGTCGAGTACAAAAATAAGAAGCGGGGTTGATCGGTGGGAAGGTGCGAACGCTTGCCACCGGGGTATTCCCTTTATGAGCTGAATTGTAGCGAGTCTGCATCTGGCCTTTAGAGCTTTATAGTGTGTTAATGAAATAAATCGCAGTCCTTCACTTACTGGAAGACATTCCTCTTGTTGCTTTTAAAATTAGGGTTCCAGGACAAAAGAACCGGGTTCTTGTCCTCAGATCAAAAAGACCTGTTTGGCAGGACTGAAATTTCACAACCCCTTCCATGACACACAGAGAAACTGAATCTGGTAGCTGCAGGCACTGGATCAGTAGACTTTACAATTGGAGCTGGAGAATAGCATGGGATGGGGGGGTAATTAGAGCTCAGACAACACCCAGCTTTCACAGGATGAGCACAGCATGCTGCCCGCAGGGGAGTGAGGTCACTTTCACTGCTTCTCTCATTAGACAGAAAAGACCGCCCCTCAGGCCCTCCAACAGGACACCATCACTGTTATTTTCACCTCTGCCACACACATATACACACACGCACATGCAAAGGCACGCACATACACGCGCACGCAGAGGCAAAGGCACGCACGCACGTGCACACACACAGGCTAAGGCACGCACGCATACACAGGCGCACAGGCTAAGGCACACACGCTAAGGCACGTAAGCATACACACATATACACAGGCAAAGGCACGCACACACACACACACACACACCAAATTAAAACCTCATCTGCAGCCTTGTGTTTTTTCCCCCTATGCAGTGCGCTCATAATAACGAGTGTGCCTTCATTTCACCCGCCGTTCATTCTCCTCATTGGTCACAATGGGCCAATTAACCGCTGGCGCCTCAGAGGCCTGTGGGGGGAGTTTCATTAGCGCAGTCATTAATCCGTCCAATCGGTCGTCTGCGACTCCCTTGTACGGAGAAACAGGTGACAGGTGCCTGAGACGGCAGACTGATCAGACAGCTCCGCGTGGAGAGACGGTGATGGCATGCTGGAGAGAGTATGAATGGGCTCACGTCGAGTTTCAATAAAGTGGATCGTATTCCAAAGACTAGCAGCGACACAGGGTGTGGCCCTCGGACGCTGAGGAAGCAACAACGCATTGGCAGGGCCTTTCTGCCGCGACACAGCCTAGGGAAGGGTAGGCCATCACCTCAGGGCCACTGTCCCCTGGCGCTTGGGACAATACAGAGAGTGGGGCCCTTCAAAGCGGCCAACCACACTAAATGTGGTTACAGTGTACAAAACAGGGAGCAGACGTGTAGTTGGACGGACTGTCAGAGGACTCTTGCCGTTCATAATCGAGCGTACCAACCCCCATCCCCTGCTCGACATCAAATAAAAGGCAGAAACACACAAAATGCAGACCAATACAAAAAAGCAAACAAAACTTAGGCTGCCAATTCAACACCTGGTGGACATTTAAAAGTTAATTGGGGTGTAATATGAAAGACTTTTGAGGGAGACAAGTGATAAAACATTTTTTAAATGTTTGCTTTTAACAAGGGCGTGTCGGCTTGAGATTTCATTCAGTTATTTAACCAGCCTTAGCCAATCAATCTGAGGACATGCAACTCGTATGTTAAACTTCGAAAGGCCCCGGGAACAAACAAAAAAAGAAAAGAAAAAAGGGTGGTATGTGTATACTGCATTATGTCACAGTGAATGAAGCTCACTGTTAAACGGAGAGGGTTAACATCTCCCATCCATCGTAAAACTAATCTCTCCCTGGATTTGTGATGCCTCAGTAAAATGACTGAGCTTTGGGCTGAAGGTCAGAGCACTAAATGTGACCCATAACTTAACTCCTACATGCATAATACAGTGGATCCGTGGCAGAACAGGCAGTTTACTGATATTTTAAAAAGAGCTGCACAGGACAAACCTCCGGTACCTACAAAATGGCTCCCGAGTGGCCCAGTCAGTGGTGCTCATCACAAATGCAGGCTGACTGTATGGTCTAAACATCAGAGGTTCTAGCCCTGGCATCGTCATTAGCCAACTACGCCTGGGCGGTATACAGCTGGCGTCGTTCTGTCAGGGGCAGGGTTGGCTTAGTTCGGCTATGGTTCCTCAGATTACCACTGCACTGGCTTGTGGCATGTGACGAGTAGTGCCTGTTGTCTGATTGTGAGAAAGTGTCCTTCCGCTCTCTCCTCTCAGTCCTCTCCCCGCGGCTCTCCTCCCCGCGAACAGTCACCGCCTTCCTTCAGTCCTCCCAGCCCCTCCCCCCCCCCCCCCCCTCCCCTCCCACCCCCCACCCTACATCCCACACCACTCATGCACTCTGCGGACTGACTGGACTTGCGCTTTGATTGCGCGCTGCGCTTTGCGCGCTATTGCTGTGCTTTGTTTACGCTTGACTTTTGCTTTTGCTTTTGCTACGTACGTATGTTATACGTATGTCCTCCATCCCCCTCCATTTTGCCCAATGCACTTATTGTTTTCGTGGCACTTAGCGCTTTTTTTTTACTTCTTTAGCATGTGTGCATTACATTAAGCACAAACAAAAACCAACGTGACATGGCTTTTTGTTTTGCATTTTTTTTTATAGCTTGGTGGTTCGTTCGTTTTTTTTTTTGTAAAAAAAAAAATTTTTTGCATGGTCAAAGGTCTTAGTAAATCAGGCCCCTAGAGTTAATCTTTGACCCTGCCACTGTTGAATGTTCACTCCAGATGCTGCGCTTCTTTGTAAATCGCTCTGGATAAGAGTGTCTCCTAAACAGCAGATTGTAATTGTAACTGTAGTTGTCTGTGCTGGCTTGCCCTCTCCAGTTGTCCTGTGTGGATGTGTAGACCGTAAGGTTAGCACCTTAGGCTGGGAGGAGCGAGCACACAGGCCTCAGGCTGGGAGGAGCGAGCACACAGGCCTCAGGCTGGGAGGAGCGAGCACACAGGCCTCAGGCTGGGAGGAGCGAGCACACAGGCCTCAGGCTGGGAGGAGCGAGCACACAGGCCTCAGGCTGGGAGGAGCGAGCACACAGGCCTCAGGCTGGGAGGAGCGAGCACACAGGCCTCAGGCTGGGAGGAGCGAGCACACAGGCCTCAGGCTGGGAGGAGCGAGCACACAGGCCTCAGGCTGGGAGGAGCGAGCACACAGGCCTCAGGCTGGGAGGAGCGAGCACACAGGCCTCAGGCTGGGAGGAGCGAGCACACAGGCCTCAGGCTGGGAGGAGCGAGCACACAGGCCTCAGGCTGGGAGGAGCGAGCACACAGGCCTCAGGCTGGGAGGAGCGAGCACACAGGCCTCAGGCTGGGAGGAGCGAGCACACAGGCCTCAGGCTGGGAGGAGCGAGCACACAGGCCACAGGCTGGGAGGAGCGAGCACACAGGCCACAGGCTGGGAGGAGCGAGCACACAGGCTTCAGCTGCAGTGCTCTGCGCAGGGACGCAGGCAGCTCTGCGCATCGCTGTGCTCACTCAGGGGCACAGTTAGGGGAGAGAAGACAAGAGCGGATGAAAGAACTTGAGAAGGGCAACCCCAAACTGCATAGGGCCGTGTGCTCGTTTCACAGTGTCTCTGGAAGAAAGAAAGGACCCCAGTGTCCCGCGGCCAAGCTCAGGTGACAGGGAGAGGGGACTACGCTCGGCCGCGTGTAACTCGATGCAGGGGGAGAAGAGGGGCGGGAGGGTGCACAATCAGAGCTCTGTTCTGCTTTCGCAGCTCAGGTACAGCAAGGGGGGGGGGGGGGGGGCGGGTTTTGAATTGAGATGCTGTGACCTCCACTCTGCGGGCTCGCGTGGGGCCTGTTCTGTGGAGTCAGGCTAAAAAAGGAGGGCAGGGGGAGAGACCGACTAACCACATTTATCTTCGGCGCATCCGATATTTTTAACTGAAATGCGGTTCAGCTCCTGAACCATCATACGCCAGGGTCGCGCTTGACGGTTACGAGTCGCCAGCGCCCTCAGGCCAGCGCTGGCCCGTGTCACACACAGGGCAGAGAACTTTGATAAGTCCCGAGTTTGCTTTTGATCGTCGTACACCATTGTCAGACATGCCCATTTAAGCGGCGGCCGTTTGATGCAGCGCCGCCGCCATTGCGTAGTACCGCCGAGCAGACAAAAGGAGACCGAAGGTCAACGTCGACAGCGACTCCCTGCGTTATAAAACAAATCCCATTAAGGTGTGCGCGTGCGTACGCGCTTGTACGACTGCCGCTCAAATGACCGAAAACGGGGTCTTGCTACAGCGGCAGAGAATGCTTTTCCTGGCAGAAGTAAAGAGGTAAGGAAAGACAGAAAGGCACTCACAGAAAGTAGCCGGCCACACAGCTGCTGCACAGTTCTGGGTCATCTGTTTGTGGGACAAAAGGAGCGATCAGCGCACAAAGGCAGCCAGTGTGACAAAGTGCTTTCCCCAACAACAGGCTCACATGAAAGCAGCGGGGGAAAGCCAGGCCACCACTGATCTTACTATACACTTTGAAAATAAGTACATAAAAAATAAAAAAACACAACAAATGTTTTCTTTTACATCGGACATTTTGGCATTAACCGTACCATTAAAAGCCATTCATTGCATTGAACAGATGGGCATTATCCTTTTAGCTATTAATTTGCTCAGCTGTCATCCCTGAGTGGCTTACATAGCTTAGATATATTTATTTTCCGTTTATGCAACTGGAAATTTAATGAAGTCATTCTGGTTAAGTGCATTGCTCAAAACGTACTGTAATCATAATAGTACAGCCAGGTTTGGAGTAAGCAACCCTATGGTTTTTGAGTTAATTTCAGTTCCTTGACCTCTATGCCAGACTGTCTCCAGTATTGCGACAAGTTGGCGATTTTACATAACAAAAACAAAATGGCTAACTAATATCACAGGCTAACCCTGGTAAACAGATGTTTTGGCTTCAATGGTATGAGTGTGGAGCAGGACATCTGGTTAGTCCAGAGAATCTGTGCCAATATGCCGAATCGGACCTAAAGCCACACATTGGTAAGAAAGGCTGAGAAACTTGAGTCTATAATGACTCCCTCACCTAACCTATTAATTGCTCTATTTGAGCTCAAGAAAGCTATAGAAATCTGTTCTGCGAGCCTGAGCCCTGGTGCAAACCCCTCTGTTCGTATACCACAGGCCCTGGGGTAAGCTGACCACATGGGACCTACCTGGTGAACAGATTAGGCATCCCATCTCGCAGTCAATGCACTCCCCCACGTCAGGGTCTTCAACCTGGCCTGTAACACACACAACATGGTTGAGAATCAGCAGGACCTGGCAACCCAATCCCAGTGTCAGCGCCCAGATACCTGCAACCCAGCTTCAGCGCGGTCCCATCTCCATCTACATCCCCGCACACCATCACTCTATACGTCCACCCAACTAACAAACACAAATACTCATCTCTCTCCTACTCCCAAATGCTCACAAACCCACTTAACACACTGCCTTTCTACCTTCCACACACACGGATACCCCTTTCACACCAAAGCAACGACTCGGGTAAAACCCGTGTTTTCCTTTGGCGTGAAAGGGTCAACCCGGGTTATCCGACGCGTGTTCGGACACGGTTCGGCTTCGGTGTGAAAGGAGAAACATGGGTGGCACTACGCAGGACGGTTATATGACTGACCCTTGACATTGTCATGTCCTTAACTTGTGCAGAAACCATGTTCCGAAACTTTTATATAAACGACGGAAACCGTAGGCTATTCCTGTGAACGTATATTAGAACCAAACAACTCTGGAATTCTCTTATCGCAGCTAGATTCACACAAGACGATGACTCAGTTGTCACAGGCTAATGGGCTGTGTAATGACGAATAGCCCACTAAATACCGTTAAATAATGTTACTCATAAAGTTTTTTTTTGTGACAGTTTTTACTTAAAAGCATTTGAAAGATTTGGAGCACATCACTGGGTTATCGATTCAGGAATTAACATACTGGGTTAAGCCAGCGTAACGGCAAACTACACATTGTATCCGCTAGCCAGCTGGCTACCAAACTAGCTGTATTGGCAAGAAAAAAACGGAACGTGTGCAAAAGCAAACTTACGGACGCGGGTCTTGTGCGAATAGCGACGACCCGGGATTTACCCGTGACCGTAGTGTGGCGTGAATGGTTCAAGCGCGGACGAACCCGTGTTCAACATCCTCTGTCATTCCCGGGTTTTTTGTGTGAAAGGGGTATGACGGGAAACGGATAGACCAGCCCCACGCGGAGACTCGGACAGTAAAGGTGGCGGGATTTTCCTGCAAGGTGGAGCAGACTCACCCTCTTCACACTCGGCCCTCTGACACAGCCCCCGCAGGAGCTTGTAGTTTCCCCCGCACTTGGCGCAGATGTGGGCGTCGGTGCACAGCTCGCAGTTGGGCATGCAGGGCTGGCAGGCATACAGGACCCTGTTGGGATAGAACCCCCGGGGGCAATGGAGACGACAGTGCCCCTGGTGGAAGAATCGCTCCGACCCATCTTCACCTGGGGTGGGGCACAAATGAGGTTAATGGTACGATCATAGATATAGAACCATAGATGACATGTGTCATAGTTAATGGCACAATTTTTGAGACCCTACCCAGGTAAGATGGAGGCCAGTAACCATGGTTTTACATCTATGAGCCCATCATCAGCTATCTGACTTCTGAGACCCGATTATGACATCACAGTGGGTTAGAAAGTACATGATACAGATTCCTATTATAGCTGTACCCAGGTAAGATGGCTGCCAAATTGTTCCATTTCAGAATTCCAAATTACTATTACATTACATATGTCGTATCTACAGTTCTATATCTATGGGTACGATACACCTGCACTTCCTGACTGCGACTCCATTTGAGGTCACGGCAGGAATTGGGCTCCGCTGGAAATCTGAATCAATGGCTGCTCTTCATCACTCGCATGGCTACAGGATGTAAGATGACCCTCCCGTTGTACTGTGAGTTTATTCATCGCATACAAAAACAGCACGTACATGCTCATCCTGAATTCAGAAGATTTAACACGATATATTCACGTTGATGACTGATGTTCATCACGTACGTCACACACATCAGTTCATTTTACACCTATTCAGTGTTCACATTGAAATCTTTCTATGGTTTAGAATTTACTTTGAGAGACTGGGGGGGGACACTAAGAATGAATTTCAACAAATTATCTGACAGAAAATATGCTTATGTTTCAACAAATTAGAGAAACAAATTAATGACCACGCAAGTGACGGCCACAGTCACCAGCCCCAAAGAACAAGGTATAGCTTACAGTACTGCAAGTTCAGTCAGTGGTAGGGTATCCCCAGGTCATTAGCAATTAAAAATAAATAAGAGGTTCAGATAACTATGATTGGGCTCCTTTTTAAGCATAACATTTCCACTTCCTTTACAACGTCAGAAGTTGCATCCTCATATTGGCCATAATCTTAGTTTATCAGCCAATAGAGATAAGTTTGTTTTAAGCTATTGTAGGCAGGTACCGATACTAGCCTGATATTATCATGCATGCCCATTCACTACACCAATTAAAGCATTGCCAATGATATGGCTGAGGTACCCGATTCACCTGAACAAGCCTGACTTACTCATTTAACTCATATCAGTTGCGATTCACAAGAAGCACAATGCACGTCGTCCTGAGCGTCTGGCCAGCTTGACACTCTCCCCCTGATCAGCATTACCAGTTTAGTGGTAACCGAGACCCGTAATAAAAATGCTGTATACGACGTGATCAGCATCTGACGATGCGGCACAATTTCAAAATAATTACTCAGAAAACTTGGACAAAGAAGATTCATTAGATTCAAGAGACAACATCAGCAACAAGTAAGGAAGAACAAAAAACAGTCCTGAGATCAGTAGGGAACGGTTTACAGCCTCAGGCCGCGGAAATTTCCTTCATAGCAACTACACCACACAAACCTCATTGACCAGGGGCATACGGTGTATTTGCACATCAAGATTAAATATTCCCACAGTAGACAGAGCCAACAGAGGCCTGGATGTGTTTGTATGCTCACATTCCACTTTATTGTAGAGGGGGGCCTCCTTCACAACTAAACCATCGTTCAACACCCAGATTCCTTCATTTCCTTCCACCACATCAAACAAGGTCGCCATTTTTCTCAAAAGCAAACCGGCTTTAACAAAAGCAATGGTCTAAACCATCTGGTTGCCATTTAACTTATTTTCAGCGTTCATATCACTCGTGCAGCATTTCCACTACAAAGGTTTTGTATTTTCTTGTGTTCATTTCATATTACCTTCATTCAATCGGTAAGGTCAATTTACAATTACAACCTGAGGAACTGGAGAGGTTGGTGACTGTTACGACCTTGGGTCGTGTCGTAAGTGACTGTAAAGGATAAACCCATTGCAGGGTAACTGCATCATTTTGAGCACTTCAAACTCCCTCAAAGGCCTTAAGTCAGAAAGTACCACCAGTTGAAGAATTGTACCGATAATCAAATGGTGGCCTGCTAAGATTCCACAAGGTACACAGGTGTTGCGCCGTGTTGCGCCGGTGAACACGGCACACACTCTTAAGTTTAAATAAATATCCAACTGTGCAGCCTATATTGAATGTTATATAGCCTAAATAGGTTACCCTGGTTAAGGTGGGGCAAAGAAATTAAAAATACTGGAGAGATTCAGGGTTAAGTAAAAACAATGTTTAAACACATTCCAGTGAACGCTACATGAAGTGAAATGTGATATCTTTGCCTACAATCACAACTCTGAATATATTTATGAACCAAGTACCTCAAGGTTGTGGAAAATGCAGATCTAATAGATGGCTACACAGCTTAGCACCAATGAGCAATGGGTGTCAGTAATTATAATATATATTTTATTTATTTTAATCTGATAACGCCATTCTACAACTAGCACCATGCTACATTCAAGTATTGCTACATTAAAGTCTGTATTAAATTACATTTATCATTTTAATTTAATCTATGCTCACATTAACGTGGTTCATACATTCAGTTAGCCTACATTGAACATTATCATGGACATGGACCATACAAATAAGGCCATACCAGAAAAGAAGAACTTCCACCTCTCCCTACTTTGTCACGGTAAACGGATTGCAGCTAGTGTATTGTATTCACTCTTGTAGGCTACAGGACGAATTGGAGATTTATGTTTTTCAGCATATCCATTACAAAATGTATCAGAAACGCAGCATTAGCAAATTAACCGACTTGCCAAAGGTTCGTAAATGTTCAACATAAAGTATTTCAGTTTAACATTTCTTTTCGGCTACATATTACATATTCTTGTAATTTTAGTATTGGGATTTCTCTCAAATTGCTATCAATCAATGGTAATGTTATTTGGTGGCTTCAAAATGATTGGCGTGGGCACTCAGTTTAATAGCCCCTCTTCAATTTTCTTCGCCTTCAGCTATCCGATATACATCACCATCGCGCTCAAAACAACCACTTGTTTGAAGTCGGATTGTCCGTCATTTGGATAAATGGTGGCGTCTTGTCTCTTTGATTGTAGCTGTAGGCACAACAGAATATGGACTGGCTCTTCCTGCCACATGAACCTAACGGGTAAGCGGCCTTTGAACAAACACATAGTGGTGTTGCGATACAATAGGCCTACCACTTAGGTGAATGAGATAAGAACGGCAAATACGTAGGAGGCCAAATAATGTTTGGAGCCCTACATACCATTCCTCACCAAATCATGCTCAGGTTAAGTTTAAGCAATAATCTAATCGAATTGGAGGTCAGAAGAATGCTTTGCTGTATACAGTTATTCAACAAACGACCCACATATTACTCGCATGTTCATCTTAAGTATTGTAAGCTGTAACGTTACCTACCTACTCCGCAGGTTGTACAGTTGAAGAGCTCGTGACCGACACATTCGGTGCAGGAGGGATGACATCCAACACACTGGCTTTTCAATACGAATTGACCGCTGGGGCAAGACAACGAGGAAGGTTTGTTTCGTACAAATCCCATATAAAACATTAAAAGTAATGCCGAGAGAACTTTGGATGTCATCTTCATTTCCACTCTTTTTCAGAGAGTTATTCTCAACAAAGGGCGAGAACATGGACGCGCAGCACGCAGCAGGTGAACGCAATCACAATTGAGACCGCGGCGTTTGCGCAGGCAATCAGAGCGCAAACTCGTCCGACAAGTTTTATTTGTAGGGGATTGGACAACTGGAACAATTGAGGTTCGTCAGTGTAGCAGTGACTGCGATACTCTGGATAAGAGCGTCTGCCAAATTATTGTAATATATAATGTCATTCATTATGTCCACGCGTCATTGTTTATTGTCGCCGGCTGTAGAAAGTATACAAAACCTGGTTTCGTTACAAAAATAAAAGAAACGTGATAATAAAAATAAAAGATAAGATACGAAGAATGTAGGTTTGTTTTATATTTGATTCTTCTGCACAAAACACTCTGTTTTAGCATGCAATTAAACCCTGCTCTTCAAGAGTCAAGTAAACTTTTTCAACTCGATAGTAATAGGCTACAACTTGTTTTTAATTGCATGTTGATCTTTCAGACCAAGATGGTTAATTAACAAGACATGTCTCATCTTTCAATCTTGTGACGGGACCGGACGGGGGTTATGTTTAGGTACCATAATTCAAGTTTTTGAAGGAATGAGGTTCAGTAGGCTATATACCTCAGGTGCACAGAAATCAAGACATATTTCTGGTCCTCCTATATTTCATTTTAACAAGTAATAAAAAAAATACTGATTAAATACTGGTTAAACGTTAAAAACGTATTGTGTGTTCCAACTCTCCAGCATTGTACATGTTAAACGTAAGCTAGAACTTCTGACATGGGGACAGTATGGCTTTTGATGCCTGCAACAGCCCTTGGATGCTAATAGCCCTGCTATGCATAATAAACACATGTCCCTCGTCCTTGCAGATGGATGGAGCTTTGAATAATGAGTATTAAATTGTAATTGGAGTACCAACTGTCAGATATTATTTGTTGGAGCAAAGGGACAATTTTCCTGTTTTCCCAGACAAGTCTGTGCTACTTCATGAATACGCCTGCCTTGGCCCTTCTCATTCATCTATTCCCCATATCCAGAGCTATCTGGGTATTGCAAATAAGCATTACTTTACTTTGCATTTGAAGTCAGTTTTGTGTTTCACCTCGATGTCCACCATCTACATGGTAGAGCAGTGTTGGCTGCTCAAAACAAGGTGCAAATCAAAAAGGAGGAGGTGAATCCAGTTTGTATTCATAATCATGGGTTTCTGTCTGTATATTAAAGCACATATCAAAAGATTATCTATATGGCATGCAGTTTGAGTCTGTTTGCCAAATCCTGAGGATAGCAGGAATACTTCCCTTTTGGTTTATGCCACTTTATGCTGTAATATAAATTGGATTGAATTTGGGGTTTATTGCTATTTGGATGGACAACCTCTATAGAAAAAGTTTTGGCAGGCCAGTAGAGGGCAGACTTCCCTCTGGACCAAGTTAAATAGCTCCCAAGTGAAGTTTTAAGATGTTTTAGCATTTTAACTGTATGGTGTGCATTTGTGCATTTTATGAACCTTGCTTGTTTGGGGAGCCATACATTAGAATGTTTCAACGGACTGATTCCACTGGACTGAATAGTTTAAGTTGTCTGAACTCATTATTTTGTAAAAACACCAGTCTTCAAAAACTTATTTTATCTACAAATGAAGGGAGATCTGACTAGAGATATATTTTCTGCTGACAACAGCCTGCCAGTCTGCAGAGTTCCGACCCTGACCAGGAATAAGCGGGTTAAATAATGGATAGATGGATGATACTTCACTGAATAGAAATTATGTTTTATTTTGCTGGGTATTAAATATGCACCATACATACTTCCCTAACACACAACACAGATTACTTTAAATCATTATACAGTTTCTCAGAAAGCAAAGCGTTGTATTAGACGCCCGCGCGACAACTTAGCAAGCGCCACTGAAAACCTACGGCGCGGCCTTTTACTTTCCCTTTCCAGGAAGGAACCAAGCGCCATCCGCTGGCGTGCCACCGACGTGCACTGCTGCAGCCTACAGTGCAATGCATCCCTGCGCCATTTTAACAGTACCGCTTCCTTCTCAAAAGAGACCCACCTCTTGAATTTTACTGACGCAAAACCAGACGAACTGAGGACGGCGCTGGTTTTCAGAACCGAGACGCCAGGTGTGGAGATCGCCAATGGCATAGCAAAGGAGGGTGGATGCTGTCGGTCCTTGACGTCATGGTGTGGAAGCGATAGGGGGAGGAGTGACTTTGTGATTCTGCTGCAGCGGAGAATGACATGAGGATGAGAGAGATAGCGACAGGCGGACGGGGAGGCTTGTTTATTATAGGGACGAAATAAAGCATTTTGAAAGGGACGAGGAAATTTCAAAACAACGATGGGGAGTAACGACTGAATACACGACGGTAAGCGGATGTTTTCGTCTATCTAAACGTGTGTAATACTGTAGATATTAAATATTGTCAGCTTTTTAAATCACTGCAGACCTGGGGCAGGTGCACCTGGTCTTATAGATGTAGTAGGCGTACGTGCCCGTGTATACTTGCATCTTGCAGGTGAGATATTTGCCTTTGATAAAGTATGTAAACATAGATAGGCAGGACAAAAATACATTAAATATTTGGCGGCGACGCAATTTTGAGAATGCGAAGGTGCCTAGATGTAGACAGATAGCAATCTAAGCAGTACATTCCAAGGGTTGGTATTGAAATACATTATTTTTTTGTATAGACACTAAACAACAGCATGTAGACTATTACAATGTATATGGCTACACTGCCTGATGCCATTTCAAAGGTACATTTCCATTTTCTTTTCATTTGCAGCTTGTAGACGCAAAAGACGTGATTAAGGTGTATTGTTATTGTTCTGGCGTGGCGTAAAGCGCCTTGTTGTACAACATGACACTTGGTGTTGGGATGAACATGTATACACTACTCTCGCTAAATGTGTTCTCTCAAAAAGAAAACCTCCAATACGTGTCTGCTTTGGTTTCCTATGTGTCAGACACCTGAAATTATGGCGTTACCGCGACTTGTTTAAATTATTATTAGCTACTATTATAACAATAAACACTTTTCAGTCGATCTGCTCCGCCGGCCAGCATATGACTCCGTGCACTCGCGCTTTGTTTCGTTTTCCGTCTGTGATAACGTGGCCTGCCGTGCGGTGAATTCATGAGACGTGCGGGACAGGGATTTAGTACGGTGACATAAGCTTTATTTAAGAAATGCTGGAAATAGGCGCTAAAATAAATTGAACTTTACTTGAAGTGTTATTGGTATTAAGGAAGCATTTCTTAATCGTTTCTGTTGTTATTGAAGTGCGTGCCATTGCAGTCAGACCTGGAAACAAGCTTGTCACATGATGTCAAAGTTGAGAACCCCCCCATAAAAGGAGTACCAGTTTGAATATCAAATCCAAGCGCCTATATGAAACTCGTTTTGTAGTTTTATTTTTGTATTTTGGTCAATATTTCGTATTTTATGTTGATGATATAACAAGTAGTGTTGTTTTATATACCGTTTGTTCCTAAGGATTGCTTTTGTGCAATTTTATATTGTCGAATTTATTTTCCAGTGCTAGAATCTATGTAATTGAGTCCCATTGACCTTTCATTAGTTCCCTCTATACAATAGTTGTTAATATGTAGTATCTCAATATAATTTATTTATTTATTGTATATCAATATCCATCTTTTATATGCATGTTAGAGTGAATCAAAACCATTTATTTCAGCTGGTGAAATTCCTACGAGAAAAAATTAAGAATCATAAATGTTGGGGGCAATTTACAGAAACTATTATTATGTTCAGTAACCCTGAGAAGCAAGGTAACCAGTAGGCGGAGTTATCATGTATTGTCTGACTCAGGAATTTAGACCAATCAATGTGTGCGGGCAGAGGGATCAAAGCCATTTGGCTTGACTCTCATCAGTCATTGATTGACAGCGCATGGCAGTTCCAGCCACTGAGCTTTTTATGAGGCTTTATACGGCAGTTAGTGGTGTCTTCGGCCTATCTGGTGTGCTCCTTTAATCTCACAGGTTTGTGAATGCAGGGAGGAAAATGGTGTCACGGATTCCAGCCCATTTGTACCCTAGAGAAAGTTTCCTTACCTGAATTACCCCAGTACGACAGATACAGCTGCTTGGTTCCTTACCTGAATTACCCCAGTACGACAGATACAGCTGCTTGGTTCCTTACCTGAATTACCCCAGTACGACAGATACAGCTGCTTGGTTCCTTACCTGAATTACTCCAGTCCGACAGATACAGCTGCTTGGTTCCTTACCTGAATTACTCCAGTCCGACAGATACAGCTGCTTGGTTCCTTACCTGAATTACTCCAGTCCGACAGATACAGCTGCTTGGTTCCTTACCTGAATTACTCCAGTCTGACAGATACAGCTGCATGGTTCCTTACCTGAATTACTCCAGTCTAACAGATACCGCTGCTTGGTTCCTTACCTGAATTACTCCAGTCTAACAGATACCGCTGCTTGGTTCCTTACCCAAATTACTCCAGTATGACAGATACAGCTGCTTGGTTCCTTACCTGAATTACCCCAGTCCGACAGATACAGCTGCTTGGTTCCTTACCTGAATTACCCCAGTCCGACAGATACAGCTGCTTGGTTCCTTACCTGAATTACCCCAGTCCGACAGATACAGCTGCTTGGTTCCTTACCTGAATTACCCCAGTCCGACAGATACAGCTGCTTGCTTCCTTACCTGAATTACCCCAGTCCGACAGATACAGCTGCTTGGTTACTGCTGGGACCGTATGTACTCTGTAAGAGTTGATTTAAAACTGAAAATTTTACTGTGCAGCATGTCATACCAGATTGTAGGATGCGTCAGTACACTGGAAGCGCTTATTTGATTTCTCTTTCGTAATAATCATTTGAGCTCATGGTCTGCCCCATCACATAGATTCATCTGTTGTATATTGTGATGTTGTGCAACAGGATGAGAGAGCGTGCTCTAAAGCCAGTCGATGCTTTAATATCTTTCCTCCGCAGTAATATCTCCTGCTCATGCCCGCTGTTGTCTTGGATTACTCAATACAGTAAATCTGACTCCTATTCGAGAACCGCCCTGAGTTATTCCAATCATCCATGGCCTAGTTCTAATACAAAAGGATATACTGGATTAAATATCATAGGTTGCAAACATGTCGTATAGCAACACCAGATAATTGTATAGCTTTAGCAGTTTTTTAATGCTTCATGAAGGAAAGATAAGAGTCTCTAATTACGTCCAATAACATAAATTGCAATACAGTATTTCAATTGACTCAGGTGTAATATTACTTAAGTATGTGATTAGTAAAGTAAAAAGTGTCAAATTGTGTTTACATAAAGGCTGCCTTGCGCCCAAAAGAACCAACGAGAATGTGCTTCAGTAGTGTCTAATTGCTCAGAGGTCTGTCACTCTCTCTCTCTCTCTCTCTCTCTCTCTCTCTCTCTCTCTTTCTTTCTTTCTTTCTTTCTTCCTTCCTGCCAAGTTAAATCCCCAGCAGAACAGCCGTAATAGAGCGTTTCTCCAGGCACGAGAGACATGTGAGGCGTACATTGTGTAGCACATCTCCCGGTCCTCCTGTGTGAGAGAGAAAAAAGGCCTCTCAGTTAGACCCCGTTAAGCCCTCAGGTCCCACACACCACAACAGCAGTGTAGCCTAGTGGCAGGAGAACCAGAACAACTAGCAGTTCAGGTTAGACACCCCTGATGGGCCCTGCTGGTGGGAGCCAGAGAGTTATAGCTGCTTTTTATAAAAAAAATAACTGAAACCTTTAGGTCTAGGTCATCTTTGGCTAAATCATGTTGTGGCGATTAAACGGTCATACTTTCCGGTTGCTGAAAGATCTAGTTGTGCTTTATATGTTCACCGTTGTGTTCGACATCTCATGTGAGTGTTGTCAGATGTGTATGTTTATTTGTTTCCAGGTGTTTTCAGTAATGCTTTTATGGGCTATCCTCTGGACGCATATATACATGCTATCTTTTCAGCAATGTATATTTTAACCCAAAAATAAAATCCAATGCATCCTATCCAACCTGAATTTTTTTCTGTTGATGTCAGCTGTAACATTAGATGGTATGTACATTATTGCAACCTGTAACTTAGTAAGATGTATAGTTGTATAGTTTTCACAGGTAATTTTGTGGCAAAAAAAAACCTGGTCGGTATCAGTTGCAGCGCAGTAATGTGCGGTTTCAACAGTGGAAATAATGACCCTGCTTTTGAGCAGCCTGGGAGCTAACTGGTCTGCCCTGCACGGACATACTCTTGTCCCTTGATTATTGAAAGTAAAAAAAAGTGAATGTATGCATGAACAATTGTGGTGTCCAGATATTCACGTGCAGTGTCAGCTTACCTCTGCACTAGTGATTAATGAATAAGTTACAGCTATGCATATTATGCTAAGAAAGTTAGAATCTGTACGCAGGTGTCGTAGATCTTACTCATATATTGTGTTATAATTGGTGTCTTGAACATGTTTCGCCTGCATACATAATTTAAAAGTGGCCTCCAAAAAGACGTAATTGAAGAACCTTGTTGTTAGAGAGAGTATGGAGGATTAATTAGTACATTAAGGGCCTGATTTACTAAGACCTTTAGCATGTGCGAAACATTTTTAGCACATGCAAAACCAATAACATGACCAGTGATTCGTCGTGGTATTTGAACTGCACCAATCATTGCTTGTGTTTTCATTTTTGCGTGCGCTAAAAGGTTTTGCATATGCTAAAGGTCTTCATGTAAATCAGGCCCTAAAACTCCTATTGGAAAGCAGTCTATCTAACCTTAACTCTCAGTGAACGAAGAAGCTGATGTCTGAATGGCATATTGAAGTAGCATATTATCTATTTCTGACCCACGGAACATGGATTCCACACAAAAGGTGGCCGCTATCGGTTCCAGTCACAGACTGGACAGTCTCCACCTGCATTGCAATAACCAGGTGTACAGTAGTGGAGGTAACACTAAGCCACTTAAACGCAAACCACAACCTCTTAGATAAACCCAGTCAAGCCCAAAGTGATTTAAAAGACAAAATGTTTAATAACACAGACAGGTACGGTAGAAACTAATTTAGCTATTTTCAAAACATGTAACAGATTGACAATATTTACAGTTCGGCTACACGGGCTGCATGCTCTCACCAGGCAGAAAGTGTCCAAAATCAGACCCACGTCCAGATGACAAAAGGGTCTTCTTCTTCTGGTCTAGCGGGATGGTTGCTGTGGTGGTATATCCGGCTGCTCCGCGACGGTCCTAGGCGTCCCCAGCTACGGGCATCTTTCTAAATCCTGCGACAAGGCATCCCCGTCTCCACGCATCTCCTGGGACCGTGACGTCAGTAGCCTAACCAAAACGAAACGCAAAGCAGGGGAAACAGAAAGCAGAGGAACGTAACACCTGGTATTTCATGGAGTTCATGATGCCATGTACCCTAACAAGGTTCCCAGGGTCTTTAGAGGAAAAACAGCCCCACAACATCACGGAACCTCCACCATACTTAACAGTGGGGATCAGGTTATTTTCGGTAAAGCCATCCTTCTTTTTATGCCAAACCCACTTTGAGTGTTGATTGCCGAAAAGCTCAGTTTTCGTTTCATCTGACCATAGAACACGGTTCCAGTCAAAGTTCCAGTAGCATTTAACAAACTCCATGTGCTTATGTTTGTGGTAAAATGACAGGAAAGGCTTTTTTCTGGCATGCCTTCCAAATAATTTGTTGGCATGGAGGTGACGTCTAATGGTCGTTTTGGAGACTTGATACTTTCCTCTGTAATTCTCCAACAGTGATGCTTGGGAATTTGTTTTGCCTTTCTTACCATCCTCCTCACTGTGCGTGGGGGGAAAATAAACTTGGGTCCTCTTCCAGGCAAGTTTGTAACAGTTCCAGTTGCTTTGAACTTTTTAAGTATTGCCCTAACGTTAGATATGGGCATTTTCAGGTGAGTAGCTATTTTTTTATAGCCATTCCCTGACTTATGAAGCTTAACACACTTTTCCCTCATTTGATTTGTGTGTTTTCTTATCTTTCCCATGTTGATGAATAAGGGAATATGGCCTCTGTGTCACCTCATATTTATACCCCAGTGAAACAGGAAGTCATGGATTACTGCTTGAAAATTTCTAAACACTCTGATCAACTTTAAAAAGTAAAATATAAATGTAAAAAATGCTTCATTTACATTTTGTTCATAAGAATTTCTGAATTATGTCTTGATGAGGGATTTTTTTTTCTCATAATAAATTTACTTAAATTACAGGTTGGATTTTTCTCATTTTTTCAGTGTGAGATTAAGCTAATTCACCAAAAGGTGCATTTTTTATAACCCTCTTTACTAATCTTTACGAGGGGCGCCAATAATTGTGGAGGGCACTGTAGATCTGCTGCAACATACTCATATGCTGCACAGTAATGTATGTAAATTGTTCCTGAATGCAATTACAGATCTGGTTGTGATTGTATGCTATGGGTGGTTTCCAATGTTCAGTCTTAAAAGCAACCTGCTCCTTAATCGCTCTGTGTCCCTATATTCCTATTTAAATAGACAGATGAAAATCTAATATTAGTATGACCCATTTTGATGGGTTAGACTAATATTAACCCATTTTAGTGGGTTATTGGAAACAGCAGATAGTGTAATGTAGTGGTTTTTTTGTAACTAATTCTTGTGGCGCTGATATTAATGATAAATTGCTGAGTTTGTAAACTCCTTTCCTTGGGTCATTAGCCTGGTGTAGTTCACTTTAGTTTTTTTTTTTTTTTTTAATCACTGAAGTGCACGTTTAAGTAAGTAAGTAAAGTTTATTTATATAGCACCCTTCTCAACACGAATGTACAGAGTGCTTCACAGAGCGTTCCAAAGCAAATACAGGATATAATCAAACAAGCGATAAACAGGAGCGGAAACGGGAGAAGACGACTAGCAGCCAAAACATAGGCGCGGCCATCTTGCCGTTTCGTACAAACTATGCAAACTGCATAGTTACAGCAGGGTGGGGTGGGGTGGGGGTGCAAGAAAGAGGAAAAAGGAAAAAAGAAAGGGGGGGGCTGGGGGAGGCATGTGATGTCAGCAACCGGTTCTGTTCACCTTTCAGTTGGACAGCTGAGCTACACAGTCATTAGGCTTGTTTGAGATGAGCTAGGCCTGCGCAGTTTTGACCACCGCCTTGCCAAGCGCATTGCATGATGGTTAGAACGTTGTCCGACTTGCTCTGGAAATCCAACTGCGCGAGCCGCGGAGATCTCACGGGAGCGAGGCGCTCGCAGTTTTCAGGGCTAGGCGACGCAGTTGCTCTCCACCGACTGCACAACTTCATGCATGATGGGAAACGACTTGCTCTGGTTTGAGCAAAGGGCCTATTGGCTCAGAAAAGCTGTCACCACCCACAAGGAAGTTATGAGACTTCTATCTTACCCATCATCATTCCAAGATAAACTTCATAAACAGTCAGACACCAAATGATGTTTATCAGAGTACTGACATTCACAATTTAATGCTTTACACATTCCTCATAAATGCTGTCTGAACGCGAACGTGATATCTGCCATTGCGCCACAGCAGGCTAGTCAACCAAGAAGTGTCAGAATTTTGGACTCATCCCCTGACTGCAATTGGCTACTCTCGCCTTTTTTCGAGGCGAGCCGAAAGTAATCTCAAACAAGCCTAATGCGCCAGAGGGCTACACTGCACAGACAGCACAGGCAGACTGCATATTCTGATTGGCCAGAAGGGTCACTTTTGCACAGCTGGATGGGGACAACCCTCCTGATTAAAACCCCTCCTTTTTGAGCAGCATCACAGCGTATCATGTGACCCCCTGTGTGGCTGCTGGCACCGCCACACAGTATTTATTTTTTTATCCTTTATCTTAATAATATACAATTAAATTATATTGTATTGTGGTTTAAACAGCAATAATCTAAAATAAAAAGACGTAACAAATCAAATACTGCATTTTTTATAACCAAATCCTAAAAGTGTGTATTAAAATGTCATCCAAATAAACCAGGATTTTCAAAACGGTTCCTTACGGATTCTGTCATCCTTGTCAATCCTCTCAGCCCATATTTAGAGAGGGACAAAGCATGTTTGTTGACGTTTTAAAATGATGTAATGCTTTGTAATCTTTGATGCTGTCCATGTGCCAGCTTTGGCATGGCGTCAGTCGAAGGCTGAAGAACATTCGGCACAATCACAATCAATGGATTACTGACCGCAAATTAACCCTGCGCACACATAACACAACATACGAGTAAACATTCCCGTCAAGAAAAATGAAAACTAATACTTTTAAACGAATACTTAACCGCAGGTTGGCCTTATTGTCTTAACTCCCTGCTCTATCCCTCTTTAAAATGATTTTGGTGTGGGCGGGTTTTATCTGGAGTCGGAGTTCACGGGCGAGAGGCGGCGAAGCGGTGACACGAGGGCGCCAGGGACAGGCCCTGGCTTCCAATTTGTTGAAACCTTGAATTGTTTCACTGTTGGCCTTTTCAAAACGCATACCCGCTGGACGAATACCCGCCTTTCTCAACCCACCGGAGCGCTTCATTGGCCCAGGTTCAGCGACGAAACTCAAATCTCGCTTTGTCGGGGCGCGGTATTCTGATCGGGACCTTCGTAAGACCTGTTGAGAGGGGAGAGTATTAGAAAATATCACGGATGATGGACCTACGGTGAATCGTTTTTTGTACTGCTCCTTAAAGAAACACGTTCACCAGAGGCATGTTTTTATAGCCATCTTCTGGGTGGGGTGAAGCTGTTTTTACAGACCACTTTGCAGTGCGTGATTTATCAGTATAATCCAAAGCAGCACAAAACTTGGTTTAGCCCTTTACCCATCATGCGACGCTCATAATATATTTGTACAGTCAAGTATATTGACACAGACGGCAATTAAGCTGTCCGCCGCAGGTTGTATAGGGCTTTGCTGAACCTTCAGAATACAGGGATGCCTTGTGAATGGCTTTCTATTATAAAGGGGAATGCATATGCATTCTACTGATTATGGATATGGCGATGGCTACTCTCAAATGATTGCCCGAAAATAATTTTAGGCGACATGTTGATGCAGTGAGCAGAATACATCACCTCCGGTTAAGTTTAGCGTGAACATGATTTTAAAGGTATTTTCAGCAGCGATTTTCCAGGTTATTGTAGTCATGGATAAATGGAGCAGATGTCACATTTTTAGGATTACGTTTTGTAACGTAGAAGTCTTCATCTTTTGGGTGAAAACGAAAAGTCAGGGCCTGACTGAAATATACTGTACATGAACAGGTGAGATTCTCATGTTCAAGATGTGGCCGAAGCTGCTTTGGACGATATCTTTCCTCCACGTTTCCTCCTGCCTTACGCATCTCAGGGAAAACATAAACGCAAACATAGCTCCACAAAAACCGACGACTGCTTTCAGGCTGAATCAAAACAGGAGAGTCACTGGATGCAGGTGGAAACAGGATATTAATGCTTATCGGCATTCTTCAAAGAAAAAACGAGATCCCTATCAGCTGTGAAAGGGCTATTGTACGGGGCTGATATTTTAATTCTGCCCCTGGAGGGCATTGTCTTCAGACGACGTCCTAAATCCAGAGAACCGTCGGGGGTTACAGTCAAATTAAAGTCACCGTTTTTCATATTAGAGCAGGAACCGTAAGGTATTAAACCATGTAGTACATTGGCAGCTTTCCCCGCCTGTAAATGTTGTATAAATTAACCAATGACGTGTCTGTTATTCCACACTGCTCTGAGCGCGATACGTGCTACAACAAAACACGAACGCAAACCCTCGATACACACACGAGAGAGGTCATTTCAAGGTTTTTTGTTGCAGATTTTATTCAAATAATCAGCCTTTGTGTGTGTGTCTGTCTGTGTGTGTGTGTGTGTGTGTGTACAGAAATTAGTTTGCCTGATTTAATTTGCGCGAATCAACTTGAATGCAATAACGTGTGGAAGGAAGGAAGCCCGTCACAGTGAAAGGCACCTTTATGGTCAACTCCCCCCCCCCCAAAAGCTCTGTGCCTGAGATGAGGTGGGACGTGTGGAGTGGCTGAGGCCAATCACAGCTCAGTGCACGCCGAGGGCCGCGCCCGGGCTCCTCTCTAATCCCCACAGGTGGAGGAGCAAAGTCAAGAACTCTGTCCGCAGCCACGGTGCGCTTAATGAGGTCAGACAGACTGCAAAGAGAGGCTTCGGTCACACGCGAAGGACGGCTGAATGAGAAAGACAGAGAGAGAGAGCGATAGGAGAGACGGAGGAAGGGAAGATAGAGGGGAGAGAGAGAGAGAGACAAAGGAAATAGTGAAAGCGGAGGAGAGAAATGCAGGGAGAGGAATATATACTGTACAGGAGGGAAGGAAGAGAAAGGAGACAAGCAAGACAAAGAGATAGAAAGAGAGAGAGAGGCAGGAGAGGGAGAGAGTCCAGACAATATAATGTATAACCCCCCCCTCACACACACACATTGACTTCAATCAGAAATATCAGAGCAGAATTGAAAATAGTGGAGAGTAATATGTAATACTGAGTCTGGCCATTTATAATTTTACATTATCGACACTCGAAAAATAAAAGGCATCTTTTTTGGACAGTAGTGTTTTCTCTGGTATGTTACGAAAGCAAAGCTGTGCTGTAGAGGCAATACTGACACATTAGAAGATACCTAAAGAATCGCAATATAAAATACAGAGTTAACAATGGGCTCGAGTGGTGATTCCACACAAATGCACAGTAAGCCTTCTCTCTCAGGACCTGGCACTGTAGACCTTGGGGGTCACTAAGCTGAGCTGGAATTTCAACATCCATGCATCGGATTTCACCAAGAATCATGCCAAACCCATCGCAGTTAAAAGTGCTATCCAGTAATGTGTGCACAAGGCGTTACCAGTGGGATTGGCCATTACTCACCAGCACTGGTCCGCAAATGCTTTGTGGGGATTTTTAAAGTTGTCTTAAAATATAGCAGTGGTTGAACACCCTCAATTTAGCCGCAAAGGAATGCAGTCTGTTTGGTCTTTTGAGGTTTAGCATGTGCACAGTTTGTGTGTGTGTATGTGCACATGTGTGCTGTGTTGATGCCTCCATTTGTTTGTGTGTGTGTGTGAATACAAATTACATGTGAGGAGTCTTCCCCAGTCAAATCTGGGTTCTCTGTTCATGGTAGACAAACTGCCACAGAGAATCCATGCAGTGACATGGAAATGTTTAATCGCCAGCAAGGGAGGTGCTTGAATGGGAAAGCAGTGTGCGGATGGTATGGGATGTCTCTCAGGGAAAAGGAGGTGCTTGAATGGGGAAGCAGCGAGCGGATGGTATGGGATGTCTCTCAGGGAAAGGGAGGTGCTTGAATGGGGAAGCAGCGGGTGGATGGTATGGGATGTCTCTCAGGAATGGGGAAGCAGCAAGCGGATGATATGGGATGTATCTCAGGGAAAGGGAGGTGCTTGAATGGTGAAGCAGTGAGCGGATGGCATGGGATTTCTCTCAGGAATGGGGAAGCAGCAAGCGGATGGTATGGGATGTCTCTCAGGGAAAAGGAGGTGCTTGAATGGGGAAGCAGTGAGCGGATGGTATGGGATGTCTCTCAGGGAAAAGGAGGTGCTTGAATGGGGAAGCAGTGAGCGGATGGTATGGGATGTCTCTCAGGAATGGGGAAGCAGTGAGCGGATGGTATGGGATGTCTCTCAGGGAAAGGGAGGTGCTTGAATGGTGAAGCAGCGAGCAGTGGCGCTGCAGTGAGATGTGGACTGGAGCCCACACAGGTCTCTGGTGCAGAAAAATACCTGTCCGTTTCCTCGGTAATGAGTCCTTTTTCCTCATGCAGCTTATATACCGCTTAATGAGTTTATCTGTTGTGATTTACATTAAGGAGAATTGGCTGTCACAGGCACATTTAAAAAAATCTGGCATTACGGTGACCCTCATGCTGTTCTTAACAACAGCAAGCAAATCGAGGAGGAGAAAGAGTAGTAGTAGGCCTAGTAGTGTGCGTGGCAGTAATAGTAGTAGGCCTAGTAGTATTAGTGGTAGTAGTGGTGGTAGGCCTGGTAGTATTAGTGGCAGTAGTGGCAGTGCGGTATAATGGTTAAGGAACTGGGTTTGTAACCGAAAGGTTGCAGGTTCGATTCCCAGGTCGGACACTGCCGTTGTACCCTTGAGCAAGGTACTTCACCTGCATTGCTTCAGTATATATCCAGCTGTATCAATGGATGCTATGTATAAATGCAAAAGAAATGATGTGTAAGTCGCTCTGGATAAGAGCGTCTGCTAAATGCCTATAATGTAATGTAATGTAATGTAGTAGGCCTGGTAGTATTAGTGGTGGTAGTAGTAGTTAGCCTAGTGGTATTAGTTGCAGTAGTAGTAGTAGGCCTAGTATTATTAGTGGCAGTTGTAGTAGGCCTAGTAGTATTAGTTGCAGTAGTGGTAGTAGGCCTAGTTGCAGTAGTAGTAGGCCTAGTAGTATTAGTGGCAGTCGTAGTAGTTGGCCTAGTAGTATTAGTGGCAGTAGTAGTAGGCCTGGTAGTATTAGTTACAGTAGTAGTAGTAGTAGGCCTAGTAGTATTAGTTACAGGAGTAGTAGTAGGCCTAGTAGTATTAGTGGCAGTCGTAGTAGTTGGCCTAGTAGTATTAGTTACAGTAGTAGTAGGCGGCCTAGTAGTATTAGTGGCAGTAGTAGTAGGCCTGGTAGTATTAGTTACAGTAGTAGTAGTAGTAGGCCTAGTAGTATTAGTTACAGGAGTAGTAGTAGGCCTAGTAGTATTAGTTACAGTAGTAGTAGTAGGCCTAGTAGTATTAGTTGCAGTAGTGGTAGTAGTCCTGGTAGTATTAGTTGCAGTAGTGGTCGTAGGCCTGGTAGTATTAGTTGCAGTAGTGGTAGTAGTAATAATACAAATTACTTGCTGCAGCTGATATACTTATCCAGAGCAACCCTTTTGCATTTTCATTACTACACATTTATACTAATGGACATGTGCTGACATGCTAATGCATTTCAATTCTCGAGGCTGCAAAAGCAGTGTGGTGCCTACTTTAAGGATTTGATCCCTGTCCTGTTCCGTAGAAAATGGGAGGGGGGGGGGGGGTATGAGAACCCGCTGTTCATGGCGGATGTACAGGATGAGTCATTCAGAGTACAGTGATTAATACATCTTGCCAGGTGGAGGCCTTCCCAAATCACAGACCGTCAGCGATAACAGAAACAACGGTCTCAATTCCTCGCCGAAGGGTCCAGTATCAGTCGTTGTATTTGCATGCAAACAGTCACAGAAGCATAGGTTTCGCTTCCTATGTGTTATAGGAATATAATACGCATATTTCTCAAAGCATAAGATAATTTCACCTAGTTCATATTAATAATTCTGATTACAATCATCTTCAGTCATGAAAAACGATCACAAAAAAATTAGGAGATCAATGAAAATTGTGACAATAATAAATTGCATTGTGGGTAAAGCCTACAATGTGGCTTCCTGGGTCTGAGATGGATCCCTTACTCTCTCTGTTTAGTGCTGTGCTCAGTGCTGTAGAGCTCGATTTGGATAATGGGTTCTGCTGTCCATGAGCTTTATTTTTGTCCCAGGACTGCCTTCATTTCACAGAAATAGAAACTCCATCCAAAGTCCTCAATGTCAGTCCACTGTTGGTAACGTGTAAAATAGGGAACGTAGTGGTATCACTGAGGCCTTTGTATGAAAATCCCCTCTTCAGATCACTTCACGAGGCTATGGCTACATAAAACACTCCCCACGCTCTCTTATGGGAAACTGGCATTTCTCTAGCGGTGAATAATGGAACCTTAAGCCCTTGGCGTTCCGTTTGAGGTACATTCTCTCTCAGGCACGCAGAGCCGTCCGTGTCCGCTGTAATGGAATACCGCTGGTAACACTGAACCTGCCGTCTCTCTACAGCCGCCATTGTCCTGACTCGACTGAACCGCCTGCATCCGAAGCCGTAAATGTCTTAACTTCCGTTGAAGTTTAGGAGTTTTCCCTCAGATAAAACTGGAGCAAACACCCGCTTGCTTATTACTGACCTAATTTGATTCCTTTTTTTTAGGCAGTTGGTTTAATAAGGTCCTTTTGTTTTAAGCTCCACTTCTCTCACAATTTATGTTTCAAATTTTACCTTGAGTGTAGTATAATAACTAATTCAGGTCAGAAACCATCAATTATGCTGAGGACTCGTTCAAGTGTACATCTGAAAGGACAGTGGAATGATGATTTCATCGTGTTGGGATCAGGTTTTCATCGTGTTGGGTATTTGTGTCAAACAAACAGTGGTTCACAGCAGAGGGGAATGGATAAATCTACTTCGCTTCCAAAAATGGTTCTCCATTTCAATCCCAGGTTCCAATTATTTGAATCCCGGTTTACAATTATTGGGCAAGAAATGTCACCCAGGTTTTGCTCTCTTTTTCCCCCCACAGACAACAGTTATGGAGCTGGATCCAGTAACCTTTATATTGTATGTATGGGTTAAGCTAATGCTCCATGTCAAACTATTCAGTAGTCCAGATGATATACACTACCATTCAAAAGTTTGGGGTCACATTTTTGAAAGAAATTCTTTTTGTATTCACCAAGCTAGCATTAAATTGATTAAAAAAATACAGTCAAGACATTGATAATGTTACAAACTACTATTTCCATTTCATTCTATTTCTACTTTCGCAATTGTAGCCATTTTTATACATTGTCCCCCCCCCAGATATTTTTGGTAATTAACATACATTTAAATAAAGTCATCATATTTCATATTTGGTTGCATATCCTTTGCATGCCATGACTTCCTGATGACCCAACAATATCAAAAGACTCTTGATATCTTATTTTCAGTTACTCTTAAAAGTGAGAATATAACCTCTGTGCATTTCAATATATCTCTATGGGAATTGGGGGGTGGGACTAGATTAAGCTGTAAATTACACAGGGATAGTATGGAACACATGGTTGGCTAAAAGTCATCAAGGGTGGGTCAGAGGTATCAAACGAGCCTCAAACCATCCCTCTGCTGCCAGATATGCAGTAGATATGGATGGATCACTTTAAGGGTTGTTTCTCCTGACTTATTTTTCCATAGAGTTCAATAAGAAAATTAGTCAGGAGAAACAACCCTTAAAGTGATCCATCCATCCATTTTGACATAGTTGGGTCACAGATAACAGGAAGTCATGGCATGCAAAAGATATGCAACCAAATATGAAATATTTAAAATGTACGTTAATTACCAAAACATGGGAGGGGGTCTATGTGTAAAAATGGCTACAATTGCAAAAGTAGAAATAGAATAAAATAGAAATAGTAGTTTGTAACATTATCAATATCTGATATTTTTTGATCAATTTGATGTTCCTTGGTGAATAAAAGTATAAATTTCTTTCAAAAACAAGAACATTTCTAAGTGACCCCAAACTTTTGAACGGTAGTAGGTAACTGTGCAACTGCTCTGAAATTACAGTCCTGAGCAGGTAGTCTGCATCGTCAGTGAGAACAACCACAATGTACAGAGAGGGAGGTGGACAGTGACAGAAAATACAGAGAAGCACAATGTACAGAGAGGGAGGTGGACAGTGACAGAAGATACAGAGAAGCACAATGTACAGAGAGGGAGGTGGACAGTGACAGAAGATACAGAGAAGCACAATATACAGAGAGGGAGGTGAACAGTGACAGAAGATACAGAGGAGAACAATGTACAGAGAGGGAGGTGGACAGTGACAGAAAATACAGTGAAGCACAATGTACAAAAAGGGAGGTGGACAGTGACAGAAGATACAGAGAAGCACAATGTACAGAGAGGGAGGTGGACAGTGACAGAAGATACAGAGAAGAACAATGTACAGAGAGGGAGGTGGACAGTGACAGAAGGTACAGAGAAGAACAATGTACAGAGAGGGAGGTGGACAGTGACAGAAGATACAGAGAAGCACAATGTACAGAGAGGGAGGTGGACAGTGACAGAAGATACAGAGAAGCACAATGTACAGAGAGGGAGGTGGACAGTGACAGAAGATACAGAGAAGCACAATGTACAGAGAGGGAGGTGGACAGTGACAGAAGATACAGAGAAGAACAATGTACAGAGAGGGAGGTGGACAGTGACAGAAGATACAGAGAAGCACAAAGTACAGAGAGGGAGGTGGACAGTGACAGAAGATACAGAGAAGCACAAAGTACAGAGAGGGAGGTGGACAGTGACAGAAGATACAGAGAAGCACAATGTACAGAGAGGGAGGTGGACAGTGACAGAAGGTACAGAGAAGCACAATGTACAAAGAGGGAGGTGGACAGTGACAGAAGGTACAGAGAAGAACAATGTACAGAGAGGGAGGTGGACAGTGACAGAAGATACAGAGAAGCACAATGTACAGAGAGGGAGGTGGACAGTGACAGAAGATACAGAGAAGCACAATGTACAGAGAGGGAGGTGGACAGTGACAGAAGATACAGAGAAGCACAATGTACAGAGAGGGAGGTGGACAGTGACAGAAGATACAGAGAAGCACAATGTACAGAGAGGGAGGTGGACAGTGACAGAAGATGCAGAGAAGCACAAAGTACAGAGAGGGAGGTGGACAGTGACAGAAGATACAGAGAAGCACAAAGTACAGAGAGGGAGGTGGACAGTGACAGAAGATACAGAAGGCACAAAGTACAGAGATGACAGGAAGGATTAGAGAGCTGCTGGGTTTGTGTCTTTTCCCGCATGGAGGTTGTGACCTTTCCAATCTGATTGTGACAAGGTGCGAGCAGACTGCCCCCACTCGTCACACCGATCACAACGACGGCTGTGATAGTACTCGAGAACAATACGAGATCAGGGCTATCGCCTCGGCGCTAACTTCAAATTCAAAAGACGGCGGATAATTTGATATGCGAGTGCAGCCTTAAAACCTATTCATACCCCAGTAATGTTGGAGTAGGGTTGGAACTGCGCTTAGACTAGACTCTAACTTCGCTTTGATGAAGATATCTATTATACAGAGATCCTGCAAGCAAAGTTAGCATAAAACTACGTAATTGAATGCAGTCCCATATGCGTAATTGAACATCATATGCAAATATGCATGACCGTGTGATCGATGCGTGATTGGCTGGTATCAGACAGACCGAGACAGAGGCATCAGCACTAATGACGCAGGGTCAGGCTCTCACACCTGGGGCAGGGGAGGATGACTGTGGGAGACTGAGGGGAGACGGCGAGCATTTGGAATGGCTAACGGGTCAAGAGGGTTCTGTTGGGGCTGGCCTGTGTCTCCGTGACATCCGTTTCCCGGGGGAATACAGGGTTGGGGAGTGGGGTGCAAGCCCGAGTGCGACAGGATGCGGTGCGACAGGATGCGAGAGCGGTCCCGTCCACCTTCAGGCTTACCCTTCACACATGCGCGAGTCACACTCACTTGTGCTCAAATAATCGCCAGGGTTCATGGAGTGCACAATTCCCCATGATATTGCACTTTTGTGGAGAATTTGGCAACGGATACTGGACAAGAATCACTTTTTTGTCACCTCACGTTAAATGCACAGAGCACTGTGTTAAAAAGCACCAGTGCACATTATGTAGCAGAATCTTATCAGGGCAACCTGCAGTTGAGTTACTTGCTGCTAAATCTAATGTGGCATGTCTGCTAGCAGAATATGCAGTGAGTTGAAAAGTGTTGAGCTTGGAGTGACAGGGAGAGAGATACAGGGACTGAGGCAGGTAGCGACGGTCATTTTCATTGAAAAATAGAAGTATGTCTAAGATTCTGAGCCTTGTTAAAACTGTGGCCTGATTCTCTCCCAACCCCCTCCGCCCTCGCAGTGTGGCCTGGGGTGAGTGCACATAGATTTGCATGTGTGTGTATAATAAGTTAAGAACAGGCATACACGTGTGTCGTCTTATATTGTGTTTGTGTGTGTGAGCCATATTCTCACACTCACTCACTCACTCTCTCTGTCCTTGTTATCTCCTATTTAATTCCAATTACATTCAATCCAGCTCTTCATCCATGCCTCTACCCCACACTCTCTTTTCATATGTATTGGAAATGAGGTGCATTATTGCACAAGGACACAAAATTCCTATTCCTATACAAGATTCCTACTCCCATTGGGAATTTTCCATTTTGATGGCTGTTTGTATACCCTGGTAATTGGTAGATGAAAAATGTCAATACATTAACATATCTGCAGAGGGCATATTGTAGGATACTACTGACATTATTTTTTGAAGCAAACGAGTTGGTACTGCAATCATGTGACTTTGTGAGAGAGAATTTGATGGGAGATTCAGGACCTGTTTTGTGGCTGCGGGAGGATATGCCTTTAAACTGCAGTTACCAGTGTGCTGAGTGATGACTTGTGGCTGAGAAACGACAGAGAGCCGCACACTTTTGGCTCCGTTATCTTTATCATTTACCGGTTGGGGAGTCAGCATACAGGCTGTATACTGCAGTGAGAAAGGCCCCTAACCCATACAGCAAGAAAGGTCTGTAGGCTCCACAGATCTCAAGCTAACAGTGTGTCGGAGGTAAACATAAACACATAGCAGGTTATTTTTCACATCTTTAGAAGCCATGAAATGACTGCCATTTTGAAAGTATGTGACGGTGGCCTTGCTTAACCCTCACGGTTGATAAATATGAAATGCCAGGCTGAATGTGCTGATGGAATGACAGCTGTCAATCAAGACTCTAAAGGCATTAATGATAATGTCCAGGTTAATGAGTTTGTGTCGTGCGAACTCACAAAGTTTATTATTTTGGAATAATTGAAATGGACATTATAATTGAAATTAAACGGTGCCACCACGTTACAAATTTCATACGTGCATCCTGTCACATTTGATATTACGTATTGTCACTGTCCATTTTATTTATTGGGTTTTTTTCCGGAGTGTGGATAGAGTCCTGCTTCCACTCAATCATGCTGTGCGTTGCTGTCTCCTCTCAAAGAGGTGCAGGCCAGTAGAGGCTACCAACTGTTAAATTAAACCTATTCATGCGTCGCCATGGAAGTCGACCATAGTGCTGGACACAGCTTTGTGTTGCAGCGCTCATACGTTTCCAAAGGTCCAGCTCAAACGGACGGTGGCAGATTGAAAAACTCACGCGGTCTGGAAAAAGGCTGAATCCTTACCCTGCTTTTGAAGTTTGGTCTCGGGAAAGGTTGTGACCCTCGGACCCACTGGACCACTGTTACCCCCAGAACATATTTTTCCACCGCACGCCACAACATTCCAGCTCGAGACGCATATAAAGCTATGCCGTTGTCCCAAGTGTTTTTTACGCCGTTGACATAGCGTTGCTAAAATAAGATGTCTTGAGGAGCATAATTTGACAGCGCGCCAAAGAGCCTTCATCGTGTGTGGATGGCAGGGGCTGACAAACCTGTGAGTCTGCGAGACGCTCAGCATCACGTTAACTATTTAAGGGCCAGATTCAGAGTTGAGATAAGCACACGCAAATGGAACTTACTCCCGAACTTCCGCGTAGCTTAAGCTATTTGTGATTCAGACATTTGACTTATCCGTTGTTTTAAGCGTCTCTCCAGTAGATACGCGGCATTACGCGTGCAGGGTGGAGATTTGATTAAAACAAGGCGTGTCTGCAAGTCGTGCAAGATACGTGTATTCAGAGGTTTCACTTAATCCATTTTTTTCCGCGCAACCTTGATTTATGTCTCGCGCCGCCAATTTCTTTGTGTGAAAAAGACAGCATCTTTCACATAAATGGACATTAGAATGAGTGCATGTTATTTCAACATAATATTGGTCATATTACTGTCATAAAAATAAAAATATGTATGTATGATTGACAGTCTGGTATATCAGACCAGACCAATATTAGATGTATTAATTGATAGACAGTGTCTGGATCATATTCACTTTGACAGAGAGACGATTTGTGTCAGCACAGTAGGCTACATGACTTTATTAGGTAAATCGGTAAAAAAAGATTATATTTTTGAATTTTTTTTTTCCAGTAAATCCAATAATTTATTTGTTTACTTAATAATATTGTGTGCAACCACTGTCCAGGGATTATTTATTTTGATTGTGTGATGGGTATATCCAAGTCGTCAATAGGAGCTATGATCATTTTATCAGTGCGACGGATTAATACGGATTAATAAACTGCCTTCCCCATCGATGCACAAAGGTAGGATTTTACAAAGGCAAATGCAGTGATTAAAGGCAACGTCACTGACACGTTGAAAATGTATATCCCCACACACATTTTTTTAGTAGAGAGCTAGCAACCCAGGGGGCAGGTACAAGAAACAGGTAATTAGAATATCATGCCCTGTGCCACCCACATTTTGAGAAACGTAGCTCAGGTTAGAATACAGCGTATCTCAGTCCATGTTAAATCCGCGCAGGAGAGGCACTTAAGCGCATGACTTAAGTTGGCCATCTGTAAATCTGTGCTTTTCGCACAAAGTTCATGTGGAGCAAAACATACCCGCGCATAAGGGGGGGAGAAATTGGGTTATTCATATGGGAACACATACGTGTCAGAAGGCAAGGTCCTCTCCTTCTTATGTAAAACCGTTTAAAAACGGCACTGTTAAAAAAGCAGTGAAAGTGGCTCACTGTCGCGTCTGGCCTGCCGTGTCGTTCTGTGTGGACTCCGAGAACGCTGAACATGGCTAAACCCCGGCACCTACGCTATTCGGTAAGTGGGTTAGGGTGGACCCCATTATTCTGGTGCTTCCTTCTCTGCTGCTGCTGGTGCTGGTGTAGATGCTTTATGTGGCCTCAATAAGAGGTGGACTCCCTCCTTGGAGAGATGCGAGGCAGACACTCCCATTCATCAAAGTCCCCCCACCTCCGCCGACGCCTCCACCCGCGTTAGAGGTGAAAGGAACTCGGCAGTTCGCCCCTCAGTGCTGCCTCTGCAAGTTACATCATCGGTGACCCACAATGCAGTGCTCACACGGTGCGTTCGCCCTACACGCTGTACTAACACGCTCAAACATGCACTCTTTTTTAGGCTTCGGGTGGAAGGCTCCGGACGCGGAGCGGAAAAAGACCAGCCATCGTTCGCTCTTCGATGTACGATGGCCTTTTTAAAATGTATTTACTCATTTATTTATGTCCCAAGCACACGGCTACCGTTCTAAGAGGCTGTATCCGCCCGATTCCACCTCTTCAGTCGTTCACGCGGACTGTAAGATGGAAAACATCGAAGGCTAAACCGAATCTCGCTTCCGATACATTGCGTTCTGTGCGCGGTGAGTGGAGAACACGCACTCCAGGGGCAGAACCATGTGACTATTATCATATATAGATCTGCGCAAAAAACAGAGCGTGGGGCTTGTCCTACAGTGTTAGCATTGGACTGAAAACAAGAGGAACAGCTCACCTTTCTTCTGAACTCCTCGCCTGGTCATTTAAATCGTGACCTTTCTCAGACAGTTGTGCACGTGCGCGTGCGTGCGTGTTTTTGTTTGTCTTGTGAAAAGGTTACCGACAGAGCAGGAATGGCAAGCGACTTCAATTCACAACTAGAATGGCACTCAGAGAGATGCTACACCCGCGCGCGTGCTAATCTCGACCCTGAACGTAATATGCATGGGGCTCAAACTTTGATCTTGCACTGTGAAGCCCCAGTAACCAAAAAGACATTAAAAACATGGCTAACATGCAGATTGATATTCTCGCTCTCTAACTGTGCTACGCGCGCGTGGGTGTAATTAAATGGTTATTTTCTTCATAAACATAGTTCGAGTTCGTTTTGTTGCTTGCTGAACTCGCCAAACAGCTGATGAAGTTAAAAACATTTAGTTGCAAATTAAAAGTAGATTTCATCCTGGCCGGTGTATCAAATTTATCCTGATTTTATGTGGCTGAAATGGGGCATTCAGGTTCTGCTTAAACATTTTTTTAAATGCTGACTGTTTTTGCACAGATCAGGGTTGGGAAAGTCCTCACACTGCTCTGTGAGATCTGTGTCAGAGGCGATGACCTCACTTCCTCCAAAACAGCGCAGTGAGGCTGAGAAAAAGAAAGTCCTCGTTTCCCGTTGTAATGGCCCACAAAATGTATACTACGCTATTGTGTCCCCCCTCAACTGCGACCAGTATTGTGTGTTTGTGTTACTGCTGCAGGCTTTCTCCTGGAGATAAATGTTAATTGCCTGAGCCGTTCTATACCAGACGTGCTCCTGACACAATTTGTTAATCAAGTCAGGGGAATATTTGAGGCCATAGAGAACTGGTGTGCATGGAAACAACCTCATATACATGGAGGAGCCAATGAATAGTTACTGATAGGAGAGGCTTCATGAACTCCGTGTTTGGCAGAGCTAGCCCACTCTGAATCACTTACTCATATGAACCAATCATATGACTGTAGCAGAGCTAGCCCACTCTGTGAATCACTTACTCATATGAACCAATCATATGACTGTAGCAGAGCTAGCCCACTCTGTGAATCACTTACTCATATGAACCAATCATATGACTGTAGCAGCCATAGCCCACTTTGTGAATCACTTACTCATTTGAACCAATCATATGACTGTAGCAGAGCTAGCCCACTCTGTGAATCACTTACTCATATGAACCAATCATATGACTGCAGCAGACCTTGCCCACTTTGTGAATCACTTACTCATTTGAACAAATCATATCAATGACTGTAGCACAGCTAGCCCACTCTGTGAATCACTTACTCATATGAACCAATCATATGACTGTAGCAGACCTAGCCCACTTTGTGAATCACTTACTCATTTGAACCAATCATATCAATGACTGTAGCAGAGCTAGCCCACACTGTGAATCACTTACTCGTATGAACCAGTCATATGACTGTAGCAGACCTTGCCCACTTTGTGAATCACTTACTCATTTGAACAAATCATATCAATGACTGTAGCACAGCTAGCCCACTCTGTGAATCACTTACTCATATGAACCAATCATATGACTGTAGCAGACCTTGCCCACTTTGTGAATCACTTACTCATTTGAACAAATCATATCAATGACTGTAGCAGACCTAGCCCACTTTGTGAATCACTTACTCATTTGAACCAATCATATCAATGACTGTAGCAGAGCTAGCCCACACTGTGAATCACTTACTCATATGAACCAATCATATGACTGCAGCAGACCTTGCCCACTTTGTGAATCACTTACTCATTTGAACAAATCATATCAATGACTGTAGCAGAGCTAGCCCACTCTGTGAATCACTTACTCATATGAACCAATCATATGACTGTAGCAGACCTAGCCCACTTTGTGAATCACTTACTCATTTGAACCAATCATATCAATGACTGTAGCAGAGCCAGCCCACTCTGTGAATCACTTACTCGTATGAACCAGTCATATGACTGTAACAAAAAGGATTTGTTCAACAGACATCTCTGAACATTTAAGGCTTTATTTAAGCATCACTCTCCTCCCATCACTAGTATCTGAAGCTAGTGAAGCTTTTTTTGAAAAATCTCTTCAGTTGCAGAATGTGTTACATTGTCTCCCTGGTTTCCTGTTTCCAGCCACTGGGGGCTCAAACTTTTTACCTTTTTACCTGAAGCCCGCCATGGATTTGATTTATCACCATGTCTAAAAGGAAGAGGCAAGCCAAGAGAAGGAGAAAAGAAGGGGAGTAGCTGGCAGAGGAAGGGTGCAGCTGTGCGACGCTCTCGATCCCTCTGCCCGAATCCTCCGGGGGGGGGGGGGGGGTGCACCTCTCCCACATCTGCATCCTTTAACACCACGCTGCTCTCTTCAGCGACTCATGTGATGGCGGGCTTACACTACGCCTGAACACACTTGATATCCCTACAGATTGATTTAGGATCAAACGTCGTCCTTTGGTACGCGTGAGAGCTGTCCCTGCTTTGTTTGGGGCGTTCTCATTTCTCATCCGTCTGTCTGTCTGTCTGGCTGTCTGTCTGGCTGAAGCGCTCTTCAGGAGGAAGCTGTCACAGAAGTGACACAGAGACGTGTTGTGCAGGTAACTGAAAACAATTTGCAGTAGCCAATATATGACTCTTCTCCCCAAAAGAAGCAGAATTCATGACGGGGACACTTAGACGGTCAAAGTGTGCTTATTGTTAGCACGACCTAGGCACAATAATACAGACGTCGCGGAATTTAACCTGGGCACTGTCATAAGCTGCCTATTACCAGGAGTCTGCAGCAGTGGTCTATAACTGCCATCGTCCTGCCAGGGGCAGGGTGGATATACAATGGGGGAAATAAGTATTGGACACGTCAACAATTTTATTATCAAACATATTTCCAATGTAGCTATTCACATGAGATTTTGACCAGACATTGGTATTAACTCAATAAAACTACACAGCTAAAGAAATTGTAATGTTCCAATTCTTTAAAAAAAGTTATGTGCAATAAAGTGAAATGACACAGGAAAAAAGTATTGAACACGCTAAATTAAATGTGGTAGAAAAGCCATATTTTTTATATTTGATTGCATATCCTTTGCATGCCATGACTTTATGATGTCTGTGACCCAACAACATCAAAAGGATCTTGATATCTTATTTGCTGGTACTCTGACAAGCGATACTATAACAGCTCTGCATTTGAATGGATCTCTATGGGAATTGGGGGGTGAGACAAGATTTAGCTGTAAATGACACTGGAACAATATAGAACACATGGTTGGCTAAGTGGCTCTAAGTCATCAAGGGTCTGGTGTATTAAACAAGCCTTTAACCATCACTCTGCTGCCAGAAATACAGTAGATATGGAAGGATCACTTTAAGGGTTGTTTATCCTGACATATTTTCCTATTGAACTCTATGGAAAAATAAGTCAGGAGAAGAAACCCTTCAAGTTATCCATCCATATCTACTGTATTTCTGGCAGCAGAGTGATGGTTAAAGGCTTGTTTAATACATCAGACCCTTGATGACTTAGAGCCACTTAGCCAACCATGTGTTCTATACTGTTCCAGTGTAATTTACAGCTAAATCTTGTCTCACCCCACAATTCCCATAGAGATCCATTCAAATGCAGAGCTGTTATAGTATCGCTTGTAAGAGTACCAGCAAATAAGATATCAAGAGCCTTTTGATGTTGTTGGGTCACAGACATCATAAAGTCATGGCATGCAAAGGATATGCAACCAAATATAAAAAATATGGCTTTTCTACCATATTTAATTTAGCGTGTTCAATACTTTTTTCCTGTGTCATTTCACTTTATTGCGCATAACTTTAAAAAAAAAATTGGAACGTTACAATTTCTTTAGCTGTGTAGTTTTATTGAGTTAATACCAATGTCTGGTCAAAATCTCATGTGAATAGCTACATTGGAAATATGTTTGATAATAAAATTGTTGACGTGTCCAATACTTATTTCCCCCATTGTAGATTAACTAAGGCTAATGCTGAATGAGTTCATCACAACAATGCCGGGCATGTACAGGCTTCTCGCTGGCTCTTATAAGTGATAGATGTGCCTCTCCTCCAATCAGCGCCAGCTCTCCTGTAGCACTGTGTGGGAAAAGTGCTTTAGGTGCTTCTTATAGGGATGTGGGCAGCACAGCATTTGGCATGAGAAGGACAGTTTACATAGACAGTGGAATGGTGAATGTACTGTTTAGAAGTACAGTATTACCCTAGCATTACACGACAGTGGACGCGGTACATTTGGCAATGCAGTGATATGAAACTGTAAAATGTGCTTTCAAGGTATTCTTGGCTCCTTGCGGAGTTGTCTTGAACACGTCAAAAGCGACAACCACTGTACGCAGATCGTACCCCACAGAAGAGAATCTCTTTGCGCCTCCATGTTCTCTTTTCTTCCCGGAGTGACTCATCCTAATGGACTTTTCCATTCAACCCTTTCGGCGCCGCTACATGCTGCCTTCAACGTGGGCTGTTGGTTTAATTGATTGCGTAACACAGCAGGGTACACACACAAGCAGGCTTGTTTAACATTCTCTCGATGTCTTCCATTGATTTCCTAGTTATAGAGCACAAAAGGGACAGTTTCGGCAATACACTGTAATGCTAATGACTGATTTTCTTCAGTATTGTCTCCTTATGAAAATATCAGTGAGAGGTTTAATTATTTACCCCCACGGTGTTTCATTAAATTAGCCTCTCTTTCATTGGACAGTCTTTAAGAATTTTTATGTTTGCAAATAAAAATAAAAATAAGAAGCTTTTTAAGATAGATACCTTGAATTGTGTGTAGTCTCATTTATATAAAATGCAGATGATGAATCTACATACATTAGTCTATTTTTGCTGTTTGTACCCTAGTATTGGCCGGTTAAATCTGATCTTTTGCAATATTTGTCTTATTTTGTACGTTCTGCTTTTGTAATGGATTTTAGTGGCGGATAATCAAACGCGAAGGTTGGGGGATCAGAACAAGTCACTCACACAGTGAATAAAGGGAGTAACACAATAATAAATGCAAAGAAAGAAAAGACAGGAAACGAATTCCTTGTGGCTACACAGCCAAACGAAAATCAACCCACTAAAATAGGGCGAACTCGAATAACGAGTGAAACACAAACTAAGTCTCCCAAGCTCAATACTGGAGCCAAAACGGGAAACTTAGCAAAGAAAAGAACACCCTCGGCACATAAGTTTGGGCGGCCGAAAAGATGTAAAACCAATATGACACAACAAAGATAAACTGTCTCAGAGACAGAACGCTATAAAGAGGAATAAAACCTATACCTGAAAATAAGCTAATAGCAAGTCCCTCGTGAACATAAACATCGTTTAATATCACAAGGTTGCTAGTACTTGGCTATACCTGGCTTTGTCGAATGACAAAGAAGCACCGGGGAAGCGGAAGTGAGGAACTTAAATACCCCGCAGGTAGAGGCACAGGTGAAAAGAATAATGAGTGAGGGAAAGCAAACCCCGGAACGGAACAGGAAAAAAATCAGTGATGGGGAAGCTACTTTGAAAGCATAGCTTTGCAAGCTACCAATTACTTCACACTGGAAGAAGTTGAACTGCAGGAAAGCTACCCTAGGGAGAAATCTAGTTTGGTTAACTAAAGCTACTTAGAAAAAGTAGTTCAAACAACTTTGTAAAAAAAAATTATCAAATTGACAATGTACATGTGATACTATAATTATAACAAAATATAATACAAAAAAGTCACATGCCAGCAAAAAATGTCACTCAATTGAGTTTATTGCAAAAAGTGCCCACTTCACAGGTCATACGTAAACCAAAAGAATAAAATACCCTGCTATTCATGGGAAAGTGCAAGGAATGTCAGCTTTGGTTTTGTTATGTAATGTGGCTAACTTATCTAAACTTCGCTAAATTGGCTAGCAAAGTCAATGTTAATACACTCACCTTTATATGTGTTCTTAGATTTGTGTTTGACGTCTTTGCAGTAGAGAGTGTATTTACACTCAGCTTGCATAGCTCACAAGTAAAACTGGTTTTGTCGGTGGAGCTAGTCAGTGTCATGTATTTGCTTAAGTATGGCCATGGTGATTCTTCCTCAGGCTGAGATTCTGGAGGTTTATCCATGATGTCGCTGTCGCTGTGTGAGCACTGAGCAACGCCCGCCCTTTTGCACATGCACTACACAAAGGTCAAGTGTGTGGTGGTGGCTGCCTGATCAATGCATTGCCTGGGCATGCCTTCACAGCGGTCAGGATGAAAGAAAAAGGGGGCGGGGCTGGTCAAAGGGGGCTCAATTACAGTAAAGTAGCAATGGTAAAATAAAAATTATAATTATTCCTTTCCTTTTATGGCCGAAAATTGTTTGTAGTTTCAGTAGTTAACTACACAAAAAATGGCAAAAAAAGTTATTTAACTACTTGAATCACTATGCAAATATGAATGTAGTTGAACTACCAGCAAGCTACTGCAAAATGTAGTTAAACTACTAGTTTAATTACATGTAGTTCACTACTCCCCAACACTGGAAATTAAGAATGCGTTGGGTTATATAGTGTGCAAAGACGAGCACTAACCGAACATCTTACCACTCGAATGACACTCCCGATGTGATAGGCTTCGAAGCGCACCGGGAATTCACGATACCTGTCGCCAACAGCTCCGAGGTGAAGGAAACCCGTTTCAGATTTGAGCGTTGTGCATCATGCTGACCTCATAGAGAGCTCTATGGCCTGTAATGGAGGCAGATAGTCACACCTGAAACAAAGCACAGCAGAAAGCACACAGATCATGAAATGCAGAAAACACTGGGAAATGAGACGAGATAAATTACACGTTTTCACTCTGACGGAGCTTATCCGATGTAGACAACGTGTAACACACGAAACCATGAAAGGATCGGGTCAGAGTTATAGTTCTGAATTTCTTTCTTTTTTCCATGATGCCAAGTTACCTCCCACAAATATGAACTTGAAATCAAAGTTGTGAATACATTTGTTTATCCGTACAGAATCTCACTGTCCAAAGAGAGAATTGACAAACGCACTTACTTTTTGAGAGGATTCCACATGTTATGACATGAAGGTCTAAAAACATGTGAGGGGGCCTCTGTTTCACAAAGGCGAGTTTACCCTCTCGCCGTCCCCGCGCACGCACAAAACAAGGTTATGAACGGCACTGAGGGGCCCCGGCTGTTATGAAGAGAGTGCCGATGGCCCCTGTAACGATGGTTAGGGGCCCTGGGCAGACACAATGCGGAGGGGAGCTACTGCTATCTACTCCTATGCCGTTTATTATTAATGTTTTATGTTGGGATGCTGCTGAACAACATTGTCTTAGTATATCTATTATTTAAAGGTGATTGGAGTTAAAGGGATTGAAGATGTAAGTAAAGTCATAGCTGCCTGTAGTCATGAACTGGTTGGCAGATTTTGCATTTGACACTTTAGTCAAGCTGCCAGCAGCGTCAGTCGCTGTTTCTGCTTTAACATCCAGGTACGCGATATCATCTGCGTGACTGCGCGAGGAAATGATGCCTCCTGTTCCTATGTGAAGCACAAGAAATCCATTGCATACATTCCAGTGTATTGGTGAGGAAGCAATATAAAACCTTCCGTTCTGTTTCGTGCGGAAGTGATGTCACCCATTCTGCTCGAAGGAAATTACACCATCGATTGTGATTGGATCCATGAGGAAGTGATGTCATCCTGCATTCGCTGTTAGCATAAGACGCAGGGTACTCCGGTGTCACATTAGGAGAAATTTGGGATGGCTGGGAGAAACAGTCCTCCTGTAGGCCTTCTCTATTAATCTGCCTGGCCACTGGGGGGCACTATGGTAAGGCTAAGGTGAACCCAGAGTCTGTCAGTAGGCCTCAGAAGAAGAAGAATGTCACATGACATCCACTGAGGAAAAAATACGGCGCACAATCTGGTAGTGTGGGACAAGTGGCGAGGTAAGGGGGTGAGACAAACCAGGAACTAATCCCCCTGTCTCCTCGCCGCGTGGAAATCCTCTGCCTGTCCGCTAATCTGATCTGAGCCTCGGCTTGCTGGGAATTTAAGCCTCTGCGGGTGGAGGTGCTTGGCCTAAAAGAAACAATTTTTACCATCTCCCACAGCAAGGCTTCTGAAAGCAGGCCTTCAGAGGGACTGGCTCCACGCTGCTTCCGCTTCCCCATCCAGCTCCGTATTTTCATTAGCGCCGAAGCCAGCTTCCGCTATGACTAATGCAACCGGCGGACATAAAAAATTTATAGATCCATTTCCGATATTCCAAAGTTTGAGCGAGAATCAAATATTCCGACGCTGATGTTTTTGCGAGCGAAGTATTGTCCCGGGTCGGTTCGGCTTAAAATCCCTCGCTTTTTCTCCCAGAGTGCACGGGGGTGAAGTCATTTTTTTCAGCGCCTAGAACTTTGGCTGCGTGTGCATTGCTTCACGGTCCTACATGCCTTGCTCAGCGTGCCACTGGAATGAGCCTCGTTTTCCCATGGGAAAAAAACACCACGTTTCCATGGTACATGCATTACACATGCAGTGTATAAAGTACCTGGGGATCCATGTATTAACCTGTACAGCATATGAATATAAAACAGTCTATATTTATCATACTGTACAGTGTATACGGAAAGTTTTCAGACCCTTTCAAGTTTAAGGGTTGTTTCTCCTGACTTTTTCCCCCCCCATAGAGTTATATAGGAAAATGAGTCAGGAGAAACAACCCTTGCAGTGATCCATCCACATCTACTCCATATCTGGCAACAGAGTGATGGTTTGGGGCTCGTTTGATAGCTCAGACCCTTGATAACTTACAGCCATTTAGCCAGCCATGTGTTCCATACTGTGTAATTTACAGCTGAATTTAGTCTCACCCCCCAATTCCCATAGAGATCAATTCAAATGCAGAGAGGTTATAGTATCGCTTGTAACAGTACCTGGAAATAAGGTATCGAGAGTCTTTTGATGTTGATGGGTCACAGACTTCAGGAAGTAACAGCATGCAAAGGATATGCGACCAAATATAAAATATGATACTTTAAAAATACGGTAAAGCAAAGGGTATGAATACTTATGTAAATGAGAAAGTTTTAGATTTTTAATAAATTTGCAAAAATTTTACTTTGTCATTATGTGTTATTGAGTGTAGATTGATGAGAAGAAAAAAAAGAATTGAATTCATTTTAAGATGAGTCTGAAACATAACAAAATGTGGAAAACTTGAATGGGTCTGAAAACATTCCGTATGCACTGTATATTGAAGCAAATGGCTTGTTAAGCTACAGTGTTGGAAAACTCATCACAGTTTAATGATGAATGAATTAAATCCCAGCTCAGGCTACTACGTATATATCAAACAAATTAAATGAAACATGACTCTCTAAATGCAGAACTATGTTATACTCAATGGGATAATATCAGATTGTAGAGTGTAAATTTGCTCTGTGGAGACTAGGTTGTAGGCATAGGCGATATAGACATATGGGGGAGGGCAAACCATCTTGGAGGTGGAAAACGGCAGGAGAACAACGGGTAAATGGAATGGTAGGTAGCTAATCTCAGTCCCGCGATCTCTCACACAAATGCCAGCCCTGGCTCTGTGTATTAGTGTCAACCATAAACCTAGTTGGCCTGGCTCTGTTTTTCGAGACAATTAATTTCCGCGCGCACGCGAGACGAGAAATCACCTCAAGTCATTTTAAGAGCGATTCTTTTGAGCGCCGTGCAGAATCGAGGACGTTCCACGGCATCTGACCTCCAAAGCCCCACCTGCGAAGCCTTGCGTCACCCGGACCGACCGCCCTCGCCACACACGTCATCCTGCCAGGAAACGGGCCATGGCGTTCCCTCGGTCAGCCTGACAGAAAGAGGGAGAGAGGATGAAAGCAGTAGGGTGTGGAGGCCTGAATTCACCCCCTCCTCCGCACCTCCCCTCCCGCCGCCTCTGTTTCCCCGCCAGTTCCTTCCTGCCCTGAGCCCCGGGTTCCGCCTCCTCTCCCAGAATGGGCACACAGGCGGGTCATTGTGAGCCAGATCGGCAGACTGACGGATTGATTCCCGAGACTGAAGACAAGCGGGCCTTTTTACTCTCCTCCGCTCTCCCGCATTGAAATTCAGAGGGCAGGTCTGGATCGGCGGAAGTGCGTCGCCTCCCGCGTGACACGCGATCGTTCCCCCGCCCTCTTTCCGTTGCTCTGCGATGTGACGGCCTGCTAGATGGTACATGTTTACACTGATAATGACAGAAAATGAGCACGGGGTTGAAGCACTGAGTCATTGTTTATTTTTAAAAATGGTTTATTTATTTATTTAAGCACTCCTCAGTAAATCTTATGTGAATACTGACTGAAACGGAACAAACTTTTTTTTGGGGGGGGGGGGGGGTGGTGTCTTCATCTTGGCTAGGTAAACTACTTTTTAATGTAATTTGCATTTGTCATCACAGAACAGTACTGTACCCGAGAATCAGTCAATGAACTACTGCTGGGAACTATAATGTTGGAGGGTAAAGAGATGGTATCTCATTCTGTTCTGTGATTTGCAGAGATCTGAGGATGCAATACTTGTGATTTAAGGCCCAGAGGGAGATTAGCCGTAAGGTACGGGGGGGGACCGTCGAATGGGCGTACGAGGGAACAACTTTAATATTGAGCCGAGTTTGAAGTGGATCTGTATTGTAATCTTGTAGTCAGTATTTTTGTTATGTAAAAAGATATTTTCGCATTGACATACTTTAGGACTGAATAAACTCAGTTTTTCACTGAATAAAAACACTTCAAACGCATGAGAATATCCAGTCGTGTGTGTGTGTGTGTGTGTGTGTGTGTGTGTGTGTGTGTTCTGGAAAACAGTGTGCTGTGAGCTCCGCTGCACTTCCGAGCACGAAGGCGGTTCATGTGTTCGGTGTCTGTTTGTGACGCCACTGCAGCTATAACCAGCAGCGCATTCACAGCGGAAAGTTTCCATTCCCTTGTCAGCGGCCATTTTTTGGGAGGGAGCGGAGGAAGGGGGGCGGGCCAGCTTTGGAGGAGAACGCACGCTCATCTACGCTCTCCAAATTGTGAGTGGACCTACAAATGCAGTTGGACGTCCCACGGTCCCAAATTGGGAGAAAATGGCAAAACTGGGGTCAATAACTGGTTAAAAAGGGATGCTCTGATCTGGTTCAAACTAAACAGGTGCTGTTAGGGGTGTGAGACAGGGGATAATATATCAACAACAGACCAGATATTATACAGAATTCTACATGTCTTAGATCAATGTGCTTATTTTATTGAAAAACGTGCAACAGCTGAATCTCTCAAGAATGTCACACAAGAAATTGGTTTGCTTGTTCGACTCAGACCAGCAGAAATGCACATCGTTTCATTCTCCATTTCTCCTCTCTGTTCCGTCTCTTGGAACCGTAGCGGTCTTTAGTCGTTTCACGTCACGACGCGTTTTGGCTTTACGCGGCTTTGGAGATTATTCACCTTTAACCTGCTCTGTAACGGCAACACTGCCGGTGTCAGAACCGACCGTCCTAGGACACACCAGAGAGCAATAAAATAACCTCCACCTTCTTGAATTAGCAGTCAGAGCTCGTGCGGTTAGGGTTCGAGTATGGACATGGAGCGTTGAGAATTAGACTGCGTCTCCACCAGTTTCACTTCCCACATTTTCTCCATCAAGGTTTTTGAGAAACGACGACCCGTTTGAACTCTCTGTGAGTCACAAATTAAAAATACAGGATATGCAAACCAGCATTCTAATGGTGTTTGTGCAAAACTGTTTTCGTTCCAGATAATCTGATATAATGCTAAATGTTTGCAGACTACAGCTGCTGTGGGAAAAATGAATTGTGACTTTTATGGCCTTGAAACCCCAGGTCCCTCTCATCCATTGCTTTCTTTCCCCCCTTCCTGTAATTAACTCGTAACTTGATTAATTAATTCACATTTTTACTGCGCAGTCCGGACCCTCTCTTTAGAGAACTACGTCCAATTAAGAGGCGCGCGTGGTCAAACCGCGGCGAGCGGTGCGCGTCGGCGGGTCCCGTTTCTCTTTTCCCTCGTGGCTATTTTAATTGCCTGCGCTTTCATTTGTCACCGCTGACGGATTGCGGAGTGGGAAAAAGAGAGCCGGTTTTTTTTTCCGGGAGAGGCAGAAACGAGGGCAGGGAACGATGGAGGTTTCTCTTCTGGCTTAATCTGAAAGAAATGGGATATGTTGCCTCTGTCAGAGGCCTTTGCTGGCGTGGCGGGTTTTTGCAGATAGCCCATCTGCTGTTCTTGGCTGTAGGTGGGGACAGTGACCGTGGCCTTCTACGGGCTGCTGGATGCAGTTCATATATGGAAACAGGAAAAAGAGGAGCGATAGAATATACTTTTTTTCCCCTTCTAAAGAGAATACGGTGCTATGTGGCTAGATTGAACCAGGCTCAGCACTACAGGGCATGATGTCACAATGCGCCGACAGCTAACATATGATAAATAACTAAGAACAATAACAGTAATAATAATACCCCCAAAAAAGATTTGGCATCGCTTCTTACCTGGCAAGCACGGGCCGTGGGTTCCTGATTTAGATTCTTAAAGCGTTACACAAAGACTGTTATTGACGCAGAAGTAAAATGACAATATATTGCACACGGGTACAACAGAGAAAGATATGTCAAGTGATATAAGGGGACCTCTCGTGTCGTGGGCTGCGCAGAATATTTAATGTTTCGTTGTATTCCTGAGGAGCAGCAATGTCACGCCCATGTCCATTTCAAAGTACAAGTGTATTACCTTGTGTATTACATTAATTATTCATTAACTGAATTGGCAGTCTACATCTGAATCACAAGGCTGAGTGTAGATGTGGTTTTATTCTTCGATTTGTAGGTGCAGGTGAAAAGAGCAAAAAAAAAGAGCTAATAAAAGTTCTAGACATATACAATGTATATTTAATCCGATAGTTAACCTTCAGGAAAAAAATGGCATGGTTGAAACAACAGCAAAGGCTTCTTTTTTTTTTTTTAAACGAAAATATCCGAACCATTCTTTTGAAAAGCAGTGCGGTGAAGCCTTCCACGACCGTTCTGGCGAAACACTGAGCCCCCCCCCCCACCGCCCCCCTCCCCAAACCCTCTTGGAGAGCTAGTGATGGTCTTCTCAGCATGGTCACAGCATGGCAATGCCTGTTTTATTTTCTCAACAGACAGGAGACTGGCAAAGCATTGTGGGAAAAAGGGCCCAGCCCTTGGGTGGGAGGGATAAGAGCAGCAGATGGCTAACCAGCGGCAGGTCCTACAGCACCCCCCCCCCCATCCCTCCCAATGTGAAATGTAGGCTTTAAAAAGCGGCTCTGTGCGGCCCTGCTCTGCGGAGCTGACAGACTCTTTCACATCGTCGGGTTAAAATGGGGTTGAACTCGCAAGAACGAAGGAGCGATATCACACCGCTCACACGTGAAACGCGCGCGCGGTCCCGTCACAGCAGTGCTAAACCCTTCAATCTGCTTGTCAAATACTCAGTGTTATCCATATGCTTGTGCGTGTATGTGTGTGTGAGGGAGAGAGAGAAGGAGAGAGCGAGAGCGAGAGAGAGAGAGAGAGAGAGAGAGAGAGAGAGGTGCATAAGAGATTATTAATAATTACTGGCTTAGCAAAGGCTAATGAGTAAGTATATTTATATCAGGATAACTCGTGTATTGAATATATTAATTTAAGTATAATGCATATACAATTATTTTGATTTGGCCCTGAATGGATGTGCTCTAGGTACTTCTAGTGCACGCACCAGTGTGCACTACCTATCAAACAGGGAGCACGACACATCTTCCCTACTAAACAGGATATATAGCAACCCCACCCTCAGTACATAGAGCAGATCCAAACAACAGGTGTAAGCTGGGGTGGTGGCAGGCAATAAGGAGCAAAGGAGAGATTTCGCTTTTAAACAGGGGCGCAACGTGATTGGTTGAGTATGAGAACATGTGTTTGCTGAGGCTGACCATTGGTCGGCTGTAGCAAGAGTTTCCTGACAGAACATTGCTTCATGCACGACGCTTCCGACGCATCATAATTTTAAAATCTATAAAAAGTTCAGGAAAGAAATTGTAATGCAGGAATAAAGCAATTTTTGCCATTTAACAAATGATTCATATGAAGAATTTGGTATTGAATGCAGTCTGAACAGTCACCTAAACCCCACAATTGCACAACAGAACTTTACATTTATCGGCCTCCTTTCTTGAGTGACGATTTTCTTTTTAAAAGTTACTTTTTTTACAATCTTTTTGCTTCTTGTCGCCAACCAGTCTGCTCTTACTTACTTTTGTGTAGGACGGCCATATTTGTCGAGGGTGACGCACATCCTACGCCCACTGGTGAGACTGCACAGTGTGAGGGTGGTGTAAACAGGTGGGGGAAAGCACCCGTGGAATGCGTCCAGCACAGAACAACATCTCAGGCTCTGGTCTCTTTCTGCATTTTTTTTTTAAAGGCCTGGATTTGGATAGTTAAAATCCTGAACTCAATTTCAAAGAGAAATACTGCGGCCTTTTGCAAGAAAACAAGCTCACTAATATTTTCAACAGCTTTCGTCCCACATTTTTTTTTTGTGTGGAGTCACATTTGAAACATAAGGCAGAGAGTACTATCCAGACTCCAACCCTCCCTCCCGAGGCAACCCGAAAAAGCCCCTTAAATTGTCCCACTGTGTGAATTTCTCCCCTATGGAACTCCCAGGCCATGGTCATCCCCGTCAGTCAGAATTCAATCCTGGGCGGTGGGGTACGTCACTGTCCAGAGAGCCCATACAGACTCCATCATGTGAAAGCGCCCGTCGTCGCAGTGAGGTGTGCTTTTTAATGTGTTCATTTTGAGCCGGAGGAGGGAAGGTATTACTGTGGCCCACCGGGGGACGGTAGGCCTGGCCCATTTTCTCCAAAACCCCAGGAGTTTTCCGCGACCGTTGAGCGGGCCCCTCGTGAGTTTGCATCCGCGAGCGAGCGAGCGAGCTCTGCCTCCCCCCGTGCTTTTTTTCAACTGGCCTGCCACTAGGGGGAGGAATTGGCGCTGGCTGATGTGGAAACTCTGTGGTTCTGGGGAGTGCGAGGAGCGTCCTCAGCACTCTATGGTGCAGATGGACACGGTCGGCGTGAGTGAGAACTATAGAGACGGTGCAGATTGGATGAAAAAGCGAACTGTGCCATGCTTTTGACTTTGTGTTATATTCAGTGTTGCACGTTTCCAACCAAATGTATTTTTCAGAGGCGTGCAGGTTCATGTTTATGAGGCTTGAACTTTTGCGTACAAAACATGTAGCTACTAACTAATTTTTGTATGTTGCTAAATATTTTTGATAATGTCCCATTTTTTAAAACTTTTTCGGCTCTCATAAAGAAAATAAGGCCATCTGCTCAGCGTAACGCAGTATGCTGTGGTATAGAGCAGGTCTTGCCACCCTATTTTTTTAGGGTGGATGAACAGATTAATTAATATTAGTCAAGCGGATCTTCCCTGTTCATATTCAGCAATAAAAATCTATTATTAAGATTTATCTCCGGATAAACACAAACATGCTAATGAGAGTCGAGATATATTCGTTATCTTATAAACAGTAACAAGAAACCTTCCGTTCAGCAAGGACCATCACTCTAATCACATGCTTTACAAAGTGCGGAAGCCACTCATTTTAGCAGGATTCCTGTTGCTTACCTACAGATGCTCTTAACTGGTAGTGACATGGTTTGTGGGTTTTTATTTTCTTTTCCGTTGCGGTTCTCGTCCTTATTTCCCGATTGAGAATCTATCAGATTTTTTCCACGTTCCTTTCCGGAGTTTGCTTTCCCTCACTCATTATTGTTTTCACCTGTGCCTCTAACTGCGGGGTATTTAAGTTCCTCACTTCCGCTTCCCCGGTGCTTCTTTGTCATTCGACATTGCATTGAGCCAGTTATAGCCAGGTACGAGCGACCTTGTGATATTAAACACTGTTTATGTTCACGGGGGACTTGCTATTAGCTTTTAGTTCAGGTATACTGTAGGTATTATTCCTCCTGTTAGCATTCTGTGCTATTTAATTTATTCTTTGCTGTTCTCTCTGAGACAGTTTTGTTTGTTTTTCACTTTTCCGGCCGTCCGAACTTATGTGCCGAAGGTGTTCTTTTCTTTGCCAAGTTTCCCGTTTTGGCTCCAGTATTGAGCTCAGGAGATTTAGTTTGTGTTTCACTCGTTATTCGAGTTCGCCCTATTTTAGTGGGTTGATTTTCGTTTGGCTGTTTAGCCACAAAGAATTTGTTTCCTGTCTTTTCTTACTTTGCATTTATTTTGTTATTCCTTCTATTGGTCCTCACTGCGTGAGTGACTTGTTTCTGATCCTCCTACCTTCATGTTTGATTATCCGCCACTAAAATGCATTACAGGTAGGTGTTAGTCCTGTGTTTTTTAAACAGCCGCCATTGTGGCTGAGCTCCGGCATGGAACCCGTCAGTTTCCCATTCCTGACCATTTCCTGTCCTGCTGTATTTTAGAAAAGGAAGGGGAAAAAACCCTATTTAAGCTCAAATGCTGCAGTGCTGGACAAAGAGGTTTGCCTTTATGCAAAGGAACAGCTGATTAAGGAAAACAAACAGAGCTGCATTAGCAGTTGCTTGCACAGAGAGAGAGGAGAGAGAGAGAGAGAGAGAGAGAGAGAGAGAGAGGAGAGAGAGAGAGCATTATTTGCATTATTTATTTAATTTGCTCAGCAAATAACATCAATCACCGCAGCTTAGAGCTTGCATGTTTAATATGTTATCCTTTCTGTGCAGTTGGCTGTTTACAGGACATTGTATTGATTTAAGTGCTTGGATTGAGTGATGCAACAGCAGTGCCCCACTCCAGATTTGAACCTGCAACCTACTGGGCACAAACTCAGGTCCTTAAGTCTGTGGCTTTTACAATGTTTTGTTGTTTTGTTACAGGATGTAACCTAACTTCTGCAGATCACTTAGGACCAGGCGAGGAGATGGCTAATGCTAATTAGCCTTGAGCACTGTATCCAAAAAGTATTACTGCATTTATGTAACCCTGCGGCGACTTCATTAGAGCTCAAGATTTATTTCCTCGGCTGAGAAATCGGATGCCAGCTTGTTCCCAGCACACACATCACTGACATTTCAGGGTAATTTCTTAGATGTTATTCTTCTACAGTTGTCACAGAAGGTTTCTAAAGGATCTGTAGGGTATTTTTATCTATGAAACAAGAATTTGGCTGGAGTTTTGGCACAAAGGACATTGTAAGACATCTGCACATACCGTAATTCTCCGCGAAACTGCAGGCAAACATGCGAAAGCCAACACCGTTGCTACATCGTTCCTTACCATCAATCAGGTAACAACCATTTGTCTCCTTGTTTGGAAAACAGGGTTCATTCACTTCATTGTTTATTTATTATGCACTTAAGTTTTGCCACAGGCATTTCATTGATGAGATGGGAATTCCGTCTTAAGATTTCAAGTAAAATATAACATAAAACCCTCATGTGCTGGTTAGTTTTTTGACCTTGGCAGGAAGACTTTCACACAGTTTAAATTTTTTTCTGAGGGGCGAGTATTCCATCTTACATGCCCCCCCCCCCTCCCAAAAAAATACAATCCCTAAAATATTGAATGTCAGGTCTGAATTATGCATAGAACCCAATAACCCAATATGCATAGAACCCAATAACCCAATATGCATAGAACCCTATAGCCCAATATACATAGAACCCAATAACCCAATATGCATAGAACCCAATAACCCAATATGCATAGAACCCAATAGCCCAATATACATAGAATCCAATAACCCAATATGCATAGAGCCCAATATGCATAGAACCCAATAACCCAATATGCATAGAACCCAATAGCTCCTTGCATTCCAATGCTGTAAGACTTATAAAGCACCCTCTGGTACTTGTCTTTGGTCACGCCTGTGTCCACTACCTTGTTTCCCTGGATACTGTCTGGCTGTACTGATGAAGGCTCATATCAGTGTGGTGGTGCAAGGCCATATCTCTATGCCAGTGTGGTGGGGCAAGGCCATATCTCTATGCCAGTGTGGTGGTGCAAGGTCATATCTCTATGCCAGTGTGGTGGTGCAAGGTCATATCATTATGCCAGTGTGGTGGGGCAAGGCCGAGCATCAGCAGAAGTCACTTAAGAAGTGACCTGGCTTGGAGATAGTTCTCACCAACTGATGTCAGTAAACCTTCAGGCGAAGTCAAATGCTGCTTCATCCATGCTAGTCTAGAACTGCTTTCATAATTCTCCAGCACACACACAACACCTATGTGAATATCACTGAAGACCCTTCGATAGTCAAGACCGTTCATCGATGAAACCCTCTCTGGAGAGACAGCGCAAGGGCAGGGCAGGATGGCTCTCCCCGTTATAACCATTGCTGCGGGGCTGCTTTATGCTAAGCGAGGCGAATTCACGCAGAGTCAGCTAACGCAACAGTGGCCGGTAGAGGTCAAACTGTGGGCGTCACATGTTTATGCATGTCTTCTGGCTGCTGCAGATTCCACAATGCATTTTGGCACTTTGCACTCTCTGTTACCAGTGGTGATAGAACCTGGGAAAAATCTTCACCGTCCCCATACCTGTCAATTCATGGTACCACACACACTTTTCCTGAATGGTGAGCATCAGTTAACAGGGCTACAAACTAGGGATGTTAACAATTAATCGACTATCAATTAATTGCTCATAAGAATTTAATCGATAAGATTTCAAATTAAACGATTAACTGAACAATCTGTTCAACGGGAGTTTTTGTGTGAAATGTAATCGTGATTTAAGGCGTCCACGCAAGGGCGCCAAATTCAGCCTAGTGTAATTATTGAAGAGGCCGCAAAGTTTAGCCTACACAAGACGCAAAACGTAGTCCAGTGTGGGAATATTTCACACTGAAAAAACGACAATGATGCCCATTGCAATACCTGTGGTGCTGTTTTGAAGTATAACAACTCAACTACTTCGTTAAGGTAGCCTACCACCTAAAAAGCGTACATCCAACCGTGCTGCCAGGGCAAAGTGGATCGTAACCTACCATCACCTCAGTGTTGCCACAGAGGGTGTGTGACGATAGACGAGCAGAGGGTATTACTCAGAGGATATGCAACATGGTTGAAAAGGACATGATGCCAATAAGTACCGTTGACGGCGAGGGATTTTGAGAGCTAATAAACAAGCTGCGGACGCGACACACTCCCGACCACGTAGATATGCGTAAATGTTCTTGAATAAAAATACATAGGTCTGTCTATGCATATGAGGAGCCTATTCAAAACATAATAGCCTATGTTTTAAGTTGACTGTTCTAGGCTAGGTCTACTAGTTTAACTGTTGCCTTTCCATTTCAAGAGCGTTTATGTTAATGCTGCAAGCGCCTAGCGGAGCAACGCAATGGTTTCGCTTGCGACAGATGAGACGGAACGCAATTTCTTTTCTGTTAAAGTAGCCTATACACGCCTTCATATTCTATTTTTGTTATGCTACAATAATGTCCGTTTCTCAAATGTTACAATAAATCTTTGATTGAGGAATATAACATGCATTTTGTATTCTGTCTATCATAAGCTATATTTAGCTTTTATGTTATCAATTAATCGACGATTGTTTGTTAAGGTGAACAACTATCGATTAAGGAAATTCCTTTAAATTTGCATCCCTACTACAAACCCTAAGGATCCATAATTTCCAGTAATATTCAATGTTAGTTTATATGACTATGGTGTAGAAATGAAAGTTTCTCAGAGTAGCAAAATTTGACGTGGCAGCTGAAAATGACATCCAGACTTTTTCTGAACACCCCAATTTTTTTAAAAACGCGCCCTGTTTCATAAGGGGAAGAATTTGGTTTACTGAGGTTGGCTAGGGTTCTGCTCCTCCCATATGGCAAAATCTCTGTGTGTGAAGAAGTCCGGTGACCTGGGAGCCTCCGAGATCATAACCTCTCAAAAAGCCAACCTCCGCCGGCAACAATAATAGAAAAGTCCAAGGAAATACAGTGAATACTGCCGTGTACCTACGTATGAGTCTGAAGAAATAAAACCCCTGTGACGCACCTGGGTGACTACCTGAAAGGCCCAGGTGCCGTTGAGTGGTTTGTGGCGCATTTATTCTCTCCTTGAGAAGCAGCGCTTGATGGCAGTGAGAGTAATGTGAATTTATACCACCCCACGTGTGTGGCCTGTGGGTTGCCTGTTGTTTTCACGTGCAGCATCCAATTCTTTTTCTTTGTTCTCGCTGGTCTTTGCTCGCGAATATCTGTTTCTGTACCCACAGTACACAGAATCCAGGGGAAAGGGGGAAGGGTGTGTCATGAAGTGAACAACGCTTTGCTTTGGTTTCTGCTGATGTTTTTTTTTAACTTCCTCTCGACGGCACGTCAAGGCTGGCATCAAGAATGGGCAGCAAATTAGCATTCCCGAAATCATAAGCTAACGGCCTTGGTTTGTACATGCCAGGTTTAAACATTCGTTTACGGAGTCATACACGGTTGAGGTGTGCAGGGATTGAATGCTGGACTCAGGGAGTGCACTGGCTGATCTTTGTTTTGCTGGGACTTTGATTGGATTGTGTTGAGGGAACCTGTGCACAGAATGGCCTGCAGTCACAGTCTAGCAGGTAGTCAGAGTGAATGTTTCCCCTCAGAATGGCTGAGGTCACGTGCTCAGAGCATACCACATGACTGGATGAGAGTGTGTGAATTATGAATTGAGACTGTTTGGATAATGGCTTTGAGTTGGAGTCATTTCCTGTTTGATGCAATATAATGTAAAATAATATTAACGCATTCTGTCTTCCACTCATCATCATAAAGTGTGTGTATGTGAAAGATAAGAGAGACAGACAGACAGGCAGAGAGACAGAGAGAAAGACAGACAGAGAGAGAGAGAGAGAGAGAGAGAGAGAGAGAGAGAGAGAGAGAGAGAGAGAGAGACAGAGAGAGAGACAGAGAGACCAGTTCAATTAGATATTTGATCCCAAAGAGAGAAGTTACGCAAAACAATCTAATTCACCTCTGGTCTAAAATGTGCTTTGTGCAGGGCTGTGTACATGTAGTACTGTAGGTTGCAAAAATCACTTCCTTATGCTGCAGTCTGGAATGTTCCATCACAACAGCCTTGTTGTGATAACACCTGTCAAACAGGCGTTTATTTTTTTTCTCCCCTGACTGAGTCATTGATGCCCATGTTACGTCAGCAGAGGGTGAACTGTATACATTTAGAAATTTGACTGGAAACACAAGAAGGGATTCACTTCAAGGGCCCAGCTGCAGCCTCTGCTCGACAAAGCACGCCATTTCCACTGCAGGTGGTCCCGCAAGCTCACGGTGCGAATAGAAACGGCACTGCCATCGCCATGTTACTGCCCGCTGAAAAGACGAGCACCAGGCCGCTGGCTCTTACAGAGAATCCTGTAAATTTACGTAACCCGTTAGATTTATAATGATTGAGCCATTAATAGTGTGTGTGTGCTTAAGTAAAAGCACGCTGAACGCACTTAGAGTGTTGTGAATGCAGTGGAACGAGGTCCTGCTGGGTGGTAAAGCTGCGATGGATGGATGGCGGTAATCCGGCCGCTGGTAGACTGGCCCAGCTGTGTCTTACTGAGGACAAGGCGTTTGGGTCTCTGCGCTCCGCAGATTGTGAGGTGCGCCGCGCGTGAAGCCCGATGACGACGAGGCTACAGTCAAGCGCTCGGCTTTTCATAGCCCGCAAAATACTGAACCCAGAGGTGTGTGTGTGTGTGTAACAGAATTAGTTTGCCTGATGGTATTTGCGCATTGTGTGTGTATTTCATGAAACAGTACAGTGGTGCTATGTGACTATAACCTTAAGGAATGGCTCAGGGGACACATGACTCTCCAATGTTCTCATAACTTCTAAATTGTTTGAGCAAAATTGCTATAATTCGACCAGATTGTCTTTCCCTTCTGTGATTCCACCATCCTGGTTCATTCTTTTCCTGGAACACAACGGCACAACACCATTCATTTTTGCTACGTGTAAATATTGTTTGAGTGGTCGGGCCTTCTCCCCACGTCCTGATCCTTCCGCCAGTGAACCTTTTTTGTAGTAAAAAGTCTGTGAAACAACCGTCTAAGCGTTCATCAGGTGAATACCCGGCTACATTCGGTTGAAAAGTGAACGTTTTCCAGCCGACTCGGACGTAGCCTGTCTATATCCAGGCAAAACCTGAACTGTATTTGGATTAACCTTGTCCGTTTATGTCAAAACGTCTCTCAACCTAGATTTCCATCCCTCTTGACGTCTCGATTCCGGCTTTTGCTCGCTGGGCCGTTTCTTACAGATGTGCTTGTTGCGGTGGCAACTCTCTGATGGGCTCACCTTATCCTGCGCCATGACTGTTCACCTCATTGTGCTACGCATGCCCTCCATATACAACGCTCATATATTATTCATTGAAGACAGTGGCGTGAGTTCCCAACACCCCCAATGGAAAAAAGATGTACACCGTTTTACATATGTGACATTCTTGTAGAGATAGTTTCACACGTGGCTTTTTGAGGCTGGAAGACTGCCCCCGTGTCTACCAATACCAACGCTGTGTAGATGGAAGTAATCGTGTTTGTCTGGGAGGCGTGTATCGACCACTTCCTGTGACTTAACTTTTTACGAATAGCCCCAACTGATGCCCGAGCGACACCTACTCACTGAAGTTTCCTTTCCACAGTGGTGCGTCTCCACTCTTTCCCTCCGCCCTCTCACCGTTTCCACCGAGGCAGCTAATGGACTAGCAACCTCCGCTAGTCTTTTACTGCAAGGTCGCGCCCTACCCTAGCGTGACGGCTGTCAGATGAATTCTGCAGTAACGACTTTTCATTGATTTGGATTAAATTCACAAGTCGCATTCTACCTTCGCCGGCTTCCGTTCTTTTGTGGGAGACGTTAGACGAGGGAAGATTCAGCAGCAGCAGCACGTCGGCGACTGTGCGGCGCGAGGAATGTTCGCACAAACCAGCCCATCTGTGCGACGTATTGTTTCATCGAATAGCTGGGTTTCCTGTGTTCCTCAGCCTTATATTACCATTTGAAATAGTTCTGTATTTTGCTTCAATAAAGCCATTTTATAGATTACCTAATGGGGATTTACTGAGCAATATGAGGCTGTGTGTATTCTCATTTCAATAAGCAGGTAATTAGTAGCTATTATTATTATTATTATTATTATTAATAATGAATGAATCATTTAGCGGTAACGGTCTTGTCTGCAGAGACATCATCATTTCTTCCCCGTGTATTTCAGGCCGCACAGGGACTGTCCTCCGTACCAGATCACCCTCAGCTGTGAGACGATGGACTAACGAGCGCACCCTGACAACAGCGACCGCCATGCCTGCGAGGAGGCAGCTCAAAACCCCACAGTGAATAAACGGAAAGTAAGTGCCCCGCCCCACGTTCTCACCATCCCCATCGACTGTCAAACGCGTACGCAGAACGTGGGACACGCACGCTCTCCTTCATCGCTTACATGGGTTGACATACGCCGTCTTTCAAGTGCGAAAAAGGGTCCAGTGTTGTTGGTGCTATCCATTGCAGCGTGTGTGTCGATTCAAACAATGTTACTTTATAGAGTAAAAAGCGATATATAAAGCATTATTGCAGCCGTGCAATAATGTGCTGTAATGTGCATTTTCAAAAACTAAACTTTTTAAAAGCACACTGCTCTTTCAGGAGGGAGGCGGGACCTGACGATTTTATAAGGGACAGTGTGAGAAAATGGCTTCCCCCTCATTGTACTGCAGTCAGTGACTGTCTTATGCCAATTTAACTCCTTTGGGGAGGGTCAAGAAGTCCTCAAATAAATGTTTAAACTTTTTATTTTTTGCCAGATTTTTGGCTAGAAAATGTGTTACAATACAGTTCTCTGACTACCCTAAAAAATCACTACGTTTTATGTGCAACGCAACAGCCAGCTTTGCCACAAGGTACTTTGTGCATGCGATTGTCCAGCGGCCAGCGGTTTCATGCGCGGCGGTGCAGCCCCAGAGCCCAGCCGCGCCCCGTCCCGCCCGCTCCAGACCGGTCAGCGTGCGATCACAGAGCCCAGCCCAGCCCCGCCCGCTCCAGACCGGGTCGGCTTGCGATCACAGAGCCCAGCCCAGCCCCGCCCGCTCCAGACCGGGTCGGCTTGTGATCACAGAGCCCAGCCCAGCCCCGCCCGCTCCAGACCGGTCAGCGTGCGATCACAGAGCCCAGCCCAGCCCCGCCCGCTCCAGACCGGGTCGGCTTGCGATCACAGAGCCCAGCCCAGCCCCGCCCGCTCCAGACCGGTCAGCGTGCGATCACAGAGCCCAGCCCAGCCCGGCCCGCTCCAGACCGGGTCGGCTTGTGATCACAGAGCCCAGCCCAGCCCCGCCCGCCCCAGACCGGTCAGCGTGCGATCACAGAGCCCAGCCCAGCCCCGCCCGCTCCAGACCGGGTCGGCTTGTGATCACAGAGCCCAGCCCAGCCCCGCCCGCTCCAGACCGGGTCGGCTTGCGATCACAGAGCCCAGCCCAGCCCAGCCCCGCCCGCTCCATACCGGGTCGGCTTGCGATCGCGGCTCCAGCGATCAAGGCCAAATAAACATCAGCGGAGCGGGCATTGATTGATGAGCGAGGACAACAAGATGCTTAATTATGGATTAGCTCTGCACTGCAGACTCTCGAAGAACCGTTCTAATTGTTGTCACATGAGGGCTCTTGTGCGGTTTCTCCAGCGCACGAGGCCAAAAGAACAGCGTGCCTGCCCCTGACTTCATTTATCATCCTTTTCTTTAATCTCCTTACGCGCACGTCTTCTCCTTCGCCGCGCGCTAGCTTCAGTTCTAGCTGACCAGGCTGAACAGGCGGTTTGTTATTGAATTAGTCCTCCTTGGCAAAGCCGGTTTTGTGACCAGGCCGTGTTAAATGTGAGGCTTCCTTGGGAGATTAACTCACTGCCCACAGTATATAAGTCACCTAAACCTGCCTGATATTTTAAAATGCAGAGCTTCTAGAAGAATCAATCATACATGTAATCATTTTTTTTTGTTCTGAACAAAGATATCTCTCTTGCTGCTAAGTGAAGACAGTTTGTTTTAAAAAGATACAAGCCAGTATACGGGATATGTGGAGAGAGGAATTAGAATGAAAGCTACACATATTCTTTTAAAAAAATCATATACTTTTTGGATTGGAACATCAAGATTCCATCACAAAATAATGGCTTTGATGCCATTAGAAAAAAAGGACCAGAGAACGTACACTCTTTGTTAAAATGACACTTTAATACACTGGTGTTGTCATAAACTGACACTTTTAGATGTCACCGTTACAGATGATGTATGCCATCGATCATGTAAGACAAAGGATGCAGCATTTTTTTGCACAGTGAGCTGTATGTTACAACGGGACGCTATACCACTTTTTAGAGATAACTTGGGTTATCTGTGAATGTTTGTGACACTCACATCAAGCACACCAAAGAGCTCTTTTGTTGTCAGTTGGATTTGAGGAATGGGACACACACCACAGTGCCCCATTGACTGTTCTCAGCAGTCCGATCCTGGAGCTGAATTGTTTGAAATGTTTCCCATGTTCATCCAGAATCGTCAAAAATCTCACATCTGACCTGAACCTCACTTGGGTTAAAACCTAGGGCGGTTTACACCACCTTTTACTGCACCTTGTACAGTACCTGGTATCCATTTTACACAGCTGGATATAATATACTACACCAATTCAGCTTGCGTACCATGTGAGAGGGTCAAAACGTTGCGCCTCACCAGCCACTAGACCTAATGCAGACCTAGACCCAGTGCAGACCTAGACCCAGTGCAGACCTAGACCCACTCCTTAAACGCGGCGCAGCACTGCTGCCCGCCCGGCCCATGTAAGTAATTGCAGTAATATCAGTTCCTCCATTCGTATCTTGAGGCAGATAAATGTATCCGGCCCGTCAGACTTCAAGGCATTCCTATGACGTGAGCACTCAGGTTGTGAGTGGGGAAATGCAAATGTGCGGGTGATTAAATTTGTGCTGATTTTGAGTGCCAGAGAGATGTGCGTTTGGATGGCGAGAGCCTTGGCAGAACGGGAGGGGGGGAGGGGTGTGGTGGTGCCAGATTCCAGGCCCGGACGGAGCGGTGTTCCGTGTCTGATGAAGGTTTGTGCTCCTGGCAGTAATAATCCTCCGGATCGCCGTGTACCCTGCCGGGCTGTGGAATGCCAGCCGCCAGCCCTCTGATGAGGCACAACAGAGAAATGGCTGCAAGAGTAGCCGGCTCGCCAATCTGTTTAAGGCGTTCCTTTCATGCCCGTGTTCCTCCTGGATAAGCGATGGCCAAACAGCTGGATCGGTTATGCGATTGTTGCGGAGCAGAATTCGCGTGACCTTTTGTTCGTTAAAATGGGTATGGCTTGGTTCAGAACGCACAGATAAGAGGCCAATATTTAGCTCCAGCTGTGTGGCTCTCTGCTCTCGAGGAGTCGTTTAAAAAGGATTGGAGAGTCGGGGCGCGGGGTCCAGGAGAGAGAGAGACGGCAGTGTGGGGTCCAGAAGAGAGAGAGAGACGGCAGTGTGGGGTCCAGAAGAGAGAGAGAGACGGCAGTGTGGGGTCCAGGAGAGAGAGACACGGCAGTGTGGGGTCCAGAAGAGAGAGAGAGACGGCAGTGTGGGGTCCAGAAGAGAGAGAGAGACGGCAGTGTGGGGTCCAGAAGAGAGAGAGAGACGGCAGTGTGGGGTCCAGAAGAGAGAGAGAGACGGCAGTGTGGGGTCCAGAAGAGAGAGAGAGACGGCAGTGTGGGGTCCAGAAGAGAGAGAGAGACGGCAGTGTGGGGTCCAGAAGAGAGAGAGAGACGGCAGTGTGGGGTCCAGAAGAGAGAGAGAGACGGCAGTGTGGGGTCCAGAAGAGAGAGAGAGACGGCAGTGTGGGGTCCAGAAGAGAGAGAGAGACGGCAGTGTGGGGTACAGAAGAGAGAGAGACGGCAGTGTGGGGTCCAGAAGAGAGAGAGAGACGGCAGTGTGGGGTCCAGAAGAGAGAGAGAGACAGCAGTGTGGGGTGCAGTAGAGAGAGAGAGACGGCAGTGTGGGGTCCAGAAGAGAGAGAGAGACAGCAGTGTGGGGTCCAGAAGAGAGAGAGAGACGGCAGTGTGGGGTCCAGAAGAGAGAGAGAGACGGCAGTGTGGGGTCCAGAAGAGAGAGAGAGACGGCAGTGTGGGGTCCAGAAGAGAGAGAGAGACGGCAGTGTGGGGTCCAGAAGAGAGAGAGAGACGGCAGTGTGGGGTCCAGAAGAGAGAGAGACGGCAGTGTGGGGTCCAGAAGAGAGAGAGAGACGGCAGTGTGGGGTCCAGAAGAGAGAGAGAGACGGCAGTGTGGGGTCCAGAAGAGAGAGAGAGACGGCAGTGTGGGGTCCAGAAGAGAGAGAGAGACGGCAGTGTGTGCCACGCAGAAAGTGAGATGAGCAGTGTGCTTGGCGGCTGCAGCTCATTGGAGATCATTAGTGTGCCGGGACTGTCGCCAGCGTGCAAATACAGAGAGTAAGAAAGGGGGGTGGTAGGAGGTGTGCAAGAGCATGGTGCGCTGCACTGCCTGCTTCCAGACAAGGGCTTCCAGACACTCTCGCTTGCTCACACACGCTCACACACACACACACACACACACACATGCGCACACATACACACACACACAATTTCTCGTTCTCTCTTGCTCTTTGTCTCTGTTTCTGTTTTTGCCCATTTTCTCTCTTGAGGTTTATCCATTTCTTTACATCCACAGTGGCTCCATTGACCTCTGGGCACAGTAGGTTGAGGGTGCCTTGTTCCTAAGGGACATTAATTGTCCTTGTCTTAGAAAATTTTTTAATAGCCATATAACAGTTGGATTTTCCAGCACTACCAAGGATACAAAATGGCTGTCAGTCGGGGTCAGAAGCCCCAGAGGGCAAACTGTGCCAGCAGAACTGTGGAGCAGGGCTAACTGTACTGGGCTCAGACCCTTCCCCAGCTGGGCTAACTGTACTGGGCTCAGACCCTTCCCCAGCTGGGCTAACTGTACTGGGCTCAGACCCTTCCCCAGCAGGGCTAACTGTACTGGGCTCAGACTCTTTATCAACAAGTTTAAGAAGCTACAGTGTGTGTGTGCATGTGAGCGTGTGTGTGTGTGTGTGTGTGTGTGCATGTGTGTGTGTGTTTGTTGGGGTGCGTGTGTGTGTTTGCTGGTGTGTGTGTGTGTGTGTGTGTGTGTTTGTTGGTGTGTGTGTGTGTGTTTGTTGGTGTGTTTGTTGGGGTGTGTGTGTGTGTTTGTTGGTGTTTGTTGGTGTGTGTGTGTGTGTTTGTTGGTGTTTGTTGGGGTGTGTGTGTGTGTGTTTGTTGGTGTGTGTGTGTGTGTGTGTGTGTGTTTAGCTGTGCAGCTGACCGTCTCTCCTGCCCTCCTCTCTTTGCAGATGACCGAGTAAAAGTCTGGCGACCACAGAGGCTACGGCTGCTCGCTGGGCAGCATATCCACATGGTCACATGACTCTGGACATGGACGCGGTCCTGTCAGACTTTGTTCGGTCCACAGGGGCAGAACCTGGTCTGGCAAGAGACCTGCTGGAAGGTAAGGTGGAGAATCGGCTCAGTGATCTGCTCTGTCTGCTTCAGCTGATGTACGGTGAGCATTCTGGAACATAATGGCTGCCATGCATCACCCAGCCGGGCGCCACGCATGGTGCTGGTTCTGACTAGATTAGCCCTCTCCCCCCTTCACTGTGAGCTGTTTTTGAGATCCTGAAAGGTTCCATATGAATTCAATTCAATCTCTTGTTGTCATTAAGAGGCTGTCACCAGTCTGGGGTCCACACTGGACCATTCTCTCTCTTCTTTTACTGCAGTTCCATATCCCATTAATGCTGGTTCTGTATGGACATACACCCCCCCACCCCTGTAAAACAAAGAATTAAAAGGCTGGAAGTGCCTCATTCCTCTTGTGGTCTGTAACGAGAGTTCAGCCGGCCGTGTATTTATGGCCGTTTAACTCCTTCGAGGCAAACAGTCCCGTTTTTAAACCCACAGCAGTATTTTGTGATAGAATTTTTAAACTTTTTGTATAACTCATGACAATAGCATTACCTGTCCCGTTTTCTGGCTAACCGCCTTTTGCTTTCTGTTGTTTTTTTCTATTAATGCCTTTATCTTTGCGTCTGATGCGGGGATTAGCATTCAATAAGATACGGCACCTCGGGGAGGTAGCCATAAGGGTTTCGACGAGACCAATTAGGTGAGTGAGCGGGGGGGGGGGGGGCTTACAGCGGCCTCGTCGGTACGCTCTCCTCTCGCGTCTTTCAGCCATTCGTCGGCAGCCTCGTTTCGCTGACGCACCGAGCAGTGCCCGCGCAGCGCTCTCCGTTAAAGAGCACGCCAGGGACGGACGCAGCAGCGGATGAACACGCCTGTGCTCGCCGAGGGCCTCTAATCTCACGGCATTAACACATTAAGCTGACACCAGAGGCCAGTTTGGTCTGGAAAACAGGCACGGGGGATGAAAAGGGTTCATATTTTTTCTTGGAAATCGCCCGCTGCATGTCGCGCCTCTCTCTCTCTCTCTCTCTCTCTCTCTCTCTCTGCAAACCGTCGTCAGCCTTTTAAGCTCTGTTGCAGGAGGAAACGTGCACACGTGTGCAATAACCTAGTCGTTTGCCTCTGTCGGGACACTCATGGCCCCTACTCCCCGCTTAATTATCAGAGGCATCATAATAATAAAGAATTGGAAAAAGAGAAGAAGTGTCGTCCTTTTGAGCTTATGAGCCACGCCTGTGCGTAGTTGTGTTCGGCGTTAGATCGGTGAGAGATGGAGAGACAAATGGCAGAACAGCAGACCTGTAAAATCCAGGTTCACAAAGTAAAAGTCCTCCTCGTTATTTTGTTCCAATCACCTGAATTTACTAATCAGCACAATTCTTCAGCCAGGAGGTAGAACTAATTAGTGGAATCAGAGTTCACGGGTGGAAGAAACACGTGACAGGACTTTTACTTTCTGACCCCTGGATTTTATACCTCTGGATAATGCGTGGGTTTTTCTTATTTCTCCAGCTCATAGACGCTACCGTTTTTGCCTCCTTAAATTATGAATGTCCCTCCTCCATAGTCAAGGGAGACCCCTGCTCCCAATTCCAGCACTAATTTAGGATCAGGGTACCTCCCAGTGTGCTCATTAGGCCCACTCACCCCATAAAACACACACAAAGACAAACTGTGGGTGATGTCAGTCACCAGTATTTCACCGTGCATGTTCCTACCCATTGTGCATATTCATGGGATTTACAACAGCTTACATTTTTTACATAGTTTTCATATGTTCGTATCGCCAAATATTTACTGGGGAAATTCCGGCTGGGTACATGGCTGCTTTAGTGGGTATAACGAAAGTGCCCCACTGCCTGGCATTCGAAGTCCGTAACTACCAGACCTGGTTTCACATCCAATTTGTTTTGGATTCAAATACTTTTCTGCATTTGACTAAGCTTTCCTGGTGTATTGGAACAAATTAAATAATCCCAGAAGTGTAAACACCACCCATATGCTCCTTCTAGCAGGCTCAAATGCTCCAGGCAAGATCAATAGAGCACAGAAAAGTATTTGACTCCAAAACAAATAAAAAAACAAACCCAGGTCTGGTAACTACAAGCTCAGCTCTTTACAGTCACTGTTTGTAGATCACGGCCCAGCACTGCCGCGCCTTTCAGTCGAGCTTTTACACGACGACCGTTCCGCGCGCCGGTCTGTGCTGCGAGTACCTACCCCTGGTCCGTGGACGTGCGCGAGAGAGGTGTCCTGATAATAGGTGGACGTGTAAAACGCAGACATGAGAGCTTCCGCTCAACAGCTGCGCCAGCCCGGCTGCTCCAGAGCGGTTATGAATGAGCGCTAGTCGTCCGCTAATGGACTTTTAACGGCCCTCTGAGCTGACGTGTCGGCGTGTGCTCTGAGCGCGAGGCACTGGAGCGCCAGGGGGAGGGCCCCTCCCCCCTCCCTCAATGAAACGTGCTTGTTTTGAGGCGAGAATGAGATGAAGGGGCGGACACGGTGGCATAGTGGTTAGCACTGTTGCCTCACAGCAAGAAGGTCGTGGGTTCGAATCTCGGATGGGGCCTTTCTGTGTGGAGTTTGCATGTTCTCCCCGTGTTCGTGTGGGTTTACTCCGGGTACTCCAGTTTCCTCCCACACTCAAAGACATGCATGATAGGTGCACTCCTGCAGGTGCCCTTGACCAAGGCACTTGCCTCAGAGCTGGAGTTGGTCCCCGGGCGCTGCACTGTGGCTGCCCACTGCTCCTAGGTAACTAAGGATGGGTCAAATGCAGAAGAAAAATTACCCCACGGGGTTCAATAAAGTATATCTTATCTTATCTATGGTGGACTTTGTCTCTAACCACAAGCTGTCCTCCTCACACAGCACAGGCTAAAGGCGCCGTGCTTCACTTAGTGGTCCAAGTCCGGACAGGTTCGGTAAAAATTCCGGTGCACAAAAAAGGAAATAACGTGCCGATGGATATTTATTTTATTAAGAAAATGGTATTGAAAGGTATTGTCTGTTCTATAAGGGGGGGACAGATGCTTCAGAGCAACGCCTCCGTCATTGAGTTGAAGACACACGAATGAGGCCATTATTCCAAACCGGCTATATTTTTGTCTTCTTCTCCCCTCTGCCACACACCTTGCAAAATCAAAACAGGAGTGTTTTTTAATAAAGAGTAACCACGCTGACTGGTTACTGCACACTATCATATCCCTGGGATTCCATGCGGTTATGTAACGTACTGTAGCCCACAAGGCTGGTGGGGAAAAAAACAAAACAAGAACTAGGCCGCTTCCAGGAAAGCAAAAGCCGATTTATTGTTATCATCAAACGCACATGTTCATAAAGTGTGCAGAAGGGAAATATATTCACAACATATTCAGTCCATGAAAAATTTTGATCTTTTTCATTTTTGGGGTTCAGAACTACAGACTGCCAGTGTTGGGGTTCAGACCTACAGACAGCACCAGTGTTGGGGTTCAGACCTTCAGACAGCGCCTGTGTTGGGGTTCAGACCTACAGACAGTGCCAGTGTTGGGGTTCAGACCTACAGACAGTGCCAGTGTTGGGGTTCAGACCTACAGACAGCGCCAGTGTTGGGGTTCAGACCTACAGACAGCGCCAGTGTTGGGGTTCAGACCTACAGACAGCGCCCCGCTGGGGTTCAGACCTACAGACAGCGCCAGTGTTGGGGTTCAGACCTACAGACAGCGCCAGTATTGGGGTTCAGACCTACAGACAGTGCCAGTGTTGGGGTTCAGACCTACAGACAGTGCCAGTGTTGGGGTTCAGACCTACAGACAGTGCCAGTGTTGGGGTTCAGGCCTACAGACAGCGCCAGTGTTGGGGTTCAGACCTACAGACAGCGCCAGTGTTGGGATTCAGACCTACAGACAGCGCCAGTGTTGGGGTTCAGACCTACAGACAGTGCCAGTGTTGGGATTCAGACCTACAGACAGCGCCAGTGTTGGGGTTCAGACGTCAGACAGCACCAGTGTTGGGGTTCAGACCTACAGACAGTGCCAGTGTTGGGGTTCAGACCTACAGACAGTGCCAGTGTTGGGGTTCAGACCTACAGACAGTGCCAGTGTTGGGGTTCAGACCTACAGACAGTGCCAGTGTTGGGGTTCAGACCTACAGACAGTGACAGTGTTGGGGTTCAGACCTACAGACAGCGCCAGTGTTGGGGTTCAGACCTACAGACAGCGCCAGTGTTGGGGTTCAGACCTACAGACAGTGCCAGTGTTGGGGTTCAGACCTACAGACAGTGACAGTGTTGGGGTTCAGACCTACAGACAGCGCCTGTGTTGGGGTTCAGACCTACAGACAGTGCCAGTGTTGGGATTCAGACCTACAGACAGCGCCAGTGTTGGGGTTCAGACCTACAGACAGTGCCAGTGTTGGGATTCAGACCTACAGACAGCGCCAGTGTTGGGGTTCAGACGTCAGACAGCACCAGTGTTGGGGTTCAGACCTACAGACAGCGCCAGTGTTGGGGTTCAGACCTACAGACAGTGCCAGTGTTGGGGTTCAGACCTACAGACAGTGCCAGTGTTGGGGTTCAGACCTACAGTAGTTTTACATGGGAGCGTGCATGTATGAGGCTAATAGAACAAAAATTTCTCTTCAAACTGGGATATTACTGTGCCTGCCAGCAAGGTGCTTTCTCCTGGTGGAAATCATTGCGGAACAGGAGCGTGTGGCCGTGGGGAACGGCTGCTGCGGAGAGTCTTCGCGCGCCGGAGTCAAAGTTCAGATATCAGGCAGCAGCTTCTCCACATCCTGCTGAGGAGAATTCTCAAGGTCACGGAGCGGGGCTGCACCCCGCAGCTTCACCGGGGATTCATTTTGTTTGCCTGACCGCTACGCGATCTCTGCTACGTGCACGCCTGCCGTTCTCGGGGGAGAGCGGGTTTCTCATGAACCCCAGTGTGGGCGCAGCTACCCTATCAGTGACCAGCTCTTCCCCCAGAGGGTCCCAAGCGCTCCGTGTCCTGGTCCCACACGTCCCACAGAGCCTCGGAACGTGACGGAGAGGGGGGACGTGCGGGCCGGACCGTTTTCTGGCGCTCCCGCGCGGCCCCGTGGCGGTCGAGCGGTCAGGCGGTTTGGGTCTTGTTTCCAGGGCTGGCTTATTGATTCATGGGATCTGTGGCTGGAGCGGTCGGGATCCCTTTGATCAGCGTGGCTCCGCCTCCACACCGGGGTTTTCTCCTCCTCGCGTTCAGCGCGCTGGCGGCTCCGAAGCTCGCTGCCGAACGCGGAACACTGCCGCCCCACAGCTTCGGTGCTACAATTCAAACACGCGCGCTTGCGCTACCAGTGCTAAGAAGCCTCATTGTGTCTTCTCGTTTTACCGTGAGAAACTGGTGAGACATACACAAGTCTCCCTACTAAAGGCCTGTGACATTGTATCAGTTTGCACGCACGGTAACTGACACGCAAGCAAACTGATACACTTCCCCCGTCTTTCACTGTCAAATATCTGCTGACGTTCTTCCGAAAAAAAAATCAAGTTCATCTGTTCGGATGGTCCCCTCAGATAATTGTTCAGAGAACAGCCCTGGGTGCCCTCTAGGGGCTATAGAAGGTAACTGACACAGGGGTAGATAAACTCACTCGGGGATTATCTCCTGGAAAAGCACTGGAAACGCACACAGCCAAAACAGTGGCATTTTCAAAGCAATCATTGAAGGCACATGCAGTCAAGAAGCGATTGGTTTTGAGTTTGTGCACCTCTGGCATAATTGCATTTGGAATCATCATCATCATCCTCATCATCCATCAACCCGCTTATTCCTATTCAGGGTCACGGGGGGTGCTGGAGCCTATCCCAGCATGCATTGGGCGAGAGGCAGGAATACACCCTGGACAGGCCGCCAATCCATCACAGAGCACTCACACCATTCACTCACTCATACCCATGTTTTTGGACTGTGGGAGGAAACCGGAGTACCCGGAGGAAACACGGGGAGAACATGCAAACTCCACACAGAAAGGCCCTCGGCCGGGATTCGAACTCGGTACCTTCTTGCTGTAAGGCGACAGTGCTAACCACTGCACCACCGTGCCGCCTCCATTTTGGAATGTTCATGCAAAAAAAGCAGGGAGGATATTGTGTGAATCAGGTTCATAAGTGCTCCAGCTAAGTGACAAAGGCCTTTTATAGCAAAGCCATTAACAAAAACATCACAAGCTCCAAGAAGCTGTTGTTGATTTATGGCAGGTGGTGGTCTATATAAAGCCAGTGTGATGTGGAAATGGGCCATTGACTGTGGCAGCTGTCAGTGGTGAAAACACTGTCAACAAATCTGGGTGGGTTTAACACTCACACAGCTGCGTGGGAAATTAGAGCCATGCTCACTCCACACACCTGTGTGGGAAATTAGAGCCACGCTCACTCCACACACCTGTGTGGGGAATTAGAGCCACGCTCACTCCACACACCTGTGTGGGGAATTAGAGCCACGCTCACTCCACACACCTGTGTGGGGGAATTAAAGCCACGCTCACTCCACACACCTGTCAAGGACACTCATCGCGGTGGCTATGGCAACTGCTTGTGTGTTGGGCTTAGTACGAGGAAGAGATAGGAACAGTGTGAATTAATCAACCAACACCACATTCTCTTGTTTTGCCATTATGCATTTTTGTGATTAAGAATGAATTGAGATGAAATGATCCAATTCTCCGTCCAATTACGCTATTGACGGAGCAAGCGTGGCTCAAACGTTGGCTAGGGCACCTGGATGAGTGCTTCATTTCTGCCCAGACAAACATTTTAAAAGCTGGGTCATTTTGGAAAGTTATATTATTTTCGTTTACAAAACCTTTGCATCCTTTGCCGGGTGATTGTAGATTAGTTACTAAAATGGTAAATAAAAGAGCTTTTGCGATTGTCTTTTTCAGTTTGTTGCGAGACCCTTTGAATGCGTCACAATGAAATCGTGCTGTGCATACTTGCGGGCACTGATTGGAAACAGGAAATGCATCCATCCTTTAATGTGTCAGATTGTACCGAGTGGCCATAGGATTCAAGCGTTAATTGCATTTAAAATTTGGCCCGCTTGATGACACGGCAATCAATACAGCGGATATGATTTGCATCGATTGGCTATGCATTTGTGCCGATCGTGATGCGAGGTTTTGCATTCCGTGCGCGGTAGCGCTCGCCCGTCTGCGGGGCGGAGAACCGTCTCAGAGGGGAAACCCTGGGCGCGTCACAATACTCGAAAAATGCACCCTCCTTTCCTCCACTACTACCTCCTCTCCTCTGTGTCCCGGAAACGGATATTTGTGTCATAATCTAATGCTGCTGATTTGGCTACATAATACTTACAAATAGTTACAAATTGATCAATGTCTCGACGCAAACCGCAATGTCAAGTACATTGTATACTGTACATGCAACTACTTGTACTCAAAATGTTCAGGCAGTTTTGCATACTTCCGGGTAAGAGAGGAGTGGTAGTGCGGTAGTGGAGGAAAGGAGGAGAGAAGTGAAGAATATTGGGACGCAGCCCCGGATCTAAAGTTCAGGACCTGTCGTCTGTTTGCTCTGGCAGGACGCTGCTGTGGTGAGGCTCACCCCGGTCACATGATGCTGGGTGTGAAAACACCATTTCACCACACGTCCCATTACCTCACTTCCTGTGATACTCGTGCACAGTAGCCGTTCAACTGCCGGCTTTTGATTCCATCGTTTGCATAAATAGATTTTTGAATATTCTTTGGCTCCCCGAGATGGAATATTAAAATAATTTAACTCAGAAATTTCCCCTTCAAGCCCTGTATGAAACACCAGTTATTTCTGTGTAAATAATGACAGACTATAGATCTATGATGATGAACAATCCAATGTAATGTGCTTTCTTGTAAACTGCATCAGTATTGTGCAGGAAGCTCTTTCTTCCTTTTTGTAAGCATTCTTCTTCTATGAACAACACCCCAGCTCATGTACTGCAGCCAGCAGGGTGGCGCTGTTAGTGTGGCTTCGCTATGTCTCTTTTGCTTAGGAATTGTGCTGTTGTCACCCTGAGCGGAGGCAGAGCCCCAGGATAAAGAGACCTTTTCAGTCTCCTGTCATGTTTGAGCAGTTGTATCGGTTAGCGGCTGCACACGATCAGAGGCATCAAAATGGCCGCCGCATGTCTAACCATTCACTCGGACTACATGTGTGACCATCAAGTTTTATTCTGCCCATTTTTATGCATGATATGAACCAGTTTTCTTGTTTCAGTGCTTATTTTCCTATCAATAAATAACGATCTGGCCCAACCTCGCAACCCAGCCAAGGTGCATGAACAGAAGGGAGGACAAAAACTGCATGCAAAATTTTCAGCCGCTCTTTGAGAGCGATGAAAGTTTAAAAAGTGTCTTATAATAAAACATTTTTTTACTTCCATTGCTGTCCAAGAGTGGCTGAAAAATTTGTATGTGTGTGTGTGTACACGTGTGTGAGCGAGTGTGTGAGTGTGTAGTGTGTGTGAACATGTGTGTGCGTGTAATGTGTGTGAACGTGTGCATGTCTGTGTGTGTGTACTGACAGTATGTGTCTCCCTCAGCTCTGCTCTTGCTGGTCTCAGTGAGGCGATGTCTGTGCTCAGTAGCTGTGTGTGTGTGTGTGTAGTGTGTGTGAACGTGTGCATATGTGTGTGTGTGTACTGTACAGTTTGTGTCTCCCTCAGCTCTGCTCATGCTGGTCTCAGTGAGGCGATGCCTGTGCTCAGTAGCTGTGTGTGTGTGTGTGTGTGTGTGTGTGTGTGTGTGTGTGTAGTAATTTTGTAGATATTCACTGCAGCTCACCGTGATATCTCTCTGATAGAACGGACCTCAACAGGTCCAAAGTTTAATTGTACATTCTAAAAAATCAACAGCAACGTGTCTTTGCAAATATAATGAAACGGTCACTCACGAACATCCACAGATTTTATTGTGCACATTTTTTCTACTTCCTACCAAAGTACGCCAACTGTGTATATCCTCGCAAAGTATAAACCAAAGCACGCCAGTATTCTAGGGCGTACTGTGTTGACTTAAGCCCCAGAATACTGGGGTGCTTTGGATAAAACTGCGTGATACGCAGTTGGCGTACTTCGGTAGAAAGTCGTTTTCGAAAATAAAAAGTGCACCACAGGGTCTGTGGACCTTTGTGAGTAACTGTGTCATTATATTTGTAAAGATACGTTGCCGTTGATTTTTTTTAAATGTGCATTTTTGGCGCTTTTTTGACCGCCACATACTTTGGACCCGTTGAGGTCCATTATATCGGGGTGATGTCAAGGTGAGTTGCAGCGGATATCTACAAGTTCTCAAACGACCTGGATGGATAGATAGCACTCCGGATATATAACAACATATCAGAATTTAATTTTTGGGTGCCCCTTTAAAAAGGCCGAAACACAACAACACACCAAGTGAGATACGTCTGTACGCTGGGAGTAATAGTATTGTTGGGCAGCTGACATAATGTCTCAGCTTTTTTTTTTGGTCTACGCTAGTTATACATCCAGTCTCCTGCCAACTGTCTATGGGAAACCTGCCGACTCATAATTACCGTATGTCAGCAAACAGAGGAACCTTTTGGGTAACCAGACACCATCCTCCCATTCTCCTTTCACACTCCATCAACGGCACTTTATGGAAATGAAGCAAACGTCATCAACGGCGAATCGATTCGGTGCCAAATCCGGCCAATAAAATAGATGCAAAAGCAGAGTAAGGCTCAACCTGACTATGGTGACACTGACAATATGTATATGGGTCACGTGTATGTATGAGAGTGTGTGTACATTACATACGTGCATGTGTTTGTGTGTAATATGTTTGCATTTCCCCACACACAAGCACACATGCACTATACATGTATGAGGGTCTGTTTCTGAGTCCGTACGTCTGAGTGTGCATACATATGCTTTTGTGTGTGCGCATGTGCGTGGGTGTGTGTCAGTTGTTTGTGCGTGAGTGGCAGTATGACAAAGTATATGTGTCATTACATTACATTACAGGCATTTAGCAGATGCTCTTAACCAGTGACTTACACAACTTTTTTCAGCATTTATTTTTTTTTATTTTTTATTTTTTTTTGGGAGGTCATGGGTGGTTGCAGGCTCAGATCTTGGGTGTGATACTGCTATACTGCCCATCAGTGACACTCTTTAGTCCAAAATGTCTTTATTTGATATGTTTGTTTGTGTGGTGTGGGTCTGCCCCACTGTCTTTTTTGTTGATGCTGGTAGCTACAACTGAAGTTCCCTAAAGGGAAAATAAAAGTTATTCTATTCTATTCTATTCAGTTCTAAACACTAGAGTAAATAACCAGCAGTATAACAGTAATGTGTAAAAACCAAGGGGCCAAAACCGGGCTTTGTTTTTTTAAGTTCACTTCCTGGTCTTGTTGCGAGCGTTGCTCTCTGGCGCCAGTACGGCTGACTCCAGTATAGGTCTTTTAGGCCCGTTTTTCAATGCAAGTCAATGGCACCAAACGCGGTAAAAACACATCAATACATTTTTCTCATCAGAACATGCAGTCGCAAAAGGTGCTTTTTCTTTGTCTAATGTTTCCCCATGTGCAGATTTGTTAAGTTATTGTGTCGTTTGTACGCCGTTTAAACATTTTTTGTGGACCAATCGGTGGCAGTTTGCGGCACCTCCGAATCAACATGGCGGCGTAAACTGTACTTCCGCCTGACTTCCGAGCTTCAGTTTTTACGAGCCCGTGGGAAGGCAATGGGTGTTGTAACAGTGACTTTGTCCATTTTTTTTTACGGTCTATGGTAAAAACACAGCACTTTGTTTGGCCACCACGAGGGTGCTGACTGAGAACATAAATAACATACAGGCTGGATGTGGAAGGTGGTGCCATCTAGTGGCCGTAAACAGTATTTACATATGCCACTGTCTTTAGGCCCTTCAGTGTGGGGATGTGAGACCAGCTTCTCATAAATTAATCTGAAATACCTGATTGAAACGGTTTTATATCTGCAGCTGCACTTCTGTTACAATCATCACACAAGTCTGAGGTAGAAAAAAATCTTTAACTGCAGTGGAGGGACGCAGAATTTCTCCATACCATATCAAATCTGGATAGGGAGGCAGGTAGTGTATATATATAAGGAAGGGGACTTTGTAAAAAAAAAAGGTGCAGGTTTTTCCCCAGGTAGACACTGCCATTGTACCCTTGAGCAAGGTACTACTTACCTGAATGCTTTCAGTATATATCCAGCTGTATGAATGGATACATGTAATAAGAAGTTGTGTAAGTCGCTCTGGATAAGAGCGTCTGCTAAATGCCTATAATGTAATGTAATATTATTTTCTGCAAAAGGCTTCACAGAACACACGCTCCATGGAAGACAATCAGTGCTCTGACTAATGTTGTACTGTATAATGCATCTATTTTCACGATTCTCTCGCTCTATCCCTCCCCCTCTCTGTGCAGATTGTATCTAATCTATACAGCACGACAGAAAGCAGCACCTTCCTCCCCACTCCATTTTGTCACTGTGGAATTGTACTTGGCTCGGTGTGTGGGAGACAGAGGAAAGGACAAGAAAAACAGGCATTAGTCTCCCATTTTTACAGCATAAAATGGCAAAAAGTTAAATGGCTTCCTGGTCGTTCAGCGCGAGAGGTTTTGCGGGCTGACGATGGTCTGAATCAGTGCGTGAACGGAAAATCGGAAACAGTCGCACCTCGACAGGGTAACTATGGTGTGCTTCATGTGCCGACTGGCTCTCTTAAAGGGGAGGAGCCATTTTGCAGCCATTTTAGTTTGGCCCACTCTTGCCACTGTGAGCAGGACGTTTTCCGACCCAGAAATACTGTGACCAATTCCCTGTCCGCTGGCTTGTCTTTTATAACTGTCCATCAACATTTTTCTGCTTCAGTCAGATAGCTAGCTTCGTATTTACCAGAGAAAGGAGGTTATTTTGCCGTTCAGTTTTCTGCTGTTCAGTTTCTAATCAGATTGCTTTATAAGTAGAATACATCTCTACTACTTCCCCAAGGTTTTTTTAAACCAGCTTTATGGAGACACGCTGCTGCATGACATAACGATACATGCCACAGTATAATGTGTGCTTAGCTGTCAGTCTGGATAAAATACAGCTTTAATCCAGTCGACTTTCGTCAATACTGAAAAGTCATGGCACCCAGAGGCTGACTCAAACCTTATTTTGGGTGTTCTTTCCTGTGACGGGAATGGCGACGTGGTAAAAGGCTTCTGAATTGTTCTTCTTCAGTCACAGTCTACAACAGTCTGGGCAGCAGGGTAGCAGGGTGCTGGTCGTACAAGGGCATACCGCAAGGTCTGGTCTGCCAGTGGTGGCGAATAAATGGTTGCTGGCCATGACATGCATTTTACCTGTATTTTACCAGCGATTTACCTGTGTTTTCGTTGTTTTACTTGTGCAGGTAAAAACTGGGACGTGAGCGCGGCTCTCAGCGACTTTGAGCAGCTCCGGCAGGTTCACACGGCTAACCTGCCGCAGGTCTTCAATGAGGGCCGCTACTACAAGCCGCCCGAGCGGGACACGCCCCAACACCTGGCCAAGGTGGAGCGGCCGTGCCAGAGGCAGGAGGACAATGCTCAAGGTTACACAACTGCCCCTCGGACACCTCCTTCCTCACAGCGTTTTATCTAAAAATAAATAGCGTCGTGTTATCGGGTTTGACCGGTCGCTACAATGTCCTCGCTCAACAGCAGAATGCAGAAATTGCCTGTGCGTTTTCACTGCTAAGGGTGATAGCGTTGTGTTATCGGGTCTGACCGGTCGCTACAATGTCCTCACTAAACCGCAGAATGCAGAAATTGCCTGTGCGTTTTCACTGCTAAGGGTGATAGCGTTGTGTTATCGGGTTTGACCGGTCGCTACAATGTCCTCGCTCAACAGCAGAATGCAGAAATTGCCTGTGCGTTTTCACTGCTAAGGGTGATAGCGTTGTGTTATCGGGTTTGACCGGTCGCTACAATGTCCTCGCTCAACAGCAGAATGCAGAAATTGCCTGTGCGTTTTCACTGCTAAGGGTGATAGCGTTGTGTTATCGGGTTTGACCGGTCGCTACAATATCCTCGCTCAACAGCAGAATGCAGAAATTGCCTGTGCGTTTTCACTGCTAAGGGTGATAGCGTTGTGTTATCGGGTTTGACCGGTCGCTACAATGTCCTCGCTCAACAGCAGAATGCAGAAATTGCCTGTGCGTTTTCACTGCTAAGGGTGATAGCGTTGTGTTATGGGGTTTGACCGGTCGCTACAATGTCCTCGCTCAACAGCAGAATGCAGAAATTGCCTGTGCGTCTTCGCTGCTAAGGGTGACAGCGTTATGGCACCTTCCTCTCCTCTCCTCTCTCCAGAGAAGCGCCTGTCGCGCGGCATCTCCCACGCCAGCTCGGCCATCGTGTCCCTGGCGCGCTCGCACGTGGCGGGCGAGTGCAACAGCGAGCAGCTGCCCCTGGAGATGCCCATCTACACCTTCCAGCTGCCCGACCTGAGCGTGTACAGCGAGGACTTCCGCTGCTTCATCGAGAGGGACCTCATCGAGCAGTCCACCATGGTGGCCCTGGAGCAGGCCGGTGAGCGCCCACGCGAAAACCTCACCGCTCGTCACACCCACCGATTAACACGGGCCGGACAGAGTCATTTACACGCGCGTATCGAACGGCGCGCTGAGAATAAGGCATGAAGGTCAGCGATGTGTGTACACCGGCTTTGAAACACGCCGTTAACAACATTCGCCCGCGGCAATCCTAGGATTTCTGTCTGAGGAGAATGTTATGAGAAAGCCAAAAAAAAATAGAAGTGTTACAGTGTTACAGACCAAACCAAGCTTCCCGGGTTTCGACATGATAACGCAGACGAGTAGCACCGTCGCCCCACAGCAAGAAGGTACGGAGTACAAATCTCAGCCAGGGTCTTTCAGTGTGGAGTCTGCATGTTCTCCCCGTGTCTGAGTGGGTTTCCTCCGGGTATTCCAGTTTCCTCCCACAGTCCAAAGACATGCAGGTTAGGCTAATTGAAGAGGCTAAACTGTCTTTGGGGTATGAATGTGTGAGTGGATGGTGTGTGGGTCCTGCGTTGACCTTTGCCCCCACCCCCCACCCCCGACAACCCTCTGACCAGGAGTAAGTGGTTTAGAAAATGGATGGATGGATGGAGGACTGGTTATTATTTGTATTGACAGAATCCACTTTGTTCACTTTAGTATACGTGCTAGAAGTGTCATTTTGAGACCGTAGTAGCTGCCCTATAGAAGTGAATGGAGAGCGACAAACACCCTATTCTGGACTATTACCCCAGGGGAGCACAGAGCAACTAATAAACATATTTCGCCACCGTTTGGACTCAAATCATGGCCAGGTAACAACCCAAAGATCTGCCAAAGTTCAGTTGTGCTTTAAGAGGGAGTGACCTTTGAACACGGCCTTTGCTGGGCTTTTAGCACCGAACATCACAACTTTCCAATCGCTTCTGGTTTGAACAGACAGTTTAGGCCACACGCTACAGCACCATTTCACATCCCTTCCCCAAGACGTCAGCAGTGAACATCTGCTTCTGTTCCCATTTCAAAGAGTCATCGCTCCCTTTATGCGCCTCCATGTTCCATCAATCCCCCTCCACAGTGGGGCGTTCGGCTAATGCGACTCGGCTCAAAAACAGCTTAAGCTCAATTTCTTAATTCGTCAAAATGAGCAAAGTCAAAGCAGCAACACTCCCAGCAGGGTCTTCCAGTGACATTTCACAGATTAAGATGGGAATTAAAGAGGCTTTTCAATTGGGCATAAGGAATCACATGGGTTTGGCGAATGAGGAGTTTTTCCTTGCCACTGTTGCCTTTGGCTTGCTCTTGCGGGGGTTTAGGCTGGGTTTTCTGTGAAGCGCATCGTGAGCGTTGGTTGTGAAACGCGCTATATAAGTAAATACTGAATTGATTTGATTCATGAGTTCAGCTGCGTTTGTGCAGCTGAGGGAGTTTGCGGCACGCACAATCGCGTGTCCTGCATTTATGAAGGCCCCAATAATTCTTCCACCATATTTTACCACAATTTAAAGTTTCATAAAAACATGCAGCGCAAACTGTATTGAATGTTTAAATACTGCTCTGCATGCAAGTCAGGTTTAGTATTGTAATGAACCTAGAACCCACTATGAGGTTTGGCTACTGGATTTCACACAAAAAATATATATATATATACATTTATTTTTTTATTTTTATGAGAGTACACCACAAAATAAAAACGTTAATTCATTTATTGAAGGTACACTTGAGACATGTAACTTAACGGCCGGAGTAGGCATAAGCAGCACCCTCTAAGTTTGGGTTGAACATGAATAATGAGCTTTACCACGAAGTCCCTGATCCACACTACAAGATAAGTAGAATCACACAAGGGTCATTCCGTGTCACTTCAACGCAATTTTGCACCCAACCCTCACAGATTGAAATTATATTTGGTGTGATGATGAATTTCTTTGTAATTTGGCTCGTTAGTTTTTGCGGTACGGGTCAACAAACTTTTGACTAATTAGCATGACCTCCAAACTTGAAATACTTGTATCTCCAAAAGTATAGCACCTACAAAGCCAAGTTTTACATCATTTTAAAGGTATTTGACTGGCCTCCATTTCATAAAGTAAAACAAAAACCGTTGCATGAAGCGCAGAGAAAATGCATAATGAAATTACCTATGACCTTGAATTACAAAAATGGGTACGCTTCAAATTTCATATATATATTTTTGTTTTAAATGTTAGTTGATGATGTAAGCAACAATCTTGGAAAATTTTGTGATGGGCGCTCTTAAAGTTTCAAGATGGTTCCAATCCACTACAGGCTGACCAAGTAGGCTGAAGCATGTTGAGTCTAATCACACACATCCAGTACAGCATCCCTAAAATGTCCCTTATCCCTCCAACACACAGGGCACCGTCACACATTATCCAGATTATCATTCAGACCATATCCCCCCTTAACAGCTACTCCCACCCCAATAATTTAAGATTACATATAAGTACACGCAAGATGAAATTTCTAATTCACCACCCCAGCCTCCCAGGCAACAAGACCCTCTCACCGGCCTCAGGTGTGTGCCACACAGTTCTACTAGCATGCCATCAAAAATGCCTAGTGGTCCATGGAAACCTATCTGATCTATTAAAAAGTCCCGCTAACTGCCTGCGAGTCTCCAGACAAATCCTATTGCCCTCGAGACCCTGGGCAGCCCCATTATGTAGCGACGCTGAATGCTGTTCAGGAGTCACTGCACTGTACTTCTGCGGTTTACAGGCGGCATTCATTTGTCATAAAACAGGTACACGGTCAGTAGCATTTACATGCGGAGCCATTGAAACAGCTGAATAAACAGTGACGTGAGAAAGAACTGCTCACAGCAGACTCAAGTTACCGGAACGACAACCACCGTAAATAAGGCAATCTACCATTGCTTATCAGCTAACTGACAAATACACTTAAAACAGGAGCCAAACATCTTTGCTTACCCGAAACAAACATGCCATAAACCCATAAGGAAAATGCTAGACACCCACTGCAAAATGCAACCAAGATATACATTTCGCAAATAAACAAACAAACAAACAAACAAACAAAAAAACTGTTCAGCACGCAACCAGAATTAAGCACGAGTTTCTCTGCCGTCTGCAGCTAACATTAGCGGTTTTGAACACAGTAAGAAACACGATTTTAATGAGCTAGCGAGCAGAAACAACTTGGAAGTGAATAAAACGTGATTACCTTAAAAAATGTGAACGTCCGTTTTTTCAATTCACTTGAACCGTTGAATTGGGTTATCCTTACGGGTAGCCGACCACATTTCATGGACGTCTTTGTAGACAGACTATAATGATTGGGTGCTTTCATACATCACCATGGGCCTGCTTGAAAAATGCGTCAAATAATTTTATTTCATTAATCATCCTCCAGTTGTGTTCTTGGACAGGGGATTAACTACTGTTTCTGTTACCTTATTATCTTATCTTATTGTAGAAGTATAAAAAGCACATGTAATGGCTAATTAAGTGTGAACATCTTGATTTATCCTCTGCACGTTTAAGTCTGGCTTAATGAAAAATAATTCAAGCAGGCTACTAAGTGTAAACTGTGTAAGGATAATATTTTCAAATGTTAAGAAACTTAATATGAGCGTGTTTCACTGTAGAGTGCATTGGTTACGTGCACCGTCTTAAAATGTCAGAGAATGTCCCAGGGCTTTAAAAAACACCAAAATCTTTTGTCATGAAAATAAGAAAGGGTGTCTTTAACCCAGCTGGAATCCAACAGCATACGGCTGTACTTTTGTGTTAACAGTAAGCGCACTAAGCTTTAATATGGCTTTTCACTAAGCGTTAGGTTAGTGAAAAGCCAGGGACAGGGGCAATGTCATGGGGGTGGCGGGTAGGGAGCGGGGTTATTTTGGCAGTATCGGCTGTCTGACGGCCCACGTTGGCATTAACCTGAGCGTGCCCACGTTGACCCAGTGTCAGCAGTGTGCTGGCCCGCAGCCCACACAATGGGAGTGGGCTTGTGTTCATGTTTGCGGGACGGGTCGGGCGGTGTGGGTCTTTCTGCTTTGTCCACCCCCGCCCTGCAACAAGCCGAGGCGTCCGTGCTCCGCCGCCCTTCCCTGCATGCTCTCCCAGGGGCAGCTTCTTTCTGAGCACATCGCAAAATGATTAATGGCCTGGCGGACAGCTTCAGGAAGTGGGTTTCACATCAGCCTTAATAAAATACCTTTTTACTCTTACAGTTCTTCCACCGAAGGGCACTTAATTGTAGAGAGATAGAGACTCGAGCGCCCTGCATCTACCAATGTACATCCTGACCCATTTCACACACACTCGAGCGCCCTGCATCTACCAACGTACGTCCTGACCCATTTCACACACACTCGAGCGCCCTGCATCTACCAACGTACGTCCTGACCCATTCCACACACACTCGAGCGCCCTGCATCTACCAACGTACATCCTGACCCATTCCACACACACTTGAGCGCCCTGCATCTACCAACGTACATCCTTTTTCTTTAAGCAGCACATTCTTTTTCTTTAAGCAGCAAATTGCATCCTGGGTGAGAGTCAGCAGACCCTGACAAAGCTAAATGCCCTCTCCCCATCCGCAGGTCGACTGAACTGGTGGTCCACCATGTGCACCAGCTGCAAGCGTCTTCTTCCTCTGGCCACCACGGGGGATGGGAACTGCCTCCTGCATGCAGCGTCCTTAGGTGCGAACACCGGCCTGGACAGAGCAGAGCAGAGCAGGGGGGTATACTACACACTGAGTAAAACCCGGAACCCTCCCAAATCTGGAACATGGACTGAAGTAAAAAGAGCTGTTCCGGGTTTTACTCAGTGCAGTTATCCAGCTAACTCGGTAATCCTGCTAGTTCGTAGTATACCCGCCAGGGAGAGTCTGGATCCAGAGAGCAGGCCTAGAGAGAGCGGGTCCCCATAGTGCTGAGTGCAGCTCACTGCAGTCTGTCCCTCAGGATTTGTCAGCCTCAAGATTAATACTTGCAGGTGCTAAATTGTTTGTGTGTGTGTGTGTGTGTGTGCTTGTGCGTGCATGTGTGTGTGTGTGTGTGTATGTGTGCTTGTGCATGCATGTGTGTGTGTGTGTGTGTGTGTGCAGGGATGTGGGGTTTCCATGACAGAGACCTGATGCTGAGGAAGTCTCTGTATGCAATGATGAAGAGTGGGGCGGAGAGAGAGGCTCTGAAGAGGAGGTGGAGATGGCAGCAGACCCAACAGAACAAGGAGGTCAGTGTCTCTCCCCACACAAAGCAGTCACCCACATGCCACACACCCCTTTCCACACCCACACCCCTGACAAACAGCAAATGGGAGCATCACGTTCGGCTTTAGCACTGTACACCCTGATTCCCCTCTCACAGTCATTGGGGAGAGTCATACTCATGTCGTTGTAAGTAGCCCCTGCACAGCATAGCAGAACTACTTTATTAACTCCCAAGACTTGTGAAGGCCAGTTAAAATCCTTCCAAATTAAACTGTATAATTCATGCCACACTTACTGCAAACACGTCAGGAGCTCGGCACCTTGGGCTCCGGCTTTCCTCATCTAGCGCCTCGGAGAGGTGTTATGGCTGAGTACTAATGGAGCTGTGACACAGCCATTATGCTGCACGTGAGCCAGCTGTGAGACAGCTATTATGCTGCATGTGAGCCAGCTGTGACACAGCTATTATGCTGCATGTGAGCCAGCTGTGACACAGCCATTATGCTGCATGTGAGCCAGCTGTGAGACAGCCATTATGCTGCATGTGAGCCAGCTGTGACACAGCCATTATGCTGCACGTGAGCCAGCTGTGAGACAGCCATTATGCTGCATGTGAGCCAGCTGTGACACAGCTATTATGCTGCATGTGAGCCAGCTGTGAGACAGCCATTATGCTGCACGTGAGCCAGCTGTGAGGCAGCCATTATGCTGCATGTGAGCCAGCTGTGACACAGCCATTATGCTGCATGTGAGCCAGCTGTGAGACAGCCATTATGCTGCATGTGAGCCAGCTGTGACACAGCCATTATGCTGCACGTGAGCCAGCTGTGACACAGCCATTATGCTGCACGTGAGCCAGCTGTGAGACAGCCATTATGCTGCATGTGAGACAGCTGTGAGACAGCTATTATGCTGCATGTGAGCTAGCTGTGAGACAGCCATTATGCTGCATGTGAGCCAGCTGTGAGACAGCCATTATGCTGCATGTGAGCCAGCTGTGAGACAGCCATTATGCTGCATGTGAGCCAGCTGTGACACAGCCATTATGCTGCATGTGAGCCAGCTGTGAGACAGCTATTATGCTGCATGTGAGCCAGCTGTGAGACAGCCATTATGCTGCATGTGAGCCAGCTATGAGACAGCCATTATGCTGCATGTGAGCCAGCTGTGAGACAGCCATTATGCTGCATGTGAGCCAGCTGTGAGGCAGCCATTATGCTGCATGTGAGCCAGCTGTGAGACAGCCATTATGCTGCATGTGAGCCAGCTGTGAGGCAGCCATTATGCTGCATGTGAGCCAGCTATGAGACAGCCATTATGCTGCATGTGAGACAGCTATGAGACAGCCATTATGCTGCATGTGAGCCAGCTATAAGACAGCCATTATGCTGCATGTGAGCCAGCTGTGAGGCAGCCATTATGCTGCATGTGAGCCAGCTGTGAGGCAGCCATTATGCTGCATGTGAGCCAGCTGTGACACAGCCATTATGCTGCATGTGAGCCAGCTGTGAGACAGCCATTATGCTGCATGTGAGCCAGCTGTGAGACAGCCATTATGCTGCATGTGAGCCAGCTGTGAGACAGCCATTATGCTGCATGTGAGCCAGCTGTGAGACAGCCATTATGCTGCATGTGAGCCAGCTATGAGACAGCCATTATGCTGCATGTGAGACAGCTATGAGACAGCCATTATGCTGCATGTGAGCCAGCTATAAGACAGCCATTATGCTGCACATGAGCCAGCTGTGAGGCAGCCATTATGCTGCACGTGAGCCAGCTGTGAGGCAGCCATTATGCTGCATGTGAGCCAGCTGTGAGGCAGCCATTATGCTGCATGTGAGCCAGCTGTGAGACAGCCATTATGCAGCATGTGAGCCAGCTATGAGACAGCCATTATGCTGCATGTGAGCCAGCTGTGAGACAGCCATTATGCTGCATGTGAGCCAGCTATGAGGCAGCCATTATGCTGCATGTGAGCGAGCAAATGCTGCTTGTGAGG